>CM032636.1:4369490-4536987 GCA_019097785.1 Fraxinus excelsior
TCTCTCTCCCCCCCCCAAACCCTCAGCACACTCCCCAAATATAAGATCGAGTTAGATTAAAAAGGATCCTCAAGTTTCATTCCAAGTAGTCTATGTGTAATGATACGACCTTTGTGTCCAAATTGTTAACTTATGTAATGTCTACTATGGGAGAACTTGAGCCCATCCTAGCTTCACAAATTTCTATTGCGTCCTCAAGATTCTAATGCATGACCACCCCTTAAGAGATACTTAAGTTGAATCTTAATATCAATTGTCAAAAAAAGCGAACTTACATATTGTGTGCCCTAGGAGAGACTGATCCTATCATATTTCTGTCGTGGCCCAAAGATTCAAATTTAAGATCTTTCCCTTATGAGAGACTTAAACTGGATCCCGGTACCAATTAGACAAATGGGTAGTTATACCACAAGATCTCGAACCTGGGATAAATAAATTCTTAAGAGGGGGCCTCTCTTTTGAGGGATACAAAAGAATGATCTTTTGAAATCTATTCGATATGAGATTTTTAATAGTCTTATTACAAATAAGAATATAAAAGTCTTGTTCTCTTTGGATAGACAAACATAATCTTATTTTAATTTGACAATAATAAGTTAAAATTCCAACAATCAGATTTTTATTAGTATGCTATTGCATAAAGAAACTAAGAGGTTTATGAACTTGGAAATTTAAGATTCGGCTAAAGAATGTGCTTTGTGGTGGCGATATATGCTCTCACATAATTATACTACTCTATTGTTTGATCTATATCGTCACCATCATTCATTTGTATGTTGGAAAAATGACTTTGTGGTGCCAATTTTGGTATAACTTTAAGTGGGACTCATTCATTCATTTTGGAAGGTCAAATCTGATTCGCATTCTCCTCCGTGAAAACTTCGAAATTATATATTTACTTGCCCAAAATGATAATCGGGTTAATGAGGAATTGGAGTTCAAAGTTGACTATTGGAAGATATTTATGCCTTGGAGGGAAAATTAATTTAGTTTGTCAATAGAAAAATGAACAAGTTAATGACTAGTTTAAATATGGCTAAACTTTGGAAATGTGTAATCATGTGTAGTATACATGCTCTCTCCACGTACGTGTGCATGTGTGTAAATCACCGACCGAATTAACACTTTGAGCTTTTGTACAGACGCGACCTTTATACACGAAAATTCGATCATAAGGACCAAAACTAGTCCCTTAGAAGGGACCACGTTTTGCCTTTATTTCTTATAATTTCTTTATTTTCCTCAATGGTGACGTAACGGAAGATTATAAGAAAGATAAACAACCTCACAAATATGAAAAAAAAATCACGAAATTTTTTATTCAATTCAAAATTGTGGCCTCAAAAGGCTTACAATGCTTTAAATAGTAAAATCCTAGCAAAATTTGAAAAATAAATAATAAACATTAAAAAAATAATTTAAATGGAAACTCCCAAAATTCAAGATCGTCATCCGTCAAACGGAATCCGAATCCAAATTTTATTTAATTATATATTACCAAAATAAAAATTACCATACACGGCAAAAAAGCTTAATCGAGGGGCCTAAAGGATAGAATCTGCCCAAAATTTGATGTGAATCAAAGCCAAAAGCCCTGAGTTGTGATCATTGGCCCGTTTTCAATCGAATTAGACTAGTAATTTACCAAAATGGACAAACCCGAAGTTAAATGGAATTATTATTTTGCCTTCATCATTCTCCCAGGGTTGAGAAAAATTTGCCCTTGAATTTGAAGGGGAAGAAACCTCATCATCATCAGAATTATTACCACAAAATGGAAGCTCTGGCGACAATCTGGAAGCTCATCTGGGAAGTCTTCATGAAACTCCTCTAGCAATGGCTGAACCCTTCGAGTGACCCCCTGCTTGCTGTCAACTAACATTTCCACCAGCACATACAATACTCCATATCCTTCCATATTTGTCTCGAAATTCACCCTGGTTAGTAAATTGGCATCATCCCCAACTGTTTTTACTGAACCCTTATCTGGAAGCAACGCACATTTCTTTCCCCCACCAATACACGTCGACTAAAAGATATTATTATGCAACCAGTTAGTGTTATTTTCCAGGGGAGTCAGAAAACTCTACCTCACCACCAACGCCTGACCCACATCACCAACCACAAACTCCTCATCCTCTACTGCTTCTTCTACACCATCACTGTCAAATACAGGCAGATCGGCATAATCAAACTCTTCCTCCTTTGTTGCTTCTTCAGCATTTTCATTGTTAAATATATGAGGACCTTCATAGGCTTCACACCCCTCATCAACCTTGAATCATGATTCCCAACATTTGTTGTCATCCTGACCACCTCCTCTCCGTCGGATTGGCAAATCTATTATTTGCTCAGGTTGTGTGAATGGATTCTCATCATCAGAATCCTCAACCGGTTGAACCACATGCGCATGTTATTGTGGCATGAGTGTAGCGATTTGCTGTGTCAACAACTCTACTTGTTGATGCAGCTTTGCGATTTCATCACGTCTATGTATCTCCTCTACCGGGGCTTCATGGGCTTTTGGACGTCTCCGGGCGGCATGGTGAAGGAATGACTTCGGTTCAGATACCAACTAACGTAGCGGAAGATTATAAAAAAGACAAACAACCTCACAAATATGAGAACAATTCACGAGAAATTTTATTTAATTCAAAATTGTGGCCTCAAAGGGCTTACAATGCTTTAAATAGTAAAACCGTGGCAAAATTCGAAAAATAAAAAAACGATTTTTTTCCATAAATGAAAAAATTCGAGATAACAATTTAAATGGAAACTCCTAAGATTCAGGATTGTCAACCAACAAATGGAATTCGAATCCGAATTTTATTGAATGAGATATTACCAAAATAAAAATTACCATAAATGACAAAAACGCTTAATCAAGGGCCTAAACGATGAAATCTGTCCAAAATTTGATGTGCATTAGGGCCAAAAGCCTTGAGTTATGATCATTGGCCTGTTTCCAATTGAATTAGACTAGTAATTTGCCAAAAACGGACAAACCCGAAGTTAAATGGAATTATTATTTGGGAAAAATTCATATTTAAGGTGTTTTCTTTATCTCAATTAAAAAATAAGGTAAATAGTTTGAAAATTCAAAAATCAGGTATAAATTTAATTAATTAAAAATATTTATTAAATAATGATAATAAAGTCACAGTTTATGATTAATGGTCACAGATTCATAATTATAAGTTACAGATTTATTTAATGGTCACATATCGTCAAATTTGATTATTCGTGGTCACAGATCAAAATTTTTTTACGTCACATAGTATTTCGAGGTCACAGATTTTAAATTAACTGGTCACATATTAATTTTGAGTCACGGTTTATTAAATTTTTAGGTCACAGTTGATTGATTGGTCACAGATATTACCAAACATTTGGTCACAGATCACCAAACATTTGGTCACAGACTAAATATACTATTACAAATACTTGGTCACAAGTCACAGATAGACCAACCCAAACTAACCAATCACAAAACACAAACGAAAACAACCGCGACGCCACCACCACCAACAATAAATCTGCCACCAACAACAACAAATATAAACATCCAACCACTACACAGATCCGCCAACAAAAAATCGCCGCCGCCGCCGGAAGCCGCTGCGAGCAGCGGTACCCGCTGTCGGCAGCAGCGGCACCCGCTGTCGGCAGTAGCAAGCCGCTGCTCTCAGCAGCGGCAGCTGCTTGCTCGCAGCAGCGGCAGCAAGCTGCTGCCGGTGCTCACAGCAGCTTGCTGCGAGCATCGGCAGTAGCTTGCTGCTGCTCGCCCGCTGCCAGTGCTGCTGCTGCTGACAGCGGCAGCAGCGAAGGGGGAGGAAAGGGAGGGACGCAGAGAAGGGAGGAGAGGAGAGGGGGGAGAGAGAGAGAGAAGAGGGGTAGGGTAAAAAATTAGGGTTAGGATGTTTATATATTACCTGATTTTTGAAAAATAAAGTTTGACCCCTGATTTTTGAATTGGTGTAAATTTTACACCTGATTTTTGTAATTATGCCTTATTATTTTGCCTTCATCAAATGGGCTTCCCAACTCTTAATACTCTTATTTTCATTACCTATTAATGGAGAAATTATATAGTTGGATTAATGATGGTGTTAAAGGTTGTAACATGTGTAACTCTCGGTCTATTTGCCTTCAAGTTGAGCCTATTTATATAGTTGGTTTTTCACCCTTTACACACACGAAACTTCTTTGTCAATTTGAAAATAATTTCCACAGTTTTCTATCTTTCTGTCAAAAGTTTTGGTGGTAAAGTTCAAGGGCAAATCAATTCACGGGTATAAAAATTTAGTTTTCTATAGGTTCTTCCAATGTATCCTGGAAGACAAACGCTTACAAAAACCTAAAGTACTTATGGTGATGGAACAATTCTATTTTAAGGATATGCCTCAATTTGCTAGTTTCTTCCTTTTTGTTCTATTGTTAATTTCTTATTTTGTTTTTTTCACTATATACATAATATTACATTTTGGAATATTGTATAAGAACTTAAAAAAGATTCATAAAAGAACAAACATTTGGTATACTTTAACCTTCGTTAAGAAACTAATACTTAATTTGAATTTTTGAAAATGAAAACAAAGCTACCAATATGGATGTTGATTTTCAGATTACGGCTCAAGTGCTAAGTCCTGTTATAACCCAGACTATGGCAAAATTTCCAACCATGCTGTGACCTAAACTTTGGCTCAAACATCTGGTCCTACAATAACTTTCAATTAATCATTGAAAAAAATAAAAAAAATTCAGTAGTTTGAATTTTGAAATGTGGCAATTTTATTTGACCATGTTGAATCTTGTAGGGTTTTTTTTTACTTAGGATGTTCCAAAACTCCAAGAAGGTGAGGTAGATAATCATTTTGATCTTCTATGTAGCAACTATGTTATGAATAGTTTGGTTGTTCCAAAACTCCAAGAAGGTGAGGTACTATACATGTATAGTACGATAAAAGCAGCTAAGGAGTCGTGAGAGTCTCTAGATTGTAAATATAAATTGAAGATACTAGAGTTCAAAAACTCATTATTGGTCGGTTCCTAGATTATAAAATGGTGGACTCCGAAACTGTAATCAGAAAACAACATGAACTCCAAGTAATTCTTCTTGATATTCATGCTGTGGGAATGAATTTTAATAAAACTTTCCAAATTGTTGCTTTTATTGAGAAGTTGACTCCAATGTAGAAAGATTTCAAGAACTATCTTAATCACAAGCAAAAGGGAAAGAATATCGAGGAATAAATTGTTAAATTTCGAATTGAAGAAGGCAATAGAAGTTCAGGAAAGAAGGAGTTCAATCCCATTGTGGCTAAAGCCAATGTTGTGGTGTATTATCAAACTTCTAATATACTTTCAAGAACAAGTCTGGGCGATTTGGTGGCAAAGATGCTAAGCTGGGACCGAAAGATAGAATTTCTATGATGAAGCTACAAGAGAAGTGCTTCAATTTTGATAGTAGCCACAATCTTCTGAGTATAGATTGCTTAAGAAGAAAAATAAAAAAGAAGCAAATGTATGGATGTATATTGCCCCTATATCAAAGAAGGTGAAAATATGCCCAAAATTTGTAGACCACGTCTTTATTGGTTATGCACATAATAGTAGAGCTCATCGATTTCTTGTGCGTAAGTCTAAAATCCTGAACACATACAAAAATACGGTAATGAAATTAAGAAATGATTCGTTCTTTAAACATGTATTTCTGTACAAATTCAAAGAGGAAACAAGCTCCTCTAAATTGACACATGAGACTATGGTTGAAAATAGTCAAAACTAAGGAGTTGAATAGAAAGTTGAGGTGAACCAAAATGAAGCAAAAGAGAAAGGACAAGAAAATCTTATGGTCCTAATTTTTTGACCTATATATTAGAAAGTGAACTTCAAAACGTTCAAGAAACTATGAACTCTTCAAAATAACCTCATTGGAAGGAGGCTATTAAAAGTGAAATAAACTCATTTTTGCAAAATTATACACAGGAGTCTGTAGATCTTCCTCCAAGAATCAAACCACTAGACTGGATTTTCAAAAAGAAAATGAAAGAAAATGAAACTATCGAGAAGTATAAGGCTAGACTAGTGATAGAAGGTTACATACAACGAGAATGCCTCTGTTATTTTGATACATATTCTCCAGTGATAAGAATACCATCTATTAGGATGTTGCAACTTTGCAAAATATCGAAGTACATTAAATGAATATTAAAACTGTTTTTTTGAATGGAGATTTAGAAGAAAAAATCTACATGGAACAACTCGAGGGCATCACTAGGGCAAGAAAATGAAGTTTGACTTGATATAAGCACCAACACAGTTGCATGAAAAGTTTGACAATATTATGATGGAATTTGGGTTTAAGAATAATGAGTGTGATATACATTCATGTTAAAGACACCTATAACGGTTATGTCTCTTATGTTTTTACGTTGATGACATGCTTTTTGTTGGTAGAAACAGTAAGATGATAAATTTACAAAAAAATATGTTGAATTCAAGATTTAACATAAAAGATATGAGTTTAGCTGATGAGATACGTGGAGTAAAAATTTCAAGAACATCAGACGGACTCGTCCTAAGCTAGTTACACTATATGGACAAAATTCTTGAGAAATTTAACAATGACGATTCTAGCATGAATAGAATGCCAATAGATTCAAGTTAGCACTATCTAAAAATAACGATAAGATCGTCTCTCAAATAGATTATTCTAGAATTATCGAAATCTTGATATACTTGATGGATGAGTTGTACAAGACCAGATATAGCTTACACAATTAGTAAATTGAGTAGATACACGAGCAATTTAGGAGCTGACCACCAGAAAAGAATAATAAGGGTTCTGAGGTACTTCAACTATACTCGTAGCTTTGAACTCACTATACCATATATACAACAATCATTAAAGGATATAGTGATCCTAACTGGATGTTAAATATATAAGACTCAAAGTCTACTTGTGGATTTGTGTTCACATTGTGAGGTGCAACTATATCATGAAAATCTTCTAAACAAATAGTTATATCTACATCAACCATGGAATCCGAGTTTATAGTTCTAGACAAATGTGGTGAAGAGGTTGAGTGACTATACAACTTCGTAGAGGATATTTCAAGATGATCAAAGCCCGTGCCAACAATTTGTATACATTGTGATAGTCAATCCGTGATTATAAAGGCACATAATAACATTTATAATAGTAAGCATAAGCATATATGTCGTAGATGTAATACCATAAGGAAACGACTCTGACCACATCTTACAACCACCACCATTGTTTCATTACAACACACCTCACCTTCAACATCATCATAACCACTCCATTTGGCCATATATCTTCAAAATATTATAAATCCAAATGTTTAATTACTACAACATATGAATAAAACCATTACAACAACACAAGTTTATTAAGTATCAAGAGCTTAAAAATTTATATTTGAGCTATGGTTGAATAAGAGGTCGTGGTAGCGACGATAAGAGTTGTTGGTGGTGCATTGGAGTTAGAAGGAGAAAACATAATGGTTTTGTAGGATGAAGAAGGTTGTGCTGAAGGAGATAGTGGTAGGAGTTACTTCAATTGGTGGCAACTGTCGTGATGGTGGTCGAAATTAGAGGTGACAACGGTAGTTGGAGATGTTGACAATGATGGTGTTCGGTGACGACAATGATGGTGTTGGTGGGTAGTATTATTAGAGTTTGGTGTGGGCATGGGCATTCTTTTTAGAATTTAGGATAAAAATAGTTGTTTGTTTATTATAAAAAGAGGTACAATATTTCTGAAATATTCTAATGAAAAAGGGCACGTGGTGACATTGCCACTAAAAAGTTGCTAAACTCCTCTGTAAAATTATTTTCAAATGAAGCCTAAAAAGGCCCATCCTCAAAAGGTGGGTTCACCACAACAACCGATATCCATCTCTTTAGTCAAACTCTTAACAATTGTATATGAGAGGAGAAAAATAGGTAAAGCAATTGAAGTAGAAAAGAATTATAAGCTAACCAAGTGTCTTTAACGTTTTAAAGCATCACCCAGATACTCTCTATGTTACAGAGCATATTTTACAATTTAATGAATATTTATAAATTTAGAGAGTAAAATTTTTTGAATGCCCTAATAGACTCTTTATGATCTTTAACAATTAATTTTACTTATCTAAAAAATATTTTTTTTCTCTATCATTTATTTTCACTAGCTTTTTTCCAAATTAATGTATTATTTTCAGCTATTGAAAATTAAAATGATTTGAAATTTAAAGATTCAAAACCACTCTTTATTTTAAAATGTTAATTTGAAGAGTCTCTTCAAGCATAAATTCAATAGTCGACTCTTTAAAATAGAGAGTCAAACCTATCTCTATAATTAAATGTATTCAAAATATTTCAATTTTCAATGAATGAAAATAAGATAATAACTTGTAAATTAAATTTTATTTCAAAATTGCATAGGTATCAAAATAAGCATTTGAGCTTTTGGTAAAAAAACAAAAAAGGTTATTTATTGTTATTCTTGTATGCAATTATGAAAAGGGACATTAATAAAAATTATGATCTTTGTTATGAAAAGAGAGAGAGAGAGAGAAAAAAAAAAAAGATAATAAAATTCAGTAGGCTTGTGTGTATTATAATGAGAAACAAATCCCTATATTTATAGGGAATGAATAGTGATACATATGGTAATAATATCTAGAACTGCATGAGTATAATTATCATTCACCAATAACATACCATTTGCAACACTCCTCTTTGAATGTGACATTAAAAAATATGTGACTCGTCAAAACATTGTTTGCCAAAAATTTAATGGAACAAAAATAACAAATGAAGGAAAAAGAGTACAATTATTTTGAAATATTAAAGATAAATGCTGCCCTATTAAAACATTGCTAGGAAGACTCAATGACATAAAACCTAAGCGAAAGAAAAAGAGTACAGCTACTCCACCTGATGTTGATAATTGAAAATCTTTCAGTTGATCAGTTGAAGCATTCCAATCTTGTGAACCAATTTCTTAAATGTAGATGTTGGTAGTGTTTTTGTAAATAAATCAGTCACATTGTCACTTGAATGAATTTGTTAAATATTGATGTCGTCATTTTTCTAAAACTCGTGTGCATGAAAGAATTTTGGAGAAATATGCTTCGTCCTGTCACATTTGATATGACCTCCTTTGAGTTGTGCAATACAAATAACATTATTTTCATACAAAATTGTTGGACTATCTGTTGTTGAAATTAATTTGCATTATGCTTGGATATGATGGGTCATGTTCCTGAACCATACACATTCTCAGCCTACTTCATGGATTGCAATAATTTCAGAATGACATGAGGATGTTGTTGTCAATGATTGCTTTACAAATCTCTATGATATAGCCGTTCCTCCACATGTAAACACGTATCCTATTTGTGATTTAACTTTATGTGGGTTAGAGAGATAATATGCATCTGCATATCCCACTAAAGCAAATCCCGACTTTTGAGAATAAAATAATCACAAATCAATAATACCCTTTAGGTAACGAAAAATATGTTTAACACCATTTCAATGCCTTTATGTTGGTATAGAACTATATCTTGTAAGGAGATTTATAGAAAAAGCTATGTCGGGTCGAGTACAATTTGCAAGATAAGTTAATGCTCCAATTGCACTAAGATATGGTACTTCAGGACCAAGAATATTTTCTCCATCTTCAGGTGGACGAAAATGATCATTTTTTACATCAAGTGATCGAACAACCATAGATGATGCCAATGGATGTGCATTATCCATATAAAATCGTTTTAAGACTTTTTCTGTATATGTAGATTGATGAACAAATAATCCTTCTGAGAAATGTTCAATTTGCAATCCGAGACAAAATTTTGTTTTTCCCAAATCTTTCATCTCAAATTCATTTTTCAAATAATCTACAGTTTTGTTGAGCTCTTCAGAAGTTCCAATTAAATTTAAGTCATTAACATAAACCGCCACAATTGCAAATCCAATATTCGTTTTCTTTATGAAAACACATGGGCATACATCATCATTTTTATAGCCTTCATTCAACAAATATTCGCTAAGACGATTATACCACATGCGTCCAGATTGTTTCAATCCATATAATGATCTTTACAATTTAATTGAGAACATGGTTCTCGAGCATGTATCATTTGTTTCTCACACTTTAAGTCCTTCGGGGACTTTCATATATATATATATATATATATATATATATATATATATATATATATATATATAGTGAACCATACGAATAGGTAGTCGTACATCCATAAGGCACATATTGAGCCTTTGTGACACATTCAAACTAATTAAGAATCTAAAAGTGATGGTGTCCATTACATGATAATATGTTTCCTCATAATCAATTCCTAATCTTTGTGAGAAACCTTGAGCTATGAGTTGGGTTTTGTATCTTGTAATTTTATTATTTTCATTTCTCATTTATACAAAAATCCATTTGTATTCAGTATGTATTACATTTTCAGACGTTTGAACTAGAGGTCCAAACACTTTCCATTTCTCTAAGGAATTCATTATAAATAGTCTTATATTTTATATTACGACTTTATTTTTTCTATATTCATTTCGTGTAATTATACACCTTTAGGTGTTCAGACCGTAGATCCATAAACTTTAGATTTCTCTAGTAAGTTCAATTTTACTAGGATCGCGTCTAGAAATTTCAGGTTTCTCTAGTAAATTTTAGTTTGATCGCGTCATTTTATTTGACCAATCATTTCTTCGATCGATATATTTCAACTAATTTATTTATATTCATCGCTATTCATAATATGATGCTGTACATCATGTGCAAAAGTGTTGTCGACAATTTATTTTTTATTTTTTATTCTATTTCTTTTTCCATAATGATATAACTTGTTGAGATATCTCAATTTTCATTATTTCAGGTACATGAACCTCTTATGGGGGTTTTATAATATATTATGTTTAAATATTCATTAGGAGTATATGTCTCCTTAATAAGACCATCTTTACTAATTATTTGATTTTCGTTTGGAGGATTTTGTAATAGAACCGAATATCATCACGCTTCAGACGTATAATAAATTTATCAAATATAATATTAACGAATTGTCCTTTTCGGAGTCAATTCGAGTTGGAACATTTAAATCTGATGTGTAAGATTGTTAATCTCTTCGGTCAGTAAATGCATCTAAATGAATTATCTCACGAACTTTTGGTTCGAATTGTCTTTTGTGAGGATTCAGATAATGATGCGTTTGTATATTATTTTCAACTTCTTAATTCTTCCCTCTAATGCTGAGAGAATTATTAAATCAAATTGATAATCATTTTTACTGAGTTATAAAATATCACCCATTTGAGATAAGGGTTCATACTACGCATTTATTTTCATCATTTTTATTTTCCATTTCAGTGTATTGTGGTGGATTAATTTAACATATACTCCACTTTCAAATTAATTTGATGGAAAAATTAGGCTCTAAATATAAGTCAAGTTATAACTAGGAGAACTATGATATTGACATGATGGGTAATGACTTTCCCTTAATTGAAATGAGAAGTATATGGTTCTCAATTAAATTAATTGGAGACGTTTATCAAACAATAATGTTAAAC
This sequence comes from Fraxinus excelsior, assembly GCA_019097785.1. Taxonomy (NCBI): domain Eukaryota; kingdom Viridiplantae; phylum Streptophyta; class Magnoliopsida; order Lamiales; family Oleaceae; genus Fraxinus; species Fraxinus excelsior. Next base: position 4,381,101 of record CM032636.1, read on the forward strand.
AATTTATTAACATCTCAACTAAACTTATTATAAAGTTGAGATTTAGGATTACTAGTATTAAAAAGATACACCGTCTTAATTGTATAATATGAAAATTATGCTCATAATTTGAGTAACACTTTCTCAAACTTCAGGTTGCAAACACCATGCAATCATTTAATATTTGTACCAAATTTATTAGATACAAATAATAACTAGATGGTCAACGTGGAGAGTGACGGGCCCCATATATCATCATAATTAATTTTCAGAAATATATAAAATTCAATCCTTATTTCATAAGTAACGACCAATGACCAATTTTCAATAAAGAGAACAAATATCAAATATGATTTTATTGGATCGAAGAATCTTCCGGTTCTTCATTGAATATCCAATATGATTTTGCATTATTATTGATCTAGTAATGATCAAATTGGTTATGCCAAACAATAAAGTCAAATTGAACTATATAAGATATAATTCAATTATTTAATTTCGAAGAATATGATTAAACATTATATAATAATATATTATTCAAGTAATCAAACTAATCAATGTCCCCAAGACATTAATTCCATATTGTCATTCAAGGATAATCATGAGTTCAAAATGATACATTTTTCGAAACATGTACTATTTCAAGAGCACGCTGTATTTATTATTGCTCATTCAAAAGTAATATGTTAATATTCTTTTGAAATATTGAAAATTATAATTCATGCTCTTTAGGGGCAAGTAATATTCTTCTAAAATATTATTTATGATGTTGTGCAACTTCAGAGACAACAATGAATTATTATTTCGAAACATTAGCTCTTCAAGAATAATATATCAATATTCTTCTAAAATATTAGAATCAGAGTGTCATACTCTTCAAGAGAAATATCATATTATTATTTGAAATAATAAACTGTATAAAAATTTATCTTTCACGAGTTAAAACACAATTTATTTTATTTAATTATACTCTTCAGAGCAAATAAAATCTAACTAGAATATTAATAATTGTGTGCTACTTTAGGAGCAACAATATTTGTAATTGATAGTTCCGTAATTAATATTCTTCTGAAATATTAATTATAATGTTGTGCTACTTCAGGAGGAACAACGTAATAAATAATTAATTTAAAGTTTATAGAAGAACATCTAAAAAATATTTAATTATATGAATTTATATAGAAAAATTAATTACCAAAAATATATTAGCTAAAAAAATCTTCCAAACATGCATTAGGAAAAAATCTTCATATACCGAATTTAATTGTAGAATGAAATACATTCAATGAAATATGTTCAAAAGCATACTGCAGAATATTTACGCATAAAGACATTTATTAATTCAAGAATCATGATGTTAGTTTATATAAACATGAATTAATTCAAAGATATGTAATTAAGCAGAAACTAGTGAATTCGACTTCATACGATTAATTCAAAGACGTAATTTTCTGTACAGCCATAAATCATAAAGATTGTACATATATAAATTCAAAGACATAAATCATAGATCATGCATATGTACATACATGAATTGACTAAACATGAATGGACTAAATTCTATATAGACATGACATGAAAAAGTAAGTCAGAATCTGACTGCAAGTCTGCACTGTTATGATGTATGTGTATATTAAAAAAAAATTCATATGTCACCAAATTAATTTTGGTACATGTGGTACATGATTATGCTTAAAAAAATTACTATCTTCACTAAAGGTTGAAGAATTAAGTTATCGTGATGATAACGTATTATGAAAAGAGAGAAAAATAGAAGAGAGAATAAAAGTCAATAAATTTGTGTGTATTATAATGAGAATCAAAGCCCTATATTTATAGGGAAGTCCATTCGAAAACTTTGTTGAAGCAGTTTGTCGAACATTATGAAAGAGCACTGAGGAATAAGGTTGAAAAGGAGTTTCAGGCAGATTTCCAATCATACTCGCAGATGGTACCATGTACAACTACTTTTAAAATGGAAAAGCAATTTACACTATTTCAAATTTCAAGGAAGTTCAGGATGAGTTCACAGGGAATGTTTATTACGACGTCATTTCAGTCTCAAAGAGTTGTTTTGGGATGAAGTATGAGGTTCGAGAGTCTGTTGTATATCTCGGGGGTCGGAAGAAGAAAATCGTTTTCGTCTCTTTTCGAAGGGACACATGTGAAATTATGTAAAATTGCCACTTGTTTGAATTTTGTAAAATTATTTGTAGGAATGCGATCACAATCTTGGATCGTAATGATGTTACATCAATGCTAGAGAGGTATATAGTGCAAAGATGGAGAAGAGATGTTAGTAGAGCTTAAACGAGGGTCCCAATGAACTATAACAGGTTGGTTAGTACACCTAAAGAGTTGAGATACAATGATATGTGTCAGGCTTTTCGGAGATAACAAACTTTGCTGCACCCGATGAAGGGGGCCATGTGCGATAATGAACTAAATAAAATCGAAAGTTATAGAATTCAGGACTTCGAAGTCGAGTAGTGGTGGTAATGTCCTTTCACATCCAACTATTCATTCAACAACTCAATGTACAATTTCGCAAAATATTGTCGACGTCAGCGTATTAGATCCTAGATTGTCGAACAGAAAGGGTGCACCTAGAAAATTTCGGATAAAAAGCCCATTGGAGTCAACATATGGAAGAGGCTATACTACTCGTCCAGTTATCTCAACAACTTCAATATTCGCAGCCAACGCCAATCTCATATTCACAACTTTTGTTGGCCAATATACCTATTTTTTTATAACTTTTATGAATGTTGTAATTATGTTGGTGTTTAATGTAGGGTGATGTCGAGAGCCAAGTTTTTACCCAGCAATTACCATAATCTAATTTCATCCCTCCATCGTCATCTAATGGTATATTAAATTCTCAAGGTGAACATGTGCTCAAATCAAGATAATTCAATTTCATTATTTTGTAGATACATGTTAATGCCGTGGACACATGTTAATGCTCCCATTCCCATTCCCATTTCAGGTAATTCAGGTTCGTACTTTGCTCACACATATCTATTGCATCTAGTATGCACAGTCATCTGAATAGGTCAAATGGGTTTCGATGTTGTTCAGGTAAATTGTTATTTTATGTTGTGCAAATCCGAGAAGAACATGAAATAACAATTTGGTAACCATAAGTTGAGCAACTGGGACTTAATCTTCTGATGTTTGTAAAACTGGGATTGAAGTTTGTGATTTTAGAGGTTGGTGTTGACTTCTGATGTGAGCTTTGTATTCGGTGTATATGCTTCCTAACAAATTTTTTAATAATTTAGTTTATGTAAGCAAATGGCAACGAAAAATAATGTTTTTATTAATATGTTTAAAATGCTAAAATATTCGTGAAATTTGCTAGTGTAAGTTGACATCCTTATGTGAGCTAATTATGCAGAAACATCGTTCCAACACCATCCCCCATACTCAGCTAGTGCATCAATTCACAACGATGATGGAATCTCATATAACAAGTGACATGGGATTAGGAGGCATGACAAAGGCACCCTTGAATTTAGACAAGATTGATTGAACATTGATGGTCTTCTAGTGGAAATAACTTTGAATTATTATCCGCTTGGAGTTTATTATTTGTAAAAACACGATTGAATGTGGCTTTTACGTAATCTATCTAGTGGTCAATCTTCATGTTTATTGATACCCATGACCAATGAAGAAAGGGAATCGTGTTTCACATTCTTGGGGGCTATTGTCTAATATTGAATTTGAATTGCTTTATGTCTTGACTTGTTATATATTATTCTCAAGTTTGATCTTAATACCAACACTTCAACTATATACTATGGGATCAGACAAAGACCATATGTCAAGAACAAGAATTACTTCTACTGAACATAACTCAAAGATATAATTAGAGGACTATAGTTTACACAAATTCTTTGATAGTAAATACATAATTCCCTAATAATAGTCTTTATACTACAAGCATAATTGAGTTAAACTCTTCAATGTCTAAATACTAATCAAGCATGGCCCCTTTCCTTTTCCATTCACTTCCACGCTTCCTTTCCCTTTGCAAAATGTCATGTCCGACGAAATCTCGATGTCTCATTTTTTAACTATTCGAGCTAAGCTGTCAAATTGGCAATCTTCGACTTTCTCGATGGCCGTAGGATTCACCACTTCAGTCATGATACTTGATCACCGTTTGATTCTTCATATACGATCCAATCAAAATAACCACAATTCTTACTGCAAGTTTTGAATAATTGTCCTTTGTTCTTGGTCTTCCTTTCAACCTTAAAACATTTCCGCAATCCATGTGCACACCATGGGCATTGTTGTTTCATCAAGCAATCCCTAAAGAAGTGTTCAGTGCTTCTACAGCCATGACAAACACCAACATTCCTACCTCTCATCCTGGATGGAAAGTAGTAACAACAATAAGATGTTATTACTACACGAACTAAGAAAATGAAGAGAAACTCATTGTCACTACAGTAGTTTTCAAAGCAACTTCACCCATTTTCATCTATTCTAAACATCAATACATACACTAGCAGTGTTCTTCTACCATTATTCCACATATGCATTCATATTTTACAAAGTATTCGACATGTTTTCATCACATTTTACATCAGATGGGGAATTAACAAATTGAATAATATAAGCAAAAAACTTCTCATATACAGTGTTTACACGTTATACCTAGAAATGTTTTTTTTGACTAATTGTCGTTGGCTGGAGGTGGATACGAGTGCGGCGGTTGTGGACTGAGGCGATAGCCGGAGGTGGAGATAAGTGCGGCATTTGTGGATGGAGGTGATGGTTGGATGTGGAGATGAGTGGAACAGTTGTTGACATAGGTGACGGCTTCGGGCGGAGATAGTTTACAAGGTTTAAAATCGAGGAAAAGGGGAAGTAAGATAGGATTTCACTTTGGGGTTGTATATCACTGTGACTTTGTAGACGGAGTTGCCAGACGGAGGTTAAGAAGAATGAGGCGATTTCTAGGGTTAAAAATGGATAAATGAATGAGAATTAGATATGTATTGTATTTTGCTTTTGCTTTTATTTATTTATTTTTTAAATGCCTTACATGTCACGTCATTATGTGGAACATCTGTGACCTTTCATTCTGTACGTATAGCACGGTCAAAGAAAATAACATATACTGAATATCTACTTCAGATCTGCCTTGTTATAATTTCACTTGCAGAGATTTCAATATCGAGAAGATTGAACGGTGCTATATATTTTGTCAGAGTTTTACTTAGCATTGATTATTAGTTGAATCAACTTGGAGCCCAGTTGAATTTTTATCAGTATTTGAATAGTTCTCTCTATTCTTAGCTTTTAAGTTTGTAAAACAAAACCCTACTAATCATTGTAAATTGTAAATGAGTTGCTGTTGCTATCAATGTTATCAAACCTAGCCCGGACCGGCCAGGTCGATCCGGAACCTGTCGAACCGGCCCATGGTCCGGTCCAAGCTTCATTAAATTAAATGTGTGCACTTGACCCATTTGAAACCTGAAGAAATCGCCTGTTTAATGGACAAACCGTGGCCCAATTGTGAAGAAACCGCCCGGTCCATATACCAAATATAAAACTCCCAAAATCCCAAAAGCTGAATCCCTATTCTCTCAAATTCTCAATTCTGAAACGTGAAAGTTGAAACCTATAAGCACTACGCAGCACTCACAAATTCACGAAGCCTCAATTTTCTCTTGCAATTTGACTCTCAATAATCCAAATCATCAATTTTAAGTTGTATTAGATGATGGAAGAAGAATATGTAAGTTTCAAATTTAAGTTTTTTTTTTCTTTAAGTTTCAGTTATTTTCCATTTAATTATGGGAATTTAATTTAGACGGAAGAAGAAGATGGGTGAATTTCAGTTTTTTTTTTTGTGAACTTCAGTTTAGACGGGATTGTGTATTTTTTTTTTTTTGTGAATTTCAAGTTGTATTAGATGGGAGAAGAAAATGCATAGATGATGTTAAAATAGGGAATGAGTTACAAAAAACTTTTAAAAATATTCAAGAAGATCATTTACACTATTTCAATTTGAAGATGAATTCGTCTACTTGAATGTGATTTACTTTGTTTCATTTTCATAAATTGACTGTGGACTCTTCATTTTGAAGGTGAATTTGTCTACTTGAATGTGATTTATTTTGTTTCATTTTCATAAATTGACTGTGGACTCTTCATTTTGAAGGTGAATTTGTCTACTTGAATGTGATTTATTTTGTTTCATTTTCATAAATTGACTGTGGACTCTTCATTTTGAAGATGAATTTGTCTACTTGAATGTGATTTACTTTATTTCATTTTCATAAATTGACTGTGGACTCTTCATTTTGAAGATGCATTTCAATACTTGAATGTGATTTACATCGTTTCATTTTCATAAATTGACAGTGGACTCTTTCATTTTGAAGATGCATTTGTCTACTTGAATGTGATCATCACTTGCACATCAATCCTAGTTTTTTTTTCCTAATGATATATAATTTAACATAATTTGTGTCTTTGTATAGTTCATTTGTGATAATAGTGCACCACATTCTTCTCCACCAAAAAGTCAAGCTAGAGGAAAAACAAATATAGCATGGGGTCATTGTAAAGAGATTCTTGAAGCTGTTACTAATGGAAATAAAAAGAAATTGGTTTGCTTGTATTGTGGAAAGACTTTTGCTGGAGGTGGTATTAATCGCGTCAAACAACACTTAGCGAGGTTAAGGAGTGATGTAGATTCGTGTCGAAAAGTACCTCCTGATTTAAGATTCAAAATGAAAGAAAACTTAGACAACTTTGTTGCAAAGAAGCGTAAAACTCAAGAAGTACTTGAAGAGTGTAATCTACATAGTTCTTATTACAGGGAACAAGAAGAGCAAATGTATAGAGATTTGCATAAAAATGATGTTCAAGAAATCATCCCCCCTAGTTCTGAAGGAAAGGGTATAGTTATGGGTAAAAGTAAAAAAAGAGGAGTGAGAGCTAAAGTTTTAAAAGAACAACAAGGAATTGGTTCGTACTTCATGCAAAGAACATGACCTGGTAACCAACCTACTATTAAAAGTGTTCTTCAAAGTAAAGAAGCTATAGAAAAATGTGATCTTACTATATCAAAATGAATGATTGATTCATGTATTCCTTTCAATGCTGTAAATTCTGTGTATTATCAACAAAGTATAGATGTCATAGCTAGTATGGGTCCTGGCTATAAAGGTCCAAACTTTCATAGTCTTCGTGGTTATTTGTTAGCTAGAAATGTCAAGGAGGTAGAAAATTATGTTGATAGTTATCGTTCAACTTGGAAGACGACTGGTTGTACCATTATGGCAGATGGTTGGATAGATCAATGTAGAAGAACTCTAATTAATTTTCTAGTTTATTGTCCGAAAGGAATGGTATTCTTAAAATCCGTAGATGCTTTAGATGAATCAAAAACTGCTGATATGTTATACAAATTGTTTCGAGATATTGTGTTATTCGTGGGTTCAGAACATGTGGTCCATATGGTGACAGACAATGCTGCAAATTACGTTGCCGCTGGTAGGTTATTGGAGCGAGAGTTTCAAATATTATTTTGGTCTCCATGTGTAGCCCATTGCATAAATCTAATATTTCATGATATTGGGAAATTAGATGAAGTTAGTAATGTCATATTACAAGTATCAAAAATCACAAAATATATATACAACCATTGCTACCCTTTGCATTTGATGAGGAAGTTTACTGGAGGAAAAGAAATACTTCGACCTGCTCCTACTCGTTTTGCCACTAACTTTATAGCTTTACAAAGCATACTTGTCCAAAAAGATTCATTAAGAGCAATGGTGACATCTAGAGATTGGACATTATCAACATATGCTAAGGAAAGCAAAGGAAAAAGATTTGTTGATAATGTACTCGATTCTGTGTTTTGGAAAGAGTGTACTACTATTGTGCAACTTACTGAACCCCTAGTTCGTGTTTTACGAATTGTTGATAGCGATGAAAAGCCTTCAATGGGCTACTTGTATGAAGCTATTCATGTGGCAAAAAATGAAATGGAACATAGAATTCAACGAAGGAAGAATAGAATTACTCCTTATCTGCTAATTGTTTAGAATCCATGGGATAGTCAGTTGCGTAAGAATCTTCATGCTGCTGGATATTGGTTAAACCCTTCTTTTCAATATAATAATCCAGATATGGAAAATCATAAACAAACTATTTCGACACTTTTAGATGTAATTGAGAGATATGCTTATGGTCAACCTGATTTAAGAAGCAAATTGACTAGTGAAATGAGACTATTTAGGCAAGCGCATGGTGACTTTGAACGTTTATCTGCTGTATCTGATCGCCATAGAATGGCTCCTGGTAAAATAAATATTATATTATGTACTTTGTTGTATCATTTATTTTAAATTTTAGTTTATATAACATACACCTATTTTAATTGGTTATTATTTTTTACAGATGAATGGTGGATGTGTTATGGTAGCAGTGCACCAAACCTACAAACACTTGCAATTCGAGTATTAAGTCAAACATGCAATTCTTCATGTTGTGAGAGGAATTGGAGTATGTTTGAACACATCCATTCTAAAAAGCGAAATAAACTCGATCACCAAAGACTTAATGATATTTTTTATGTCCACTACAATTTAAGATTGCAACAACGGTAATATTATTTAAAAGTTTTCATCCTTTTATGATTTATTGGATTTGATTTTCTTTAACTAGAATTATATTTGATTATTTTACTTGAATAACAAACATTGTATAGGAATCACTTCAAAAGTCGAAATTATGATCCTATCGACTTTGAAAGGTTTGGCATTTATGGCAATTGGGTATTAGAGGAGGAGTAGGGATGGCAAAAAAGCTCGTCGGCTCGGACAGCTCGGGCTCGGCTCGGAAAAAGCTCGAGCTTGGCCCGGCTCGGGCTCGGTTACAACGAGTCAAGGCTCGGCCGAGCCTCATTTTTTTTACCAGGCTTTGCTCGGCTCGGCTCGGGCCAAAAAAAGCTCGGTACAAAAAAGCTCGAGTTGAGCCCGAGCTTTTTTCTTTAATTTATAATACGTATAAACCATACAAATTTTAAATTTTTTAAGTAAAAAATGTAGATTTGACATTAAAAAAAATAAAAAAATCGAGCCGACCCAAGCTTGGCTCAGCTCGGCCCGCTAAGGCTCGGACCAAAAGCTCGGACCGAGCCTTATTTTTTTTGACTAGGCTCGGCTCGGCTCGGGCCAAAAAAAGCTCGGAACAAAAAAGCTCGAGCCGAGCCCGGGCTTTTTTTTTTCGGCTCGGGCTCGGCTCGGCTTGGCTCGTTGACATCCCTAAGGAGGAGCCACCAAATCTAGTAGATGATGAGTTGGAGACATTTCGTCGTGATTTAGGTCCATGTACTACAGAGAACAATAAAAATGATGGTAATTGTTCAACTGAGACTATTGTTTCTTCTTCTTATTAAAATATATATGATGTAATGTTAAATTTTATACTTTTTCAGATGAATTGCATTTTGATGATCTTGATGGTGATGGTGATGATGGCAATGACAATGAAATTAGATTCAATACAAACAATGAAAACGAGGATTTTAGTATGATTGAAACTCCATCATTGGTACAATGCGAAGGTATTGAAGAATTTATGTTTGATACTCCAGCATAGATGCGCTCTAATTCTTCTTAATTGAGAAAGTGTTGGTTTATTTCAAATAATTTACTTTGTAACACGTGTTTTATGCATGATTATTTTTTAAATGTTGATTTTATTTTTACAAGAATATTCTTATAATTTATAAAGCTATCTTGTTTGTTTTTGCCACATAAATTTCTCTTTGATTGGTGGTTTTTCATTGCTTCAAATCCATATTTCATTATATTGGATTTACAATTTGTTGAAGATTGAAATAAAAATTGAAATTTAGTCACCTAAATTACATAAGTTTATTTTGTTAATATTAGAAAATGTCAAAATTTTATTATTCAATAAACAGATAATAATATATTTAACAAACATTGACCCGTCGGTCCCACCACTGGGTCACCGGTCGAACCACTGACCCGTTGCATTGTCCGAGTCAGTGTCCGAGTCGGGTTTGACAACTATGGTTGCTATTGCTGTTTCACCAAAACTGTATGTAAAAAAGGCTGTTTCTGAGATTGCACCAATCCTCCAAGCAAACGACAGTATTCCTGCTATTGTTGAAAGCCCATTAAGTATAAGAACGGGGTGGTAGTTGTTATAACTAGACATAGCATCTAGATCTATAGAATTTTTCTAAGATGCAAAAGGAGAGCCACTGCTAGTAGGTGCAAAGTTTCAAACCGAACCATTATAAATAGATCTTGCACTATCCATCTCTCATTTTTCTGGGAGCTTATAACTTTTTTTCATACTGTTACCCAATAAGACGTAATTTTTGTATATTTAGATTTGATTGGTACAACGTTTTATCTACCAGATTGTAAAACAAGTTTAGTAAGCTGAACCACAAGCTAGTTTCATTGTTTTTCGAATTTGAAAAACAGAGCAACTAGTCCCTACCAAGCTTACTTTTGTACATAAGCTACTATTGCTACAATTTATTTTTGGGGAAGAAGATGAAGTGGGGTGGGATGGAAAATAAAGTTTTAAAGATTTAGGATAGTAGGTGACACATAAAAAAAAAAATGGATTTAATTTGTAAAAAAATAAAAAGTTTGGGTACTAAAATTGCAATTACTCCTTTTAAATTTTGGTATTTTTTGTACTGTTTTTAGTGACAAATCTGACGGATATTGATGGCAAAGAGATTTTTCGCACAAAAAGTTTCAAATAGAGGGTTTTGTGTGATTTTCAATTGGCGGGAATATATCGCATATGAAAACATTTCTATAAAGTTTCTTGCTATTAATCCAACAAAATTTGATACTTGTATAGAAAAAACAATTGCCAGCCTCTCACTTAAAGGGCCCCGTTATGCTCAACAGAATAATTAAAAACTTAGCCCCTGTTTGGTATACATTAAAATTTTCATTCTTATTCTTCTACTCATTTTCAACCACACATTTTTTAATAAAATAATATTTTTCATCACATCAATAACTTTTCCTTCTTTTTCAACCACACATTCTCCATCAATCTACTATTCCAGAATACATTCTTCAAAAATAATGTGGCTCAAACACACCCTTAAAAGGATGGAAAACTTCGGGAATACAAATTTTTTTCTATGTATCCCCGTGATAGAATGATAGCGTCTTTTGCTTTTTAATAACATAAAGTTTTGCAATTTTACAGAGTTAATATTTGACATTACGCGAGAAGTTAGTTATTAAGAAATTTAATACAATTAATTATTAGAATATTTCGTCATAATTCATAAATAAATCAAGTCCTATATAAACAATTTTTGCTTTTGCTTTTGTATTTAGTATTTAGTATTTAAATTAGTTTAACAACTCATTAGTGAACTTTATTTTAATATTTTTTTCTATAATTTATCAATATTTTCTTCTTTAAATTTTATTAAATAATTTTAAAATTTTTATTTCCAATTCAAATTTAAATAATAACTTTTTGAAATAATTATTTATACTAATTTCTACAAGTTAGATATCTCAATTGTCATTGAATTTTAAAATTTTCTGAGTTGATAGTCTAATTTTTTTGAATATTTTTCAATTGCCATTAAATTTTAAAAGGTTTCGAAGTCGTAATTGAACTTACCAAAATGTCATCTCATCCACTACTTTTGTCACTTTTCCGTTTTAGAAGTTAATAGACTTGATGAAATTAAAAAAAAAAAAAAAAAAAATATCATTTACTACATTGGTTATCACATCAAGTCACTTATTCCAAAGCAACAAGTGATGGGATGACAAATGAAATTACATTTTTGTAAGTAATTGGTAATTCAAAAATCTTTTAAAGTTTAATTACAACCATAAAACATTTGTAAAAGTTCAATGACAATTTACAACACTTTAAAACTATGCAGCAAGTAAAAGACATTCAAAATAATTCATTTTTTAATGAATAGAATTTGTGATAAATTATTTTTCATATAACTTTTTCCTACTTTTAATCATACATTTATTCAAAAAAATAATTTCATTCATCCCTAAAATTATTTCTTTCTAGCATGAGATTTCATTCATCTAGTGATCATAAGCCTCTCATGAGACGTCACGGCAATACATGGGATTTTCGTGACTTGAGGCAAATTTTAGAAATTGGGCCTCCAAATTGTAGTAGGGTTAGGGTTGGTTTTCAACCCTGTCCAAGAAGCATGGTTCACGTTGGAGACTAACCGTGAGATTTATCCTAAAAAGTAACATTAAGTCATTCTTTGACAATCATTATTTTCAAACTCTTTTTTCTATCTACTAATTTTCAATCGAGCATTTACACAATAAGATATTTTGCACGTAGACCTAAATTTTTTTTTCTAATTTATAATCACACATTTTTCAAAAAATTACTATTCAAAATTTTATTCATCCCAAATAATGGTAGTTAAACAGACCTAAAAGTGAAGGGATCAGAGTACCAAAAACTATTTTGTTTTTCCAAATTATTGCTGTTTTTTAATATTTTCCCAATTAACTGTGGCTTTAATCCGGCCAACGACGCTGAGTTTGAACCACCCCTTTTCACTAGAGAATTCATGAATAAAAGGCCAAAAGTAATGTCCAGAAGAAACACTGAATCGCTGTTACGAGTTCAGTAATGAATGGATGTGACATTAATACAGTCCCAACATCATTCCATTTATAATTGCAATATGATAATATGTAGACATACTTTTTATTACAAGTCAATTCATGTCCATTCAAATAACTTTTTCTCATTTCATTTAGGTGTGCTTGTCATCTTTTAAAAATTAAATTATTTGCTACAAAATCATTTTTCCATCACATATTTATCCAATAAAATATTATGCACACAAATCAATAAATTTATTTTAAATTTTAACCACACATTTCTCAAAAAAATACTATTCAAAATTCTATTCCTTCTCCCATAATGGGAGACAAACATGGGCTGAGTGTAAAAACTATTTATACTTTGGAGAATGTTTTGTTATGTGTACATCAGGATGTACGGTTTATAGTCCTCTTAAAATAGGGGCACAAGAGGGGGCTATACACTAGGACGTACACTCCTAAAGTACAAATAGCAAAATTCTTTTTGAGATTAAAAAAAGAAGTTATCAAATTGTAGCTATGATTTAATTCTATGTAAGTATGTAAAAACATTTCTAGTTAAACATATGTATGATATTATAAAAGTCTCACCCCTTATATATATATATCAATAAATTTAAAAATAAAGAGCATTGTTGGAGATGTTTTAATACTCATTTTCATTTTTTTTTTCTTCAAATGGAAACTCTTTCGTATTAGGAGATAATGGTTTACACGATCTTTAAAATCCGACATGCTTGCTATTTCATTATTTTCAAAAGCAAAAACTAACTGAAGTACATGTATGATAAAATAATATTCTACAAAATCAAGTTTATCATATATTAATATTGCATAAAAATATCATTATTTTTAATGTATATATATTACATAAACATATCATTATTTTTAAAGTTATACATTAATATATTATAGATTGATAATTGCTATTATAACAAGACAAAGAAGTCGTGTTTCTTTGGTTAGAAAATGAATTAATGATTTGTTGACTTTTTGTAGAAAATTATTGCAGTATCTCATGAACCACGTTAAGTCCATTTTCAGGGCCCAAAAGAAAGTACAAAAAAATCATTTCATTAAATCTTTGCTCGATTATGTTCGGTGGAGAATAAACAAAGAAATTTATTTTATTTAAATTCATGCCCTCACATTGAATTAATGTTGAAATTTAGAGTTTTACCTCAAAAAATTAGTCCATTAGGCAAACTAATTCCTTTATAAACCTAAAATCATCTCCTTTATAAACTAATTTAGACTTTTATTCTTACATTTTCAACGATTTTTTTTTAAGTGAAGTACCATAGTGTCGTGATATTACACATTTTCATCAAGGCCATCCTCAAGAGAATATATCTTGCTTCGACTAAAAAAATAATATAGTGCACATAAAACTCTATCCAATCTCTCCGCCACGCCAAACTTACATTACTGTGGAGGCTTTATCATCTCTAGAGTTAACCGTCACGAAATATCCCACTATTACAATTAAAAGTCTCAATACCTTCATTTGGATAGTAGACATACTTATAAAAATTCATGTTATGGATTCACATGACTAAATATGGGGAATGGATTTGGTACAACTTATTTGAGTCTTAGGTTATAATAAAAAATTAACCCCTTGTAAATTCAAGGTAATTTATCATGTTCGGAACTTTTATTCACACATATCTATATGGTTGAGTTCATTTTGTTATAGAAACTTTGACACGTGTATTGTTTTTTCGTAAATGAGTGGTGACATACGTAAATTCAAAACTTTTGTATTGAGCTACCTATTCAAAATAATTTCAATAAGCATTAGTTGTCAAAAATATTTCAAAGCATGAATTCCAATTCTATCATTTTCTCTCAATGTGGTTACGATGTAATTATTAGTTGGAAAGTTGGTGGTTAATTAATTGATTTAACATTGTCTTGATCCAAAACACTGATTGGAAGGTCCAAATCCACCCAAATAATAATAAGAAGATATAATCATTGACACATGATTGACATAATATCACATGATACTTTGTTATTGAACCGTTTTTAACACAGTCAGTTTTCCATCTAATCACATTTTGTCAACTAACATTATGTCACTTTATCTATCCATCACTTTCTGTCAATGGCATAGTTCTAATAAAGTAATAATAAATGTTGTTTGGTAAAAGTGGTAGCCAACTACATCAACTTGTAGTTATCAAGGACATTATTTTCCCAGACTTCGTGTCAATTTGCATTGGCAATTATGTTCCTTGGATAGGGATTGCAGACAGGGAAGGGGTGACAAGGTGTGGAGGCAGGGAGAGATTGGGTGTTGTATTCTTTTTTTTTTATTTCTTTTTTCAATTGTCATATCACTTATTGAGTTTCGGAAGACTTACATCTTATGGACAAATCTCGTGTCTTTTCTTTATTATTATATTTTCTTTATACGTGATTGAGTTTTGCCTCAAAAAGTCTACATAAATATAATGCATGTTTGAGAATTGTTATTTATCTATTCAAATTATAAATATATGACAATGACTGGTGGATAAATGAGTGTAGATAAAAATAATTTGACATATTATAAATAAATATAGTGTGACGTCTAAGAATATCTTTAATGTATTCTACATATTTCTATCCAAGTTAAATGCAAGTTCAAAGATTTTCTATCTACATAACTTTGATGTCAAAACCATTCTATGAGTCAACAATACTATTTTGAGTGTATTTTTATTTGATGTAAATAAATAAAAAATCACATCTAATTCCTGACAAAAAGTTTATAATATTTAGAGGTTATTTGGTACATCTCAAAATTGAATTAAAATTGAAAATATAGCCGTTATTGAGTCCACTCGTCTAATAAAAGTCAACAATAACGGCTAGTTTTTCAATTTTAATCCGATTTTAATCTTTATCGAACACGCTCTTATTGAGTTAGCACGTCTATCACAAGTTTTGAATATAGAGAGAGCTCCACATAATATCTATTTTTTTCTTATTAGTTTAAAAATTCTATATATTGCATTGAAGATGAATTTTTTTTTAAAGATTGTTCATATTGTTTATAAGACGAAGTTCTTTTAGCAATCCATTGAAGTAATAGCTAAAAAGAAACAAAAGAACCAACAATTGTCAATAGCTACACCAACTTCTAGTCACAATGTGAATCACGACTTTCAATTAATGTATAAAAAATCTCGTGAAAGAATTTCTTTGACAATTACAATCAATATAGAAATTAATTTTCTACAACTATATATAAAAATATTATATATTATATTCAATACGGGTATTACTCAAATCATATTGAAGGCTGCCAATACCGTCATTAGAAGTGATATTTTGAAAATATTTTGCACGAATAATACACTTCACCTAAAATATGACCCTTGAGGTTGATCAAAAAGTATCATGTCATTTTTAATCATAAAAAAAATATTCAATTTGTTGGGTTCATTAATTTGTCACGTGGGCCTACATATGTAATTAATTGTGTATAAGACTATTTTAAAGTTGAGTCCAATTAAAATGATCTAATAAAGAGTTAAATTGTTGGGCTTATGACATCTAAATAAAGTGTGAGCTAGATTATATGTTTAGTATTTGACGATGTGTCAAATACATATGAAAACTACAAATAGAGTTATGATCCTCAATTCATATATAACTTCTCATTCTTTATGTCAGTGTTCTAAAAAGCGTAAAATGTGGTTAAGCGTGGATGTCAAGCTTCAAGCTTTACGAGTTTAGACGTAAAAAATCATTTTTAAATATTATTTTAATTTTTTAATCATTAAAAATATCAATAATTCAAATAATACATACTAAACATCTAAAATTATAAAATACTGTATTTACTTAATAATTCTTACATAAACAAAAAATATAAACAATACAAATTTTTATTATTCATTTAACAAACTAATAATAATTGAAATGAAACACAAAAGCCAGATGCCCAAAAGCATAAGAAAGTGGAAACAAAAAAAAAAAAAAAAAGAATAGTAAGCAAAATTTATTGAGAATTACATGCCCCAAAATTACAAATACAATATAAAGCATATTAACCTCATAATGCTATACTGACCTGATACCCAAATCAGTTGCGGTGTACGGAACAATTGAGAGGTTTTGAGTTGTTCTTTCGTCCTTTTTTTTTTTTTCCGTTATTTCGTTTTCTCAGTTCTCTAGAGTTTTTGGAATTTGAAGGGATAGTGAGTTACTAAGTCTGGACTTCGGGTTTTATTGAAATAAAAAAAGAGAAAAAATTTGGCTTGAGGCGAAGGCGTGCCTAGGCGTTAGAGCCTAGGTAAGCATTAAGCGATCAACATTATCGTTGATCACTTAATTTTCGCTTAGGTTCTAGGCGAAACGTTTTTATCACGCTTCGAGCCTCGACGCCTAGGTGCGCTTTTTAGAATAGAGCTTTATGTCATTCCATCAACACAATAATATAAGAGAAAACATATTGAAAAAGAAGATTCAAAACCTACAATCAAAAATTAAGAAGAATGATTTGATCAATTAAATTGAAGAACAAGACAATCAAGATTATAGAGCAAGAAGCAAAAATCAAGATCAAATACTAAAAGAGCCAATAATCAATGTTCAAGATCCGAAATCAAAATCCAATAATAAGAAAATATTCTTAAAAAATTAATGTATGTTATGCACTATTAATTTTCTTGATATTTGACATAGAGGATCTTGGTAATTAAACAATTAGCTTTTCTAGTTTTATAAAGTATCAACAAATGGTGTCAGAGTCAATTCCATTTTCCACCCTTACAATCAAACGGACCCTAATATTTAAAGAAAATTTTTTTGGTTAAAATTCATACATTAAATTTTGGTATGTGAATTTAGCCCTAAATTTTGAAAATTCAGATTTGTTGTTGTTGTTTTTTTTTTTTTTTGGGAATTTTAATTAAGATTTTATTTTTTGGAGTTTCTTGATAAAATAAAATAAAAATGACTAAGGGGGCAATCAATTTCATATCTTAGTACTTCAAGTTTATTTCGGATTACTAATTTTCTAAAATAAATTAGTTGAAATAACATCTCTTGCCTAAATTAATTTATTTAGAATATTAGGAAAGTTGTGTATACATAATTCATGCAGATATTCACCGACCCAAAGGAATGTTAATATTTGACCGAAGGCTTATTAGCACAAAACGTCCCTACGTTTGATAGTTAGTGCGCAAAACATCCCAACGTTTCATTTTTTTTGCATTTTCGCCCCTATTTCAACGTTTCAATGTGGAAAACATCATTTTCACTATGTTTTAGTGTAAAATGACCAATTTACCCTCAAATTTAAATAAAACAAAGAAAATGAAATGAAAAATAAAAAAATAGGGGCGAAAACTAAGGGAGGAGGAGAATACTGATGGTTTGAATGTTTTAATAAGATTTTTGAACTCATTTGCACTTTTTAAAAAGTTTTGAGCACAATTGTAATTTATTTTTATTTTTATTTTCCTTTTTTTTGTTTTATTTAAATATGAGGGTATATTGGTCATTTTACATTGAAAAATAGTGAAAATGACGTTTTTCCGCAATGAAACGTTGAAATAAGGACGAAAATGTAAAAAGAAATGAAACGTAAGGATGTTTTACGCAATAAGTGTCAAACGTAAGGACATTTTGTGCTATTGAGCAAATACAAATATGTTTGAAACGTAGGGACGCTTTCCGCATTAAGTGTCAAACGTAGGGATGTTTTGTGCTTAATCCTTTTAATAAGGCTTTTGGACCTACTTGCACTTTTTAAAAAGTTTGGGAGTATAATTACAATTTATTTTTTTATTTTTCATTTCATTTTCTTTGTTTTATTTAAATTTGAGGGTAAATTGGTCATTTTACACTAAAAAAATAGTGAAAATGACGTTTTCCACACTGAAACGTTGAAATATGGGCGAAAATGCAAAAAAATGAAACATTGGGATGTTTTGCACACTAACTGTCAAATGTAGGGACGTTTTGTGCTAATAAGCCTTTGACCGAATTATTTACATACCTATGATAATTGTAAAGTTTTTCATTGTGTGGACATTGAATCGATCCAAAGATAGACTTGATGTTTGATCGAATTTATAGTCAATATTTGATTACTACTTACAAGTTGATATTTCTGTCAAAAGACTAAACGTTAGTATTGTGCCTGGTCTCTTGTTATGTGGTTCGCCATTATTTGAATGATTGATTTTCCAATATAGATTCCCATGTAAACATGTGAGTTAGGTTTAAGTTCTCTATTTTGTTAATCCATCAATTTCTACAATAAGGGTTTCATTAATTAAACATGTGACTCGGATAAGTGGGATCGTTTAAACCACATGAGTTTTATGATCATGAAACGTGAAATTCTAGTAGCATCTAATGTAACTACTACCATGAGATTTATTAAAAAAAAAATTGAAAAACGCTTTGCAAAAGGCGATAAGGCCAAAACTAGTATATGCTTATGACGAAGTTGATTTCACTAAAACATAAGGTTAAAGAAAACATAAGGGAGTACATCATGTATATGTTTCATCTTTTTTCAAAACTAAAAGTATTGAAGTTTAAGTAGTCTGAGGACTTGCTCGTGCATTTGGTTTTGATTTTTATAAGACATCTAATTTTGAAGTTATCGACCTAAAGCTCATTATAGGGGTTTTGTAGAAAGTTTAATGAAGAAACGTTTGCACATAAGATTTGAAAATTAAATGAAAAATATACATATATATGTGCTTACAGATAGGGGAGAAAGAAAAATTTATACAATTAATTATGAGCTCTTTAATTTATAAATATCCTAATAATGCTGTGTTTGATTTCATATTTTGAAAAATATATTCATTCACTAGTGAATCTTTGTATATTCTTTCTCATTAATTTAATGTTTTAAAACTTGCTTACATGAGTTTAATGATACTTTTCTCACATAAATTGTTTACACAATTAACTTCATCTAGATTTAAAAGAAGTTATGTGGAAAATTTTTACTTGTTTATGAATTATGCATGTATGAGTAAGCAAATAACTAATCATGATGATAAAGTTGAAAATCTATGAAAAAATCGAAAAACAATTGGTCTCGAAATTGGAAAATTTTTATTCTCCTATCACATATTTTTGCATCATTATACATGTGCCTTTTGTACTAATTTCTCTTTGTGTTTAACATGATTATTAATTGTCTTTCATTTGCTATTCGTGAAAAAGAAGGGGGAGAGATGTATATTTATTTCAGAGAGTTGATTATAAGAGTTAGGAGGAGAATTTTAAATTTTTTGATTGATAGATGACTTAGGGAGAGTCATTTGATATATTTGCTGAAATTTTATTATTAATATAGTGTTGTATTTTGTCTATATTGATATACAATTTTATGGTTTATTTCTAAATTTATAATTCATATAATATTGCATGCTTTGGTATTACGCGTGTTTTATTTAACTTCCATTTTGATAGTTTCCTCTTACTTTTCACGTGACATTGTGGTTTCCATGTGTTTCAGGAAACATGTTTACGAAGTATTGAATTTTTTTTTTTTTTTTTGGAAAGTATATTTTTGGGTAGTTTTGGACTTTCAGACTTTTAAATAAATGATTTTGTTATGGAATGCCAATTGAGGAGATTGTTAAGTCCAAATGATAATTAGCAACTTCCAAATTTGTAATTGGCAATTTCCTTTGTCAAAATCAAGTACTAGTTGAATTGTATTAATATTTTATTGAATTGTAATCAAAGTCAAAATAGTTAAGGATTAGTAGTGCAAGTCTTGAAGGATTAGTAGTGTCAAAGATGTCTAATAAGATGACACACGATCATTGTAATGCAATTAGAAGTCTAAAGAGTGTTAAGAGCAGAACAAGTTATGCTCCAAATTCTCAGTCGTAACTTGTAATGCATTTTTCATATAGAAAATATTGGAATTTGGATAAGGCTAATTCTAAAAGAATTGTAGCCATTTCAGTTAACCTTTCAACACTTTTTAAATTACCTCAATTGGATACCGAGAGAGAAAATTATGATATAAATATTGAAAACTACTCAGCTGACGTTTGTGTGTCGCTAGACTAGAGCTTGAGCGACGTGGTTATCCGAAAAATAGTGATATTCAATTTTCAAGCATTTTGAGTTTCTTTTTATCCCAAGCACTACCCATTATAAATATACACTCTGTGAGATGTTCAAAAGTGTGTTAAATCATATTTTTCTATAGAGATCATTTCTTTGAAGATCTAAAATACATGCATTGATTCCAAGATTCAAAAACCATATTATTTGAACTGTAAATTCATCCAACACTTGATTTGTTGATTTGACCATCTAGAAACAGTTAAAAATGACTTTTTGCTTTTAATTGTGTAACTCCGCGTGTGGGTCTAAATAATTTAAAACTTTAAAACTATTCTTACTAAATACCAATAATTAGTCATTACCCTAATTTCATAACCCCAATGTTGAGACTTTTATTTGATTTAGTTTTATTTAATGCTTTATAACACTTGATCACTATTTAATTCGATATGTGATTTTTATTTAGGCTAAGAGGTCGAATAATCATAATGTTCAATAGGTGATATAATATAATGTTATGCTTTGCATGATATTTGGTAGAATATTCTAATTTAGACACTTTTACTGATAACCCAAGAATAACTAGCTAAGAGAGGGAGGGAGGGAGGGAGGGGGGGGGGGGTGGGGGGTGAATTGATTTTTGAAATTTTTTTGACACTTCGTCTCGAAGCAATTTAACATACAAGATATAAATGCAAAGCATGATACGAGAATTAAATATGCAAGTTTAATAATTAAATTCACACACACACACACACACACACACACACACACACACACACACACACATATATATATATATATATATAAAATGTAAAGATAATAAACCAATTTAATGAGGTTCGATATACAATGTGTTCTACGTCCCCGTTACTAAGCTCTCCATCACGAATAAGGTCAAATGCACTATAATGATAACTTACAAACAATGAGTATCAATCCTTAAATGACTTACAACAAGAAACACTTATCATTAAGTGATTTACAACAAGAAGCACTTATCCTTAGGTGGCTTACAACAATGAGCACCTATCCTTAATAACAATCGAGTTTTCACAAGGCTCTCGAAACCACCAAAGTATAAATGATAATTTTACAATTAAAAGAACTCTATTAATAAATGATATGATCAAGTCAAATATTTAGAGAGTTAGGGTAACACTTCAATAAATAGCAAGTAATAAGGCTCAAGTGTTTATGAAGAAAATTTTGATGAATAAATGATAATTAAGTAGTTAGAGTTTTTGTGTCAAATTTTTCAAACCAATAATCTTTCTTAACAAATAATACAAGTTAATGATGAAGAGAGATTTTCACTTAAATCAAAG
Source organism: Fraxinus excelsior (assembly GCA_019097785.1). NCBI lineage: Eukaryota > Viridiplantae > Streptophyta > Magnoliopsida > Lamiales > Oleaceae > Fraxinus > Fraxinus excelsior. Next base: position 4,403,125 of record CM032636.1, read on the forward strand.
TGTTGGCAAAGAAATTTTTTATCAAGAATGAAGAGTAGATGAAGTTTTATGAAAAGTTCTTTACTAAAAAAGAATTCTTGATAAGATGAATGAAATAGATTAAATCAATCAAGAAACTCTTTTATAATAAATGATATAGACTTTAAACTCAAGTAAACTCAATGATTTCTCAATAAATAAGCTCTCAAAAATCTCTTGTAAGTTGGTGGAATTGAATGCAAAAGAGATTGATATTTATAGAGCAAAAAGAGGCACTCTCGGGAAAGCTCGATTGACCGAAATTTTTGAAAATATAGCCGTTGAAAAATACTAGCCGTTGGAATTTCGGTTGACTGAACTTTGACTTTGACTTTTTTTTTTAAAAAAAAAATAGCTTTTTCAAAATCTATTTCACATGAATGAAAATCATTTTTATACAAGTGATAGATTATGAAAAATAAGTTGAGCTTTATGAATTTGCTAAAAATCGAAGAGTTAATACATTTACATTTAAATTCCAATAAACTACTTTCAAGTTTTAATCTTCAAAGTTCTTGTTCTCTTCGAGTCTCATTTGATTGCTTGTTCTTTATCGGATGACGATTTGACTTTTTAAATGCTTAAGAAAATATATTCATAAAAAACTCAACAAACAAAACTTGTTAGAAATGTAAGTGTATTGTTTGTTATAGTCAAAACAAGTGGAGTTATATTAAATCATAGGTCACCAATTTCCCCCTTTTTGATTATGACAAACAATATGTGATTTATAGAAATATGTAATATATTCTCCCTATCTTTTACGCATCCACAATTCATTGATTTAATAAATCACATTTAAAAGTTATCAATAATGTATAGAACTAATTGAACTCACAAATTCTATGTCATATAATTCACAACCAAAAGAAGTAACAAGAGTTCATAATCAAATTACAATCACATATTCCTTCATTTTCCCCCTTTTGTCATCATCAAAAAGCATGAGAACAAAGATGCTAGAATAAATTCCCCCTTAGATAAGGCATATGTGCAAGGTAGGAAAAGCAAAACAAGTGAAAATAATCATAGTTCACGACATAAAATAAAAAAAACATGAGTTAAAAAAATTTTAATCTTCCGCCGGTGGAGGAGGCCCTCGAGAAAAAATAGAATACATGTGTACAAAAAAAATCTCTTGAGATAAATTCATTTGCTCCATTCGTTGATCGATTGATAAATTCATTTGCTCCATCCGTTGATCAAGTGCATTGATGGTAGTGGTAAGAGAGTCAATCCGGCCTTGTAAGATGTTGAATTGATCGTCGGAAATATATTGGCCAGAGGTCGGTACTACTTGTGGAGAAGGAGCCATATGTTGTGCTTGAGGAGAATCATCACCATCATCATTGCTATTACCATCACCTCCCATTTCTTCCACTTCTTCTAAAGTAAATGGCCAAGTAGTAGGCCCCAAGTTTCTGTTGAAGCCTTGAGTATGACACACCAATTACCTTTAATGATTTTCATGTGTTGAAGGGTTTTAAGGTTAATGATGTCGGTGTGCTTGGGTTTATGAAAATGCTCATCATGTAATGGCACTTTGAAATGTTGAAAAATCTTAGTGAAAAGTATGCCATAAGATAAGCCTAGGAGTCTGGCGGACTTGTGGACATGTTGAATGTGACTCAAGAAAAGGTAAGAAAAGTCCAATTTACGACCAAAAAGAAGTGAGTCAAGAATGAACAAGTCGAGGTGATGAACCTCTTTAAAGTGTCCACTCCGAGGGATAATGATAAGTAGCTCGATGAAGAATCTTACATGGAATAGTAAGATGATTTAAATTTAGGGTCATTGTGGTGGATAACGGTCAATCGGTGGCCCGACTACAAGCTTCAAGCTCATTATAACCCTCAAATCTAATGGGATGGTGTTGATCGTAAGCAAAATTTTCACATCGGTCTAGCCCAAAAATTCTTTTAATGGTATACCTATAAAGAGTAATCCGTTTTCCTTTAATATTGCAAGTGACAACTAGTGAATAAAACGATAGATTTCGATGAAATTCACGAATTAAATTAGGATAGACATTCTCCGAGATAGTAACAACATTAGTCCACCCAATATTTTCAAAATAGTCTTCTAGCCTAAAAGAGGGAGCATTGGTAGAAAATTCAAAGAAATCAATCGACCTACCAAGTAAAATGAGACAATCGGCGAAACGATCGGGCATGGATTTGTCAACGCTAACAATTGACGAGCATGATTCCCCTTACTTTGATTTCTTCTTTGGAGACATGAGTATTTTCTAAATTTTCGATGTTTGGGTTTTCAAAAAAATTGGAGAGAAATTAGTGAAAAAAAGTGAATGGGCAATAAGTATTTGAAGTGGGTTATTGTTTAGATATGATTTACAAGAAGTATTTGAAGAGAAATCTCAATTTTTGAATGAAGAACCTTAATTACCCAAATCTTCACTTTGGATGAAAAATAGAATTAAAACTTAAGATATGTTGAGAGAGTGAGATGGGTTTGATAGATTTTGTGAAATATGTGATGATTTTGGTGAAAAAGAGTGAAAGAGAAGTGAGGAGATGAAGAACTTTTCAAGAGAGAGAGAGAGAGAAAAAAAAAATTATGGTTTAAAGTGGAGAAGAGGAGCCCGCCTCTATTGAGTTCGATCGATCGAACTAGCTATTCGATCGACCGAACTCGCCTGCAAAGGCGAGGTCGCTCCAGTGCCGTTCGGTCGACCGAACTCCCTTGATAGGGTCAAAATAGGACAAGTTTCACCACTAACGTTCGGTCTTTTCTATTTTAGACAAGTTAACCACTGATTTTGGATTTATCGATGATACCCAACCCTCTACGAATGTAAGAAAATCTATCGAGAGCGAGAGGTTTGGTAAGAATGTCGGTCAATTGTTATCGGTACTAACAAACTCCAAATAAATATCACATTTTTGTACATGATCTCTAAGAAAATGATGTTGAATTTCAATGTGCTTGTGCGAGAGTACAAGATGAGATTTTTTGACAAATTTATAGCACTAGTGGTGAACCTTTTGTGATTGAGTGCCATCCAAAACCAGAGTTGTACCGCATAAGCTCATAATATTTGTGATATTGTTGCTTAAACCAACTCAATTGACTTTGGTACACAGCATAGTTCTTCTGGCATTCAAGCTTTTCATTTGAGCAAGAAATTTTTTTTTTTTTTCAAATGCTTGTTTACTTAGCACCCCATTGCTATTACACCATCCACGATTGGTGGCATCAACCATAAGTTCTATACCCTATTCTACATTTTCCTTGCGACTCTTCCATTTATAATCTCACTACATAGTCTGTTATATAAATCATGAGTTATATTTATATATATATGTTAGTTAATACAAAATACAATATATCTAACAAGTGGTAGAATTCATGCTACTTCTGATGAGTTTTTCTTTAATCACTAAAATGTAGTGTATATATCTGCAAGGGATGAGTTTTTCTTTCTTCATCATTCTAATTAAATGGCTGATAAATGTTCCTTCAAATATACAGACAACTTAAGAGAAGAACAAAGACCATATGTCAATTGAAATTGGAGAGAAGGATGCCTGCATTTAACCACCAATTTTAACAAACAGGTGATTCCTTAATAAGAATTTAGAGTCCATCAAAACCCCTTCTCAAACACCACTTCGAATGTTGATTGTCCACGTACAAATTATAAACCTCACTTATAGCTTATTAATCTAATATCCACTTAATAATTAACCACATTACTAAACTCATTCTTACACATATACAGTTAATAAATCACATAACCAAATGATCAAATATTGTTTAATTGTTTGTTAAACATTTAAATAATATAATATAGAAAAATATATATTCAACTTCACCAATTAAGGAGGTAAAAAACTCATAGTTAACGAAGAGCCATTTTCTAAGGTGATACGTGCAATAGAACTTGGGTAGAATTCTGAAATTAATATATATCGCTTTCATGATTTAAAACTCATCTACAAAATGCAGTAATTGATATTTATGGATAGTAGAGTAGTTGAATACTTCCATTAATGCTCCCACCCCATGATTTTTCCATTAGACGGACCAGGTTATCATTGTTACAAGAAATTTATTTCTGTTAATGTTAGAATTATGAATTTCTTGAATGAACTTACACTTGACTCGATTGATAAAATTAAAAATAAATTCACTAGCTAATTAATCACACCCAATATTCAACAAAAAATAGTGTAAAACTTCCAAAAATCATCAACAATTGATAAATTATCATACATATGTTGTTCACAACGGAGAAAGGCCAGAGAGAGAGGCGAAAAACCTGTCACGACAAAGAAAGTGAGAGATGGAGACTCGAGAAAATTGCTGTAGTGAATGGGTGTGATAATCTATGAAATTTTGAAGGTTGGATATAGAATTGTTAAAGATTTTGGTATTTATATATATGGCTTGAAATCTTTTAAAATCTATCAAATTATTGAAATTCCTCTAAATCAAATAGCTATTGAGAATACCTAAATTCCTCAAGAAACTATTGAAATCTAAGTTGAGAACACCTAAATTTTTAGGTATTTATAAAAATCTAAATTGAGGACACTTCAATTTATATAAAGTTTTAAAATCCATTAAACTCTCGTTTGAGAACACCCCAAGTCAATTTGGCCTTAGTAGATGAAAAACTATATATATAATGTGTTAAGGGAACAAGTTATAACGTGTTAACTATTCAACGTCTTTTTTATGAGTTTTCTTTATTTTAGAGAAGAAAAGTTGGGCAATTCCTATGATTCTGCGTTTGTTGTGCCTTTCATCTTTAGGTTTTAGTGAAAATCCGCTTGTTTTGTTAACGCAAACACATACTACGCTAAACTTCGTGGGATTAGTTGACTATGGCAATAAACCTCAATGCTAACGCAAAATGTGTTTGAAATCTTCGATTGCACCTACGACAACTAACATAGAAATATACTAACCATTACGATTTCCATCATACTCTTCATGAGTAGAATGTCCATGAACGCTTGAATGCTCGAACAAAACTTGAAATACTCAAAAGAGCAAAGACAAGATATTTGTTTTAGCCTTATAATATTATGCAATTATTGCATAATATTTAGTTTCCTTTTTGCTTACTTTTCTTGTAATATATAAACTTGTGTATTTCATTAAAAAACTTAATTATTTTGATGGTTCAATACATTATTGATTTTTCCTTTATCTCTTTCTTCTTCTGCTTCTTCTTCTCTTTGAATTGATTCACTACGTTGGTTCAAGATAGCTCATATTAATTTAAAGTAAAAGAAAGGAGAAACAACATATTCTGAATTGGAATTTGAATTTTACAACCTTTGATAGAAAATGTTTTGACCATAACATCATGCCACTTCAGATTGGACGCGATCTCATTGTTCGGTCGAGATTAGCGCAACCGCTCACTCACATCCTTTTATCTGCACCCAATCACTTGTGTGTAAACTATAAGCAAGCAAGTTTCCCTCCTCCTTTCACACGCTGTACACACTAACCTATCAAGATATGGACTTCGAAGACCCACATTTGTTTAGCAACAATAAATGCAGCTTTCCAGTACTGTTTCTTCTTTATTGCTTTGTCACCGTTAAACTAATGAACGCATTAATCAAGAACAGTGTTTCTAATCAAATAGTAGCTTCTCAATAATTACCCACTTCGCTAAAAACTTAAAATACTTGGTACTTCCCATTAAATTCAAAGCAACTGTGTCTGTCAGGAAAAAAAAAAAGCACTGTAATTTATATGCAGCTTAATTTATCGACATTTAATGACACCTATTGAGGAATGTTCAACTAAGCTAGCTATGATTTAGAAAGTTTGCAGCCGATAAAGTCGTGGTTATATTTCATGATTCTCCAAACTCCACGTTTGATATTTACACCGTTGAGGACTTTTTCTAAACCGTGATGTAATTTTTTGGTAAATTTTTGTTTTGTGTGGTTACCAAAGATGCACGTTCCATAAATACAAATAGGGAAATATTGTAATCTGGAATGGAATCCAAAAAAATCCCTATATATAGATATATTGCTGTAGAGGCACATAATTGAAACGGCTTTTTGAGATTTTGTATTCCTTAGACTTACACGTACTTATTTCTATTGAAGAGTTTATACAGTATTATCACGCACAGTATGGTAAGTGCTCCTGTTGGAGTAAGAAAAGGTTCATGGACTGAAGAAGAAGATAAACTTCTCAGGAAATGCATTGACAATTATGGAGAAGGAAAATGGCATAAAGTTCCTCTCAGAGCAGGTATTATTTCCTCGGCATATTGGGTGCAAGCTCACACTCAGACACTGGTCCAAATAAAATGGTTGTGATAAATGTACATAATGATTTGTATACACATTATGTGATGATATATGATTTGATCACAATTTCTTTGACCAAAAAAAAAATAAAAATAAACTTTCCCCCCTCTTTTTGACACCTCATTTGTATGTAAACCAATACGTAACTTAATAATGTACAAGTAGCATTATTCGAGATAAAATTATTGAGTCTTCGTTTTGAAGATTTGTGTTTGGTGTTTGTAGGGTTGAACAGATGCAGGAAGAGCTGCAGGCTGAGGTGGGTAAACTATCTGAGGCCAAATATCAAAAGAGGTGACTTTACGCCAGATGAAGATGATCTCATTATAAGGCTTCATAACCTGTTAGGCAACAGGCAAGTTCAAGAACACATGTCAGCATAAAATCATTCTGTTCATTGTTTGTCCGGCCGATAATTTTATTTAACACACTGTCACGCACTTGTCCAACCCACATCGTACAGCACTTAGCTCAAACATACGTATTGGGTGGTTCGGAACTATGTCCGGTTACTAGTAATACTAAATGAGCACTGCAAGTGAGAAGGGTGCTATAAAAGAATTATGCTAGTCATACATTCCTAAATGACATTATGGATAACATAGTGTAATGTGTGAAAAACTGTACCATTGATTTGAATAAGTAGTGTTAAAATCAATGACCCAAAGTGTTGTCACGTTAAACAATGTCATCCATGACGTCAAACTTAATTTACTTGCAGCAAAATTCAGTATAAAAAGCTTTAAGGTTTAGGAAGTCTTTCAGTAAACTGAGCTAAGTTTTTAGTCCAAAAATGGGGAAAATATTTCAATGGCTTTGTTAGTTCCATAATACCTTATTAACAAACTGTTATGGAGTTGGTTCGGAACCCTGAAAGACAGATGAAAAAAGAGTAGATGCTTGAGCTCCGACAAGCATGTTTGAAACCTATGTTTCGCAAAATAAGAAACTTACAAGTAATTTTCCTTATCGTCAAGCACAACCAAACTTGAGTTAGGAAAGAAAACAAATATTAAACATAATATGTACTGTAGTGTCCAATCTTGTCCACGACTGCATATTAAATCTATCCTAAAAGTTGTAGCTTGACTTTTAATGGCCTGTGCCTCACCATGTTGATGCAGATGGTCACTGATTTCCGGTAGACTTCCCGGAAGAACAGCCAACGATGTGAAAAACCATTGGAACACCCATCTGCAGAAGAAGGTATTGGCACAAGAAGAGGGGACGAGGAAAGCCCAGAAAACCACCAAAACCACAATCGTGAAACCTCGACCTCTGGCCTTCAAAAGAATTGCACCCTTTTCGTCAAGAGAAAACATAATTTCCAAACCAAATATTTCAGTAACTGATCGAAATCTAGACATTCCATCCCCACCACCGTCAAAACCAGTAGATGATGAATGCACCCAATGGTGGATTAACCTGCTTGATTCTGTGGAAATTGATGGAGAACCTGAGCCAGGATCCAATGGAATATCTCTAGAATTGCACGAAGAAGACAATGACTGGAATGACTTTTCTCTTGACAAAGACATTTGGGAGCTTCTGAGTTCTAAAAACAATATAATAATGCAGTAGAATCCGTTTTTCACCTTTCCATTTTGCTGTGTCTATTACTTTCAAGAAATAGTTCGATGAATTATTTGAAAGACATAGACACAATCCATCCTTTAATTATATGTATGATTTGGAATATGCCCGAAAACCATATTATCTTCATCGTAATAAGACTTGTTATTTCTAATTCATTCATGCATGAGCTTTAGTTACCTCCATCGAAGTTACAATATATCAGACATACATATATTATGATATAAGTGCACGTATATATAAACACAAACAAATATAAACGCACACATACATTTTATGTCTGTGCGAATTAGGTCGGATCTAAAAAAAATTAGAATGGGGTTGAATTTGTTGTTACCTAGGTTGCAAAGAAATTTCTAAAACATTTGAGTCTTCGTTTCCGACCCATTTTGGAAACCTTATGAAGAGTTTCGAAAACACATTTTTTTTTTTTTTTCCCTATTGTGTTTTTGTTTGAATATTTTTTCATTATGAATAAATGTTTTAAGATGACATTGCATATCTAATTGAAAAATTATATAAGATTGATTGTGGTATTTTGATTATTCAAATTATATTAAATATTTTGAAGTTAAATATTGAACTTATAAAAATAATTATAGTGTTACTACTGCATTTTGTATCCTTGGGTTCTTCCAAGATAATTCTTTCACGTGTCATGTCGTTTTGCATACGCTAAACGATATTTCCTATGAAGGCTAAACACTAAAATACTAATCGGAATGTAAATGGTTGTGCTACTCTTCTTGATAAGATTGATCGTCTCTACATAGTTGACACATTCAGCTCAGATGAGCAATTCGGTCGTTCTAAAAGTTAGGTAAGGAAAAGTGTCATTGTGAAAAAATTGGTTCTGATCTGGACCATTTTTAATAAATGCTGCAGACATATTCTCGATATCTACTCAGCATAACAAACTATACGGACCCATAAATTTATCAGTTTTGTCTGCATTACAGTACTACATAGATCTTTCGCAGTAGATCAACCTTTAAAGCGTGTTTGGTAGGTGTTATTTTAGTTACATCTAGGGTCTATTCAGTAGGGATTAAAATCAGATTAAAATTGAAAAACTAATCGTTATTGTTGACTTTTATTAGAAGAGTGAGACCCAATAACGACTATATTTTCAATTTTATTTGAATTTTAATCCCTACCGAACGGAGCCCTATAATAGAAATCTTATTTTAGAGTAGTGTCCCATCTCTGCAAGACAGGAGTCATTTCCACCCATTTACTTGTGTCGTTTTCTTAACTCCTTCATCGATGTCATCCATTGAAACTAACGTACCTCTATCATATAAGGATCTTGCTACATATACATCAAGATTTATATAATGGATTGTATAATGTCACTTGACATTTTATCATTTGCAAGTTTAAAACTCAATCAACTTTTTCATCCAGTCTTTCCCTTCACATATTGTTTTTGACATGTACAATTCCTATCCTATTTTATTTGAACGAATACATTACTGAACTTCTCATTCTAATGTCATGTTTAAGAGAGGGCTAATTTTGTATTACACGGAAGGAACTATTTCAAAATAACAATGTACGAAATCCATGACTTTTATTAGTCTTTAATTGATTATTATATATATTGAGTGATCAATGTATAAAGAAATTTAGAGGGTGTTTGGTAGAAATTAAAATCGGATTAAAATTGAAAAATTAGCTGTTATTGTTGACTTTTATTAAACGAGTGAGATCCAATAATAGCTATATTTTCAATTTTAATTGAATTTTAATCTGTACAGGACACGTAATTAACTTTATTGAAAAACTAATCGTTATTGTTGACTTTTATTTAAAAGTATTTGATATTTATAATATTAAATCTATTAAATAGTTTAATGAATGTTAAAGAGCTAAAATCTTATTGGTCAATTGTGAAGCGTGTAATTTCTTAACTGTGCACACTGATTTTACATTGTAAATTTTATAGACACTTTTAGGGTCCACTAGAAACTGCATCTCTCTGCCTATAAAGTGTACGAACTCCCATCAGTCAACACACTTGAAAAAAAAAAAGATAGGCTAAGAGAAATAAATACAGTTTCTTCATTATATTTGTTTTGCAGGTCGATTCGATTTAATGATGTGTCACGGATCAAGATAACTTTCTAATTGGTTTATATATGCTTACGTGAAAAGCATTAAGTTCCAAAATTTGGGAATTAGGGTCTACAATTTTATGAAATAATTGAATTCCTAAAACAAAGGCTTTGACTACGCATTTTAATAAGGTTGATTTATTAGAGTTCATTAACTTCAAACGAACAATTCATTTCGTTTTAAACTCAAACGAGCATTCGTATTTCAAGGTTAGTGTTATCAAGTAAATTACCATCTTGTGTGGGCATTTTACGAGTAAAATCCCACATCAACAACATCGAAATAAATAATGTAATGTCCCAAAAATTTTATTAAATAATCTTTTTTTTGGTTATATGTGCTATATTTTTATAGTTTGAAAAGCTGAATGATTAACGTAAAGTATGTTTTAAATTCTTTTATTTTGATCAAATAATTAGATTTTGATAGAGGAAAAATAACTGTATCGATATTGGACTCTTTTTATAGCTTGTAATTAATTAGAAGTTTTCAACACGAGAAAAAATTATTTTGGATTAGACTATATCAAGTTAAGTCTGATTAAAAGAATAATAGATTAATAGAGTTTATGAGGCTTACAATATTAATTGAATAAAATTCTTTTTCTTCTTTTAATTCTTACCACACTTGTGATTTTTATTTGATATGAAAACGATAGTGTAGTACAATTCAAATGTCATTTTTTGAAACCAAGTTCTTGTTGTCTACGTGTCCAATTTCGTGTCCCATTTTAAAATGAAAAATCTAATTATATGATTAGTAATTAATTCAACTTGGTTTATGATTTAAATTTGTATGGTAGCCATGTGTGAGATGATAAATATTGATTTTGATAATGATGATCTTTTTGTGATTTGAATAGAGTTTCACCGTAATTTTAATTTGATAAAATTTAATAGTATTCATAATTCTATTATTTGAAATAAATTTTTATTCAAATTCCTTATATTACATCGTTTTTAAATTCTAGTTGCATACAAAATCAATTGAGGATTTCAACTATAAATATTGCAAGAATTCTCATTATTTCACCATATAAAATAAAGAGAGTTGTGGTAGAGAGAGAGAATGAGAGGAAAAAGTATAATAATAGTAGAACTTTTACGTGCAAGATTTTATTTTTTTCAACATTTCAAAATCAAGGTAAAATACTTTTATACAAGTGGTTCGTTTAGTTAACTTTTATATTCAGTAATTTATGCATGAATTATTGTCAGTAGACTTTCGTGTTCTTTATTAAGAGATATGAAATCTTTCAAAAATTTAAAATGACCTAAATTGGGTGTGTCGCTTGGTCGTCAATATACTCCATAAGAGAACAGTGGTATCAAGTGTTTATTTTTATTGTTATATAATTGTGTATGAAAATTGCACGTATCTTATGGAGTATTTTTATGTACTCACTTTGACAAAATTTTGCAGGTTAATTCGAGTAAATTGGAACTGTGTCGAGATTACGATACGAACTGCCGAGGAATTGAAGAAACAAAAAATTAAGTTTTTTTCCTTTAATTTATTAGTTAGTTTTATTTGTTAAAAACACATTATATAATTAGTGATTATGTTATTTTCTTAATGATACAATTTTCATGTTTAGTTTAAATTTATGGATATTCCAGTTATTTTTTTATTAAAAAATATTATTTTATCGTTCTGCCTTTGATACAAATGAATTTTCGGTAACACTATAGTGTTTATGAACATATACCACGTCTGTTAACGAGGTTGAACTTGAAAAATGGAACACCAAGTCCAAATACGAATATTCAAGGTTTAATGTTGAATGGAATCTATTGACCCCAAAAAATATCTCGACACGTGGTCAACAGAATAAGTCTTCACGTATGTTCCTCCCTGCGCACGGTAACACATCGTTAGTCACTCGTGGCCTTTTTCGGTGGAGGTGGAAGCGACCGCGAGCACTCCGACGATCAAGTCAGTATTTCAATCAATTGGAAAAGGACCATGCTATGTGTACATAGCCATGTCCATAAAGGTGTCCATAATGGCCACATATATTATGGACACTACTATGGATAATGCTATGTGTACATAGCATTATCCACTGGAAAATAGTGCTCGACGGTGAAGTGGTCGTACACATGGTTGAGAATGTATGTAAATATAGTGAAAGGATTTGTAGAATCAAAATACTAGAATGCAAAGATTAGAATGGGAACCCATCTCCTATCATAGTGTGGGGTATTTATACTAGAGAAAGGAAGAGCAGAACCGTTGGATGAGGGGACACGTGGCTTCGGATCTCGGATGGATCATCCTTTCATAAGCATCAATATGTCAATCCATAGGTTGGCATGCATTAAATGATTTCTGACATAACAACTGGGTTGACCGTTTGTAGCCTACCATACGTACCATCAATCAGTCAAAGAGATTGGAGAGAACTCCTCACAAAAGATCTTGGTAGAGATTTGGCGAGGCGGGTTGTGAATTGCAATGAATGCAGAGTGCGGGCCTTTTCATCCGTCGTGAATGTCGGATGAGTTCGACTCTTCTATCAAGTGGGAGCAATAGTGTTTCAGTTCGAAGTATAGTGGAATCAGTTCGTCCGTCACGAATTCGGTTCGTGTGTTACATGGTCTCTCCTAATCAGTTATTCCAACATGTGACCGATGAGGTGGATGGACGAGGTGGGGCCCTTCGTAGGCCCATAACAGAATGAAACATCTATCTTGACTACGTGCATGCATAATTGTATGAGCAGACTGCTGTTAATTTGTTCTTGTGTGATATAATAGTCAAGGAACTGGCGTTTTTCAATAGGAACTGTACGATAATGTGTACTGGACCACTGGAAATTCATGGCAATAGAACCCTTTACGTTGCTATTTTTTTTAACGTAAATCTGGAAACCTAATAAGATTCAATGTTGGCTACATTGGACTAAAGAAGCGAGCATTGACTTGCTAGTGTAAGCCAATCAATATACTTCACTCATCATCTCTCGTATCAAATTTGGTTCCACTTTGTGTTTCATTATTTTAGCCATGAACTCTCTTGTATTTTGCTTGGGCTTAAGTTCGAACTCCATCTCAAATATTGAGGACTCGATAATAAATTGGTTTTGTACATCATGATACACATCATGTACGATATATTCGCAAATACACGAAGTGCAATAAATCGATCTTGATCATTCCTTACATGCAAACTCACCAAAGTAACAAATAACGAGAAATTTCTATTATTTTATTTGTTTATTTGATGCCACGAGTTTCAAATCTCTTGATCACGTGTGTTGCTTTACCCCTAGCTTGATGTGGAATATATTTTTGAGTAGTCTGACTTTGTCTTGTAGATAATCTTTACTTGATTGGCCCCAAATTGAGCACGTCATCTACATACATACAAACAAGTACATTTATTTTTCCAACGTTTTTGGAGTACACATTTGTCACATTCATTTAAGATGAAATTTTCATCGGAAAAGCCTCTTGTCTCGGCGCCCCTGTCCTTGTCCCAGTCATTGAGCTGAGATCTAAAGCACGGGCTAATTTTCATTATCAGATCACTATCAAACTTTTTGTACCATGCTTTGGAAAACTTTAATTTATTACAAAATTAGAAATTTTTTACAGTATTTCCACTCTTTCTTTATTAAGATAACGAATGACAAAATCTGACTTTACTTTCAGATTTTCATTCAAAGTCCATTTCATTGTCTTGGTTCTGGTTCATTGTTCAATTCGTAAGCCAACCAGTTTCCTAGTACTATTGTTATATATGAATTCAATATTTTTACATTGTTGCCGACAATTAGCAAGAACATAAAATAAGGTGAATATTTAATGAATCTCCGAACTTTACCTTTGAGTGCACTGGATGGGGACTTCTCATTGACATTCAATGGCGGAGAACTATTTAAATCGTATGAAACCGTTTTTGCGAAGTTTGTTACATATGCACGTCATTAATTTATTGGGATACATAGAGCTGAAAAAATTAGCCTATTTAATATATTAGTAAAGAGAATGCTGTAAATTTACACATTTATTTTTTTAACTACCATCAGAGATCTTGTTTTCAAATAGAAAACATGATTTAAATTTTACGTTTAGCAAATTCTTAGAACTCATTTGAAAATCTTGATCACGAATAATAACGATATCCCCTCCTCGTGAATTTTGAAACAAATAAAATAAAAATTAATTATATATCTCGTTGGAATGGAGGGAGAATAAATTTGGGAATTCAAAAGAATGTAATAGATAGAGCGGGCGTTTATCATCTTGATAGTTAAGTATAACAATATCTCCAAGAAACTCTTCATTTTTAAAGATCATATTTTGTAATTTAGAAAATATCTATAAATTTAGAGATAAAAAAATTTGAAGTACCCCAACAGGTCTCTTTATATTTTACACTTAATTTTACTGCTCCAAAATTTTTCTATTGTTTTTTCCAACATTTTATTTTTCATCCAGATTATTATATTATTTTTCTCTATTACAAATTGAAATATTATGAATGTATTTAATTATATAAAGCAAGATAGTCAAACTCATTCTCTATTTTAAAATGTTAATTTAAAGAGTTTCTTGAACATAATCTTAAGGGTTTACTCTTAAAAATAAAAATAATTCTACTTGTACACAATGAAATTATGTAATAGTTTACATACAGATAAGATGTCTAAAAGAGAGAGAGAGATTTTTTTTTTCTTATTTGTCTAATTTTTTTTTTTTTTTTTTAGACTTCAAATCACATTTCACAATGTTATGTGTGTGTAAACCATTATATAAAAATCATTATGTACATGTATAATAACAGTAAAAATAACAACAATCTTTACATATCATATTGTCTAATTACTCAGTCTCTAATGATAATCCAAATGGGAGGAAAATTATTCAGCCTAACTGGGAACGATATTGGCGGACAAAAATTAATTTTGGTGTCAAGTCACGGGCCCCCACCATGTTTGAATTAAGGGTGATTAGCACCTAACATCTCCATCTTTCACTATTATTGTGAAAAATGTTGTTACTTTCATTTTTTGACATTTTCACCCTTATTGTCACATTTCATTGTGCAAAATGTCATTTTCATCTATTTTCTAAATTAAAAATTATTAAAACAAAAAGAAAGAGAAAAATTAATAGCAACTATAATCCTATTTTTTTTTTTTAAAAAAAAAAGCTCAAATGACTCAAATAAATTATTAAAATGATATTTAACATATAATGTCCCTACATTTAACTATTATTGCAAAAAACGTTCTCATCTTTCATTTTTTTGGCATTTTCTTTCTTAATTACACTATTGATTGCGCAAACCATCATTTTTATACATTTTCATCCAATTTCTCAATAAAGAGCTTTAAAATGATGAATATACTCTCTAAGTTAAATAATAATAATAAAGAAAATCGAAGAATTTTTTTAATTTCTATTTTTTAAATAATTTATTTGGAACTCGTTTTCATTTTTTTATTTTTTAAAATTTTTTAAAACTTTTTAATAAATTTAATTGGGACTTGATGCACTTTTTTTATAAAAAAAATAATTTATAATTTCTTAATAATTTCTTTGGGACTCATTTGCACTTTTTTTAATTAAAAAACTAATTTCTAGTTTTTTAATAATTTATTTGGAACTCATTTGTACTTTTTTTAAAAAAACAACTTGGGATTATGGTTGCAATTAATTCTTTAACTTTTTTTTTTTATTTAAATACGAGGGTATATTCATCATTTCGTAGTTCTTTATTGAGAAATTGTATAAAAATGGATATAAATGTGATTTGCGTAATCAAATGTGTAACTAAAAGGAAAAATATCAAAAAATGAAAGGTATGTGCGTTTTTTTCGTAATAATAGTGAAATGTAGGGACATTATGTGTTAATTGCCATCTTGATAATTTATTTGGGACTCATTTTAAAAAAAAAAAAATATTGGATTATGTTTGCAATTAAATTTTTCCTTTTCCTTTTGTTTTATTTAAAAAAATGTATATTCATCATTTCATAATTTTTAATTGAAAAAATGCATGAAAAATGACATTTTATGCAATTAAATGTGAAAATAAGTGTGAAAATGTCAAAAAAAAAAAAAAAAAAGACAAGGACGTGTTCCACGATAATAATGAAAAGTGATGACGTTATGTGCTAATTACCCTTTTGATTTAAATATGCTTCCTTGTCAACTTCATTACAGTGGACGACTTCAATAATAATAAAAAGTCAAAATCACCCCTTATTGCGTATCTGGAAATGAAAGAAAACAACGGCAAACTTGGAAATTGATCAAACAATGAATTATGGACCATTGCAATTGTCTGAAAAAGGAGTCAGAGATTTTTGTTGGAATAGAGAATTCATATCTGACCACTAAAGCTCTGGTTTTTTCTATTAAAAATTCAAATTTAATTGTTCCCATGGGCTTAATTAATGATTCTTCATTAATTAATGGTAAATTATATGCTCAAAATGCCAAAGCCAGTGCAAGTCCATTTGGGAATGCCAGTGAAGCTTATGTGTTCTTAGCAGTGAAATTAAGACAATAATTTTCAAGCAGCATCCAGGACTCTATTGTAACGACCAACACGTAAATGCTCCTTTTGTTCACTAATAAGGTTGTCCTTGATGAGTTTCGAATGCAATATGCATTTGTTTGCTTTTTCGAAGAAAAATGCACTTCAATTTAAGGATTATTGTGTTCTTAAATAGAAGTTATGTTCTACTTTTAGTTAATATAAGTGAAGTATAACTATAAATAGATAACAAGTAGAAGAAAACCAATCATTTCCTTGGTCTATTATGAGATTTTGATTGGTGTTTTTCCTTTTTTGAGTATTTATCACTTTTTTTTTTCTTTTTTTTTTTTTTCAATTTTTGTCACTTCAAATTTAGGATGTTATATTCCTAAGTTAGGTATCTTTAATTAATAGAATTGAAATATAATCACAAATGACAACATGTAGAAGAAAATTAACTACCCTTGGACCTATTCTAAGGTTTTGATCGATGTTTCTTACTTTTTCTCATATTTGTCACTTTTTTTTTTTTTTTTTTTTGTATTAATGCGAATTAAGTTTTCGTGTTAAAGAAAGTGAAAATGTATCGTGTACCATTTTTTATGTCATTTTTTTTGTTAAATAGTCACTTGACTTGTATAGTATTTCTTACTTTCACAATACTTTTCATATAATTTTTCAAAAGTCCGCTGATTTTAGGGGTATTCTTGTAAGTTTCTCATTAATCTAATTAATTAACTTAAACCCATTAATAAACTATCCAATTAATTAATTATACAAATGCCTAATGTTCGTGCGAAACTCACAGCGTACGGGGATCGTTGACAAGTAATAGAATTGATGAGTTGAGAGTATCGTCCCACATAAAATAAATTCAATTCAATTTTACTACATTTTTACGGGATTCGAATTATGTAAAGAAAAAATGGTTTGATTTTGTTTTATGTTAAATTAATCTAAAAAAGCTGTAAAAATGTGATTTTTATCAATTTATAGATGATTGTATTAGATCTCAAATCCTCATATTACTATCTATTTCAATTCTTGATTCGTAATCTAGTTCCGTTCACGCGTTCTTGACAATCGATAATTTTATTATAATTAATTATCTTTTCTAAGACAAATTAAATATATTCTAATCACTATACGAATCTATTCTTATCCCGAATTCGAATGATTAGAATTCATTAAAGCTTAGATTATCTATATGATTGCATATGTAATAAATGTTATTCCTAACATCTATTGCATATATGTTAATTTTGCTGCATTCTAAACTTATTGTGAGTCTCTCAACACTACAATAAATAACTAATAATCTAATTGGTGGCCAATCAATTAAATAATGTAATGTGTATGTAAAATTAATAAAGAAACGCAAGAAATAAACTAAATTGCTAGTCTTGAATTAAAACAAATAAGCAAATAGGGCTTATCTTCATCTAATACAAAAACGGATATAGCCTAACATGTTAATATATAAATTACAAAAAAAAAATAATATAAAAATATCATTCGGATCATGAAATAAATCAAGAGAAGTTGATCTTCAAACCCAAAGTTTAATCATTCAAAATGTTGATGTAATTGACCGTCAATACCTTGGTAGGGCTTGATTTTCTCTTTCAAAATATAACAACTGACCTCTTGTTCTTGATGAATTTGATAAAAATATTGTGTATGAAGAGTTAAGAGCGAGTTTTTTTTATTTATGAAAATACTTCTACTATATTTCACTCATTTGACCTTCAGTTGCATCCAATCGATCATATATGATATTCAATCATGGTTTTGTGCTCCAAATCAACTATTGAATGTTTACGTTTTGGTCCCCAAACTTTGAATTTCCTTTATTTAGCATTTTTTCCTTCCTTTTTTTTTCCAAATCAATTTACATAGAGTTCAACCTAACACATATAATTAACACAAAATTAAGCTATAACTCTTCCAAATCACTAATAAATACTCTAGTTTCATGACCTAGATAAGTGTACAAAATACACTTATCAAACACTTCCAAACTCGAGCATTTGTCCGTTTTCAAACAAAATTATGATATAACTTAACCAAAAATTTAAAACACACATATAGTTAGATAATTTGCGTTTTCTCTTATGATTGGAATACATGTATTAATTAAACTATGAATTGCTATAAAATTACAATATTAAAATTAATTTCTTCTTATCCATCACAAAATCGATGCGTGTGTGTGTGTGTGAATGAAAATTCATGTAAAATATCATAAGTTCATAAAGCAATTTAAATCCGGACCCTTTATGACCAAATGTTTCATTTCTTCACTCGTAAGATACACACACTCCAAACTTCATTCTTTTCCCTCTTTCCCCAAGGTGTGATATAAGGTTGCATTTTTAATATAATATTAATCATTACTCTCTCTAGTTTGGTTCAATTTTACTAATTGCAGTTCAACATCAACAAATGTGGATTCTTCTTATTTTTGACTGCTTCAACATCTAAAATTTAATAAGTTAAGTTAATAATCCCTTATCAAACGTCCAATTTTTTCTCAAATGAGTGTTCAGAGCTTAATCAAAGCGTGTAGGATATTTTTTTTAATTATTGTGCAGACTCCTCTCATTAAGCTTTCTAAATGATCCTTGTAGAGCGTTTTCATCTAACGACTCCCAAGTCAACTGACCATAGGGTACTAGCTTTTTAGACACCCATGCAGATTTAATCATTCAAGTCATAAATGCTACAAACAAAAGTTTCACAATAAGATAACACCATATATTCATTATTTTTCTATATTATTTTTCCTTTTTCTCATGATCCATGCAAAGCCCATTTATAAACACTCATTTTCAAAAATTGACTCCCAACTTAAGATTTCAACATAATTTTCATCTTATTAGCTTTAGACAATCAACACGAAATCTAGAATACATGGAATCCACATATATCTCAATGTATTCTTACAATAGCTCAATCACCCCCAAACTATCTTAGAATTTGTTAAAGGATGTATAATTTAGTGGTTATTTGCATTTAGCATCTAAGGTCCACTAAGTTTTTTTGCTTATTCAAATTTTGAATTAAATAATTTCTTCATGATGCAAAACATAAATCTTGTGCGTAAAAATATCAAATTTCACATGAATATGCATAAATTAACCTTAACACGTAACTTTTTCATAATTTATAATCTAATACATGATTTCAAACATATGCAAGTGGGCAAAATTATCTAACCCAGACAAGCACACAAAAATAATAAATAAGCTGAAAATAATTTTTTCCCACTCGAACAAGCACACAAACCAATAGAAACTCAATATTTTTCCACCCCTAACTTATATCAGACATTGCCCTCGATGTCTAAAAATGTAAAAGGCAATATAGAAAAATTAAGGGCAAAAAACGAAACTAAGTACTCCCTTGATATAAACTTGTAGGTAATGGATGGATTGACACGAAAGTTCTGGCTCACTGATTATGTTTTTTCCATTGTCCAATGTGTTCAGGTGACATGTTCCTTCGAAATAGTAAAAAACAATCATAACATGAAACAATTTGTAGTAAACTCATACACACTTTAAAGAAAAATATGGGAATGAAGATATCTTATAGTACTAAAAGCAATAAAAATTACTAATCATATATCTAAAAAGTAAAATAAATAAAACGAAAGAAAATTGGGTTGCCTCCCAATAAACACTTATTTATATTCATTAACTTGACTTTATTGTTTTGGCTATTTATTGTGGCTTGAAAAGAGAGTTTTCAGCTTTGCATCGGCTGCACTGGCAGTTGTTCTTCAATTAATCTTTGAGCCTTCAGATTATAAGATTTCCATTATTGTCTTGCCCAACAATTCTACCTTTTTCCTTCATGTTCTTGTTAATTCCCCATTGATTGATCTTTCAGCATTCTTCAATGTCTGGAGGTTGCTTAATGGAGCATTCATGGTGAACTTTGTTGTTTTTCTTCCACCCTTAAGATTATTTCACCTATTTCAAAATTCATTAATGCTCGTGCAATAGATAAGAATGGTCTCTCCAAAATTAACGACATATGTTGAGCATCTATATCAAGGATAATGAAATCAGCTGGAAAGAGAGTTATCTCCAACTTTGATGAGCGCATCATCTACTACTTCATAAGGATGCTTGAGTGTCCTTTCAGCAAACTGTAGGATTATTGATGTTGCATTTGGACCATCCAACCATAATTTCTTGTAGATAGACAATGTCATCAAATTAATATTTGCTCCAGAATCAATTAAAGCATTTTAATTATTTGGATTTCATGTAGAGCAAGGTACAATAAAACTCCCTAGATCTTTAAATTTAGGAGGGATCATATGCTTTATGATTTCACTGCATGCACTCTTATGATAGAGCCATTATTTCGTTTACTGGCAGCTTTCTCTTCTTAGTCAACATCTCTTTTAAGAACTCTGTGTAATTTGAAATTTGTTGAATGGCGTCAATGAACGGGATGTTGATGTGAAGTTGTCTGAGGACATCTAAGAACTTCTTGAATTGTTTGTCCAACTTATTGTTCTGCAACCTTAGTGAGAATGGGATCAAATGTGAGTGTTTATTGACAAGAACAATTACCTTAACCAGTCGAACATGGATAGTATGCTTGATTTCAGTTGTCTTAATAATTGCATAATTCACAGTTTCCATTGCTAATACCTGTTTTCGTGAGTTCTTTTTCTGTATCGCTTGGGAGAGTACCTTGTGTTCTGTTGGCTAATATAGTTGCCATTTGACCAATTTGAGTCTCCAAGATTTTAATTGTAACCCGCTGGTTCTGAATAATTGCATGTTGATTTTTAAAATTAGTCTCACTCTTAGTAAAGAACTGAGTTAATAATTTCTCCATTGATGACTTTCTATTTTGTTATTGCTGTTGTTGTTGTTGTTGGAATCCCAATAGTTTTGTTTGAAAGTCTCATTCTTGTCTTTGACTTTGACTATTACCTAACGAGAAATCTAGATGATTCCTCTGTTGGGAACTTACTTAATCATGCTCAGCGGAAAGTAAAATATTTCTCAATTCCCACCAAAGATCTGCTTTGTGTTTAGATATAAACTGTGATAAAAATTAAACATTGGATGAATTCTACAAACTCTTTTTGCTGATTCTCGAATTCATATGATTACAATCTGTAATCCAGCTATCTAATTGTCTAACCTCTAATGGTGATCCACACAGAGAACAAAAATGATGACTATGATTTTCTTTTCTTGTGCTAGCAAAAATAGTGAATTATTCCATTCAGTTTTCAAACCTTAGCAGCATGTTAATATAAGTCTAAGCGGGTTTGGCCCGTCTCTTAAAATTAACTCGGTCCAATACTTAGTTAATCAAATTAATTAAACTTGATTCATGAATTAATTAATCCAATTAATTAATTCGGGCTTATTAATAAACAACTCAATTAATTAATTATCCAACACTTGTTAATTAATTAATTGGTAAATCTTATTTTTCTGGTTCTCTTCTGTGTGTGGCCCAATAGTTTCTCAATCACGATGTCTAACAACGTGAATTATTATTTTGATCTAATCAAAATTGATAAATTAAAACACCTCCTTTTAATTTATCCCTAATTCACATTCGTCGTCCCATACATGTGTCGGCAATACATGTGACAAAATCAAACTTGTTTGTTTACCATGAAAATATAATCTTTTCGTCAATATGATCCGATCAATTATGAGATATGGATATGTGTCAATCTCAATTATCGATCATATCTTTTATCCCACTGTTAAGTCAATGTAAGTCGAAAACTCCTTTTCGACTTATGAGTTCACATTGGCCAATGATTTCATTATCAACTCAACTGGATAAAACGTAGATCATAATTTCTTACTATCTAAGAGTGACGAATCATCTATTGATCATTCACAACTTTCATATGATTCTTGACATATCCGAACGATGTCGTATTAGAGACCTTTGGCAGAGAACATCCAACATCATCGAAGTATGATTGTCCTCATATAAAGCACTATGATGACCTCAAGTCAAATGACCAATTCTACTACCGAATATTAGAGATTAAGCATTGACACTCAGATGGTTATCCATGTGGAATCTCCCAGCGAGTATCCCATGTTTTGTTCTATAACAAAACATCAACGTATTCATTCAAGTGTCACCACACTTTAACTTGTGAGATCAGCTACTTACTTCACAAGTAAGAAATGACACACGCAATGGTCTATCTATAGTAACGATATCCGTAATTCGTCATTACATACGACTACAGACGATTTAAGATTCAATCGTATGTAATTTGTACTCACAATCACAACTTCTTGTGATTAACAAATCGCCAAGACTTGAATCTACGAAATTTATTATTTAATTTATTAGAATATTAATTAAATTAAATAATAGATATTACCATAAATACGCATCGATTATATATATATAAAGTGTTTATGTCTAAAGTTGATTGGACTTAGACTTAAGATATAACACTTACAAACTCCGACTTGCACTAGATCCAATCACTTATGTATCTTATATCATAAGAGTCTACATGACGATTATGTTTATACTGTAACAACTCTTTGTTAGTGGATCTGTAATTTAATAACTTGTGGGAATTCGTTCTTTCTTTACGTCATTTCATTGTATTATCTTTCCAATAAAATAATATTGCCTTAAGACATGATTAGATCATTGATGAGACCTTAGTTCATTCGCTTGTACGATGGCTCAATTGTTATCACAATGCAGAAGCATGTGATCAACAATATTAGGAATCACTCCAAGTTCATTAATGAACTTCCTGATCCATACTACAACTTTTGTTGCTTTCTAAAGCAATGATGAATAAAAATTCTATTATTGAATCAAAGATTATTTTCGATTTGGAACCCCTTCCAACACACCGCTTAAGAGTAAACTAATACCTAATTGAGATATACTATTATTCTAGTCTGACTAGAAGTTAGCAACAGTGTATCCATGAACTCTCAGCTTATTTTCTCCATATAAAATCTTCTCAAAATTTTCTATATATAGATTGGGATGAGTTAAGAAATCTTTTAAATTTATCTCTATAGATTAACTTGTTTCTCACATATCTATTGCGGAGAAATTAATTCACAACCATAATTTCAACAATTGAAATACAAGGACGCCGTTCCTATAATATGTCTCATACATATAATATTAGGATTGCGACAATGCTCTCAATATCTTCTTGTAAACACACAATTCATCTTCATTTTTTTATAAAATCAAATATTTTGACTTTTACATCAAATCGAAGATTTCAGCTCCAAAAAACTTGTTTCAATCCATATTGAACTTTTTCTTGCAAACTCATTTTACAACATATGGGTTCTAATCCATTAGGTGAGTCGACCAATGTCCAAACTTTGGTTACATACATTAAGTTCATATTAGATTTCATAGCCTTCAACCACCTCAGCGAGTCAACACTTGACTTTTCTTATACATAATTAGTAGGTTCATCATCCTCGATTAGTAATGTCTGATTAACAATCATGGTTTCGTACCTTTCCAAAGGTTGAATGATCCTACAAGATTTACATGGAGTTCATATTTTCTCAAAAGTCTCCATTTCCTGATCAAAAGTATGTCCCTCAGTAGGTGTGGGGTCAGACTCATGTTCATCTACTGGTCAACTATATCTGTGAGTTCTTGAACTTCTCCAAGATTTATTCTGTCCTCACCGCCTTCTTCTAGGATAAACACTTTCTCTAGGAGTATGACATGTCTTGAGATGAACACATTCATCTTAACGGAATTATAGAATTGATATCCAATTGTCTCTTGAATATCCCATAAATATATATTTATGTAATTAGTCTCAAACTTATTCTATTCAATGCACTTCACATAAAGCATCATAGCCCTAAACTTTTATATGAGATAAGTTGGGTCTTCTGTCTTTCCATAACTCGTATGAAGTTTTGTCAATCGATTTAGATGAGACACGATATAGTATGTAGCAATAAGTGCATGACCTCAAAACGATTTTGGAATGTTTGCATGGCTTGTTCTTAATTGCACTATATCTAATAGTGTATAATTCCTTATTTCAGATACATCATTCTGTTGCAATGTATGTAGAGAAATCCACTGCGAGATAATCTTATTCTCTTTTAGATAATCTGAAATTCTGCATTTTAAATATTCTCCTCATCGATCAGATCTTAGTGTGAGAATATATTTACCTATTTGTTTCTCAATTCCTAGTTTGAATCCTTTGAACATTTCAAGAGTTTCATGATTGAATTTTATCAAATATACACGATCATTTTTGAAATGGTTATCAGTAAACGTAGTGAGATAAGAGAAACTTTATCTAGCATTAATTGATATGGGTTCACATACATCATGATGTATTAGACCTGTAATTATGCAGATCTTTCTTCATTTCAAGTAAAAGGAGATTTGGTCATTGTGTCTAACAAGCATGATTCACATTTGTCAAATGATTTTGAATCATTTGACCCAAATATACATTTTCATGTAAGTTTGGAATTGCATTTTCATTTATGTGGCCAAATCTGCAATGCCAGATATATGTGTTATTCCGATTATTATTTTTATGCCTTTCAATTTCTATACTCATTATAGAACACTCAATATTTAGAATATAAATGTCATTTTTTAATTTACCATAATTATTAAGATCTTATCAAGATAAGAAGGAACAAAAATTGTCTTTCACATTAAAATAATTCATGTCTAAACATGAAATTTAGTTAATACTCTTGGTCATGGTAAGAACAAAATAACATTCTTCTAATTCTAATATTAAGCCTAGAGGCAAAGGTAAGAAGTAGCTCCTACAAACAATGTAGTAACCTTTGCTCATTTTCAACGTACATGTCAACTTCTCTCCTTTTTGTAGTGATCTACTTCTGTTTAGTTTCTACATATTTATACAAATATGAGATCCATATTTGGTACCCAATACTCAAGAAACTAATGAAGTAGATATAAGCCTTGCAATTTTCTCCACTGACCTATCATTCCAAAATGATAATAAGGGTCATTAGATTTGGTATTGTCCTTATTTGCTTTAACTGTCTTAGCTATCTTAGTTGCTTTCCTAAAACACTCTTTAGACTTCCCTAGACGAATATATGACTAAGATTTGCTCACTACAAACATAAATATTAGACTTAACAGTCTTAAGCATGTTCAACAACTCAATAAGTGCGCATTCAAATTTATTCATGTTAAATTCATAATTAGTTATGAATAACTCTTCGATAGAGATTGCAGAACCAAGTCATACTTAGTTATTTGTTCATGATTGAAATCAATTGAGACAACTTCTCAAAGTAGTCAACGTTTTCAGCACAACAACACTGGCTGAAGACTTTTATGCCATTATGAACTGGTATAGTGGCTAGGAAATCTCATATATTTCCACACATGATTGTTCATCATTCAACGCCTTGAGATGGAAAATCATGTGTTAGATCTATACTTTTATGTTGCTTTTGTAACTCATGTAACATAGTCGCAATCATCATACATGTTGTAGTACTATCGTCATCACTGTGTTTATTATAACATCAATCTATTCCTTTATCGAGTCATCATTAAGTGTCTCTAGAAATGGCTACTCAAGGACATAATCAGTTTTTCATGCCTGAGAACAATTCTCAGATTATGGTGTCAATCAAGAAAATTTGGTTTAGTTGTTGGCATGCAGTATGTCTCTCAAATACATATGGTTACTCAAGATTCAATAAATATAAATGACGAAAAGTAAAAGAATAATATATGTAATGCATCAATTAATTTAACATGATCTTTTATTAAATTAATTTCGTTCCCACTATTTAACTCAAGTTTATGACCCTATCACATAAATTTATGGAATCCATACTTGATTCCTAATGGGTTGGGATCCTATTTGTTATATGAAAACCTTTGAGTGTACTCAGCTAACCTTAATAAAACATTTTGGGTAGATACTATTATGAATTGTATCTTTATACAACTCCCAGATCATTAAGCTGACAACTCCTCGTCTTCACACATCTTATGTGCTAGCTTAACATGCCTCTAAAATTTATTTTCTTAAGTGTACTCAACAAAAGATAATTTTTAGTTAAGTAAAACCTATCATTCAGAAATATCTAATATTTCATAGTGTCAAACATATCCCTGATAGACCAGCCTTGAGTGTATTCAACAAGTTGAGATCGATTTATGACTCTCATTTTTCACTATAATGATGGAAGGCGTATATAAGTATGACTTAATATTTTTATTGAGGAGTGTTGCGTGCAAAGGTCTCACCGTAATAATTATAAATATATATTATACATCTAGCATGCAAATAAACATACATATAATAGGGTTGACAATTATGGACTTATACTACCTAGTCTTTCTGAATTATAAGAAATATTAGTTGGTCAGTTCATATGGGGTATTACATTGATTCATACAATGCTCCATCTCTATGGTCTCATCATCTTCTTGTATCTTCAATCAGTCCAACTGCAACTTGTATCCTATACTAATTAGCACATATGCCTAAATAATTGGACACACAGACTCATAAAATTACAACGGACTCGCATGTCCAAATTAAATAAGAGTTCGCATGCCCATAAAACAACAAGAATAAAATTAATCATTCAACACAACCACATGGTCGAGTCCATAATCGTCCATTAATAAACATTCATCATATAAATGTTATCATATATAATATCTAATATTATATACAAAGATGTTTCAAGTTTCTAGCAATTCAAGTCGTCTAATCTAATTTAGACAAATGGATCATAACAATTAAATAATTAATTAATCAATTAATTTAATTAGCGAGTTTATTTAATTAAAATCAAGTTTTAATTAAATACCGAATTAGAGTCCAACTCTAATTTCATAATTATAGGGTGGATTAATTTAATTAAGATCAAATTTTAATTAAATACCAAATTAGAATCCAACTCTAATTTCAAAGTTTTAAAGCAAGATAATTTAATTGAAATCAAATTCTAATTAAATATCAAATTAGAGTCTACCTATAATTTCAAAACTGAAGGCGGTTGAATTTAATTAAATTTTAATTTTAATTAAATACAAAAATTAGAGTCCAACTCTAATTCCAATATATTGGGGTGAAGTTATTTAATTAAAATTATATTTTAATTAAATATCAAATTAGAGTTCAACTCTAATTTTAAGAAATTTTTTAAGGTAAGACAATTTAATTAAAATCAAATTTTAATTAAATGTCAAATTAGAGTCTAGCTCCAATTTCAAGAGTACATTAAGGTGGATAATTTAATTAAAGTCAAATTTTAATTAAATACTAAATTAGAGTCCAACTCTAAATTAGGTGGCGGATTGCTTAATGCATCAGAGTGTAATTTATTTTCGTATCTCGTCATTACATAAGACTACAAACGATTTAAGATTCAGTCGGATGTAATTTGTATCTCACAATCACAACTCATTGTGATTAACAAATCGCCAAGACTTGAATCTACGGATTCTAATATTTAATTTATTAGAATATTAATTTAATTAAATAATAGATATTGCCATAAATACGCATCGATTATATATATATATATATATATATATATATATATATATATATATATATATATATATATATATATATATATATATATATATATATATATTAAAAGTGTTTATATCCAGAGTTGATTGTCCTTAGTCTGGATTACATGTATGGAGACTAAATGACATATTTCTGCAGTATGATCAACCCTACAACCTTTTGCAAACCGATTTTGGTTGGTGTACCATGTGCACATTCTGAATAAGGTTGTGTAACTTCCTTGTCAATGCTTCCATTTGAGTTACTAGTGCATTAGCTATGCCAACGTTGTGTATTTTTGTTGTTTTCCTCGACACTTCCCTATCTATTAGCCACATGGATTGATTATCTGTAATTCTCTCAAATAAGTCCAAGGCATTATCCAATGGAATATCCAATAAAATACGTAGATCTTATAGTCTTTAAGAATGTTTATATTAGGGAACTTCTTAAAGTAATATTTGAATCTTTCCCAAGCTTCTGGATAGCTCTCGAGGTCTCCTTACTTGAAAGTATGGACTTTATTTTTGAGTTGATAGACTCGAGAAGGTGGGAAGAATTTCAAAGTGAATTTTTGCACTATGTCATTCTATGAAACTATGCTCTCAAGGATTAGTAAGTTTAGCCAGTCTCGTGCACCGTCCTTTAAGGTGTGAGGGAATAAGCACAGTCGAATATGCCTTCGTGACTAATCATATTGTACAACATCAAGAAGACTTGAATATGTTCGCGAGGATTTTCAGTTGATTGCCCAGAAAACCTGATGTCATGATGATTCTGAAATAAGTTAATGACATCAGGTCTGATGTGGAAGTTAGCATGTCTATGATAGGTGGTTGCATAGGAGCAGGAATGAGATTTACATAATCCCTCACTAAAACGTCCCCATCATTTGCTACTGCTCTCGGCTAGTCTGGCTAAAGTGGCTGAGGTAGTTGTAATAGATTCCGAATTTGATTTGGATTTTGATATTCTGCCATTTCCATTGCTTCCCTCTGTTCTCCTCTTCGTTGTCTGAAGGTTCTTTCGATTTCAGGATCTATTGAAAGAAACTCAATCTCGTTAGAATCTTGCATAAACTATAATTTCCTAAAAAGAGTAAAACAAGAGATTTAGTTCGTTCAATAAATAGCCTAAAAATAAAATAAAAAACTTCAAATCTCAAATAACTAATAAACTCAAATCAAATAAATTATTTTTTTGACAACGGTTCCAAAAACTTGTTCGTGTGAAACCCCTCAAGCGTATGAGATTGTTGATAAGTAATAGAATTAACGAGTGGAGAGTATCGTCCCACATGGAATAAATTCGATTCAAATTTACTAACTTTTTATTGGATTCGAAATATGTAAAGAAAATAGGGTTTGATTTTGTTTTATGTTAACTTAATCTAAGAAAGCTGTAAAAATGTGATTTTTATCTATTTATGGATGATTGTATTGGATCTCAAATCCGTCTATTGCTATCTATTTCAATTCTAGATTCGTAATCTAGTTCCATTCATGCGTTCTTGACAATTGATAATTCTATTATAATTAATTCTCTTTTCCAAGACAAATTAA
The DNA here is from genome assembly GCA_019097785.1 of Fraxinus excelsior. Taxonomy (NCBI): domain Eukaryota; kingdom Viridiplantae; phylum Streptophyta; class Magnoliopsida; order Lamiales; family Oleaceae; genus Fraxinus; species Fraxinus excelsior. Next base: position 4,432,791 of record CM032636.1, read on the forward strand.
ATCCATTCTAACCACGACCCGAATCTATTCCTTGCTCGAATTCGAATGATTAGAATTCATTAAAGTTTAAATTATCTATACGATTGCACATGTGATAAATATTATTCCTAAGATATATTGTACATATGTTAATTTTGCTGCGTTCTAAACTTATTGTGAGTCTCATAACACTACAATAAACAACTAATAATCTAATTGGTGGCCAATTATGCAACGAGTGTGCAAAATTAATCAAGAAATGTAAGAAATAAACTCAACTACTAGTCTTGAATTAAAACAAATAAACAAATATGGTTCATTTTCATCCAATACAAAAACGGATTTAGCCTAACATGTTAATATATAAATTATAAAAAGAATAATAGAAAAATATCACCCGGGTCATGAAATAAATCAAAAGACATTGGTCTTCAAACTCAAGGTTGACTTATTCAAAATTTTGATGTAATTGACCTTCAATTCTTTGCTAGGGCTTGACCTCTTCTCTCAAAATATAGCAATTGACCTTTTGTTTTTGATAAAACTATTGTGTATGAAGATGTAAGAGAGAGTTTTTTTTTTGTGCGTATCCCTCGTTCTCTATTTATAAGACCAGAAAAATATGTCAAAATCACGTCCAATTTGATTTTCAAAAGAGTTTGAATCGCGAAAGGAAACTAAAGATTTTTTAGTAAAAAATACCCCGTGCATACGGGCATGTTTATCTCTGAGTAGCTTTCGGTATTTTGGTTATAACTTTCTCTACAGATATCCGACTGAGATGATTCAAAATGTGTTGAAAATGTATTTCAAAGGTCTACAATTCATCTCGAGATATAATAATTCCAATTCAAACGTTTCCTATATGAAAAAATGAGTCCCAAGTCGAGGCTAAAAATCCATAGCATAACGTTTTCAGTAGGAAATTGATTTGTGAATATACTTCTACTATATTTCACTCATTTGACCTCCAACTGCATCCAATTGATCATATATGATCTTCAATCATCATTTTATGCTTTGAATGAACTACTTGAATGTTTACATTTTGGTCCCCAAACTTTGGATTTCCTTCGTTTTAACACATTTTTTGTTTTTTGTTTTTTCCAAATCTACCATTTGCATTGAGTTCAACATAACACACATAATTAACACAAAATTTAGCTATAACTCATCCAAATCACTAACAAATATTCTAATTGCATGGCCTAGATAAGTATAAAAAATACACTTATCATCTAATGCTTATCAATTAAGGGAAACTTGCAGCAACGGTCCCTAACCTTTCACTTTTGCAGATTTTACCCTAATCTTTACTTTGTGCCATACACAGTCCTAAACCTTTCAAAAATATGCACCTGTAGTCCAAATTGATGGAAACCATCCATTTGACTATCAATTGAGCAAACAAGTTGGTTTTGACCAAATTTAAAAGAAGTAAAATGGTAACTTTGCTATTTATTCCTATATATCCCTTAAAATAATTAAACCAAATAAAACTAAGAGAAAATAATTTTTTTTCATATTTTTCTTCTTCTTCTTCACCCCACCCAACCCCATACCACCCAAAAATAAGAAAATCAGTTGTCGGCACTACCAACACGCCGCTACACCGCCCACAACCACCAAAAATAGATGCCACCATCACCACAAATATCAAACTTGTGTTTTCAATTCCACTCCACTGTAAACGAAAGCTTCATCAAAAGTTGCAATGTCAAAATAATATGTAAGCTTGTCCCCTCAAACCACTTTTGTGTTATGGTTGGAGCTCAACTTCAACCAAAACTCAATCAAACTCCAAATAAATTCAACTCAAATCAACACCAACACTTTAAGATAATAAACTGGGATTCAATAACCCAGCTACAATTTCATTGATTGAATTGAAATTACACTAAACAGCAAAATATAAACTGAAGTTACATAACCTTTATAACCGAATTCACATACTAGCAGAGAAGGAAGAACTGAGAATAAGAAGAAGAAGAAACCCAAAAGAAGAGGGCAGAGAAGAAGAAGAAGAGGAAGGAGAAGAAGACGGGGAGGAAAGGGGAGAAACAGGCAGCAAGCCAATTCTTCAATTCACAACCCCTCTCCAAAGCTTCTACAGCCATATATACAACAAAAAGGCCTAAAATTAAAGGGCTTGGGCTAGCCCACAATAATACAAGCCCAACAAGATAATAAATGGCCCAAGTCATGACAATCCCTCCCCCTTAGAATAACCTTGTCCCCAAGGTTCGAATGAAGAAAATTTTGTCTGCATGAATTATGAAGTTTCCCAGGTTGCATCCTCCATGTTGGTTCCTTCCCATTGCACCAGCCACAAAGTGATGGCTTGATTGTTCCCTTTCACCATGAGTGTGGATAGAATAAAAAGTGGCAGGTTTTGTTCCTCCAATGGTACCTCTATGTTCAACTCCTTGCAATTGTCTAGTTGTAACTCACCATTAATAGGATGACTGTCACCAGGAGTACCTCTAGTCCCTCCAGCTTCCATTTTTACTTGAATTTTGCTATGTCTAGGAGGAGAAAATTGAGTATCATGACATAAAATCTAAGGATCATGGTTGCTAACTACTGAGTTTGAGTCATTTGGCATATCTGCAACCCAATAGGATGGACCATCCATCCCAGCATCCTGTTGTAATATATTTTCCCATATGTCACTGGCTTGCCTGGTTCATTATTAGATAGAACTTCAGAAGGGCACATCTGTTGATTTTCCAACCTCTTATCTATTTGTCTCAGCTTGTCAAAGACCAAGGAAGTTGAATCTTCTTTAGGAATGGTGCCAGCAACTCTACCAGAGTAGTATTTTGAGGGTTCATGAAAAATATAATCACAAGTCTGTAAAAGCATGCCTCCAACATCAGCTAGATCATTATTAACTGGTTTGTTCATTGTGCAACCCTCTATAACCACAAGTAAATGTCCATAGTATTTGATAGCAAGCTTTTGGATTGACATTATGGTTAGTATTTGCTCAATCAAAGTCAATACTACACTAGATACAAGTTTTGTCTCCTCTTCTGCTAAGGAGTTCAACTGAGCTATAACCTCATAAGACTGCTTTTGAAACCACTGGCTGATTTCACTACTAGCTATTATCTTCAAGATTCTCTTGGAGAATTTACTCTTGAGCTCTATCTCCTCCCTCTCAAAATTAAATTTGAAGCGGCCCTAGCTGAAATCAAATAAGACAGGATCCAATTGACTTTGCCAATCCATTCCAAGCACCACATCGTTGTCCCCAAGTCTAATCCCTCTTTGTTGGTATTGGAACTCCATTCCTTACATAGTCCAAACAAGTGGGTTACATATGGCTGTGCTCATCAGTTTCTCACCATTGGATACTGTCACTATCACTTGTTTGGTTGTTAGTATCTTACAACTTATCTCTTGCATCATTTTTTCATTAAGGAAGTTATGTGTACTACCATTATCGATCAATACACATATCATCTCGGCTTGGCTCATTCTCTGTACTACCTTTGGATTAAGCAGGTAGTGCAATGTGACATATGCCTCTATAAAATCATTGTTTCTCACGTTGTGGTCATCATGAGTCATTGTTGGTTCCAAAAGGGTCTTTTGAGAATTGTTAAGCTCAATCATATCACTTTGACTTCCATCTTCAACAGTTTTACTTGGCGTTCCATTCTCAACCCCCTCCTTCTGATCCTTAGAATCTTTAGAGGAATCAATAGTTATTTCAGAATTCTGATCATTTGATTCTAAAGAGAAATCAACAGTTGCTTCTATAAAAGGGAACGTGGCCACAACATTCGTGTAACTTTTGATATTATCTTTAGTTATATCAGCTGGCATTCCAATTTCCAAATTTTGGTTCTCAGTGTCTAAAAACAAACTTGTAGATCGTTCCAACTGAGGGGAAACTAGTGTTACTGCACTCCTATCAATTCCTTTACAATCTTCTACGGTCTCAATTCGGGTTCCAGCCTCTATACTTTGATTATTCGCAGAAACATTTACGGCTGCTATAGTTTTCCCAGTATTTTCCTCAGTAACAATATCATCAATTATATCATTGACAAGGTCTGGCTTTAAGTGAATCGATTGAAGCATCATATTTCCGCCAATGTTCTCTTCTACTGATTCCATAATAGCACTACCATTATCTACTTTAGAACTCTCATCGAGCATAGTCACACTTACAATAGGTAAGTTCTCATTCCTGTGATTTTCACTTGAACATTCCTCCACATATCCAACACTTTTGAAATTTGTACTACAAGATTTTTTTGTATCTATGCTTAAAATCTGATCAGTTAACTCAACGTTGTTTGAATCTTCTGATAACTTCTCACTGGATTTATTCTCTGCCCCTACAACACTAGTGCTTCCATTACCTTCATTAGTTGCCTTAGCGGAATCAGAACTAATATTGAACTTGTGTTGTTCCACTTTCAAGGCTGATAGATCGTCAATCATTTTAGTAAACATTGAAATGATCCATTCATTTTTTCTGTTCATTTCCCCCATCAATTGCTCCATCCTAACTTGCTTAGTACAGAACCTTTTCAACCTTTGATCCCATGAATTTGCAGTCACATTCAGAACTCCCAGTTTCTTTTCGAACCCCTTAATTTGTTCTTCTTGATTTTTACCAAGAAATTCCATTTTCTTTCCCAGCTCACGTACTGCTCTGATACCAAATGTTATGGTTGGAGCTCAACTTCAACCAAAACTCAATCAAACTCCAAATAAATTCAACTCAAATCAACACCAATACTTTAAGATAATAAACTGGGATTCAATAACCCAGCTACAATTTCATTGATTGAATTGAAATTACACTAAACAGCAAAATATAAACTGAAGTTACATAACCTTCATAACCGAATTCTCATACCAGCAAAGAAGGAAGAACTGAGAATAAGAAGAAGAAGAAGAAACCCAAAAGAAGAGGGCAGAGAAGAAGAAGAAGAGGAAGGAGAAGAAGACGGGGAGGAAAGGGGAGAAACAGGCAGCAAGCCAATTCTTCAATTCACAACCCCTCTCCAAAGCTTCTACAGCCATATATACAACAAAAAGGCCTAAAATTAAAGGGCTTGGGCTAGCCCACAATAATACAAGCCCAACAAGATAATAAATGGCCCAAGTCATGACGTTTTGTCCTTTATGTATTGTATAGCCTAAGTTCTGAATAGCTTCATCCATGCATAGCCAGAAGAGGGACCCACTGAACTCTCGCCGTCAATTTTCCCTATTTTCTATACATCTGATGACCCCAGTACTCTTCAAACGACTGCCAGTGTTTTCCTCACCGGCACCATCACTATTGTTTGCATAAAAATGATGAATGTAGAGATGTGGAATTTGAAGTAGGTGCTGGATAATACATGGTGGGGTTTCCACTCTCATCAAGAAATTTGGGCAAAGATTCTTGAATTTTGTACTCTTCTTCTGGTGGGGATTTGGATTTTGTCAAACAAAACTATTTGCAGTGACGTGGTGTTTACTCTTTTAGATATGGTGAAGCAGAGGTTGGGGAAGAAGATTAATCCAGTTGGGAATGATGGTGGTGGTGGTGTCGTAGGTGGTGTCGGTGTTGGGTTGATTTGGTAGGAATCAATGAAGGCAGGGATGGGTGGATGGGTCGGCGTTGCTGTTGGTAGTGGTTGTAACCCTGGTGGTTTTGGTAAAGTTTTGTTAATGTCAGGCAAAATTGTGGATTTAGGTGGGAGAATGATGGTGGAGGTGGTGGGGGCAACGACGGCTGTGAGCAATAATGGTTAGTCGTCGGGGAGGAGGCGGTGGTGGTGCTGACAATGAGCCGGCACTGTTGTTGGTTGGGAAGAGACCTATTGTTTTTTTTTTTGTTTATTTACTTAATATGTTAATTGTAAGGTTACTATTTTACCCCTTTTAATTTTGTCTAAGGTAGTCAAAATCCACTTTCTTAGTCAAATAATTGCCAAATGGATGGGTTTCCATCCATTTGCACCCCATGTGCATATTTTTAAATGGTTTGGGACTGTTTGTGACACAAAGTGAATGTTAGGATAAAGTTTGCAAAAAAGTGAAAGATTAGGGATCGTTATTGCAATTTTTTCTATCAATTAATTAGTTTTAATATCATTCTTCTAATTCTCGATTTTCGTGTTTGACTCTTTAAATTTACAATCACAATGTCCGGTAATTTGAATTATTATTTTAATCTAATTACGATAAGATAAATAAAAACTTTCCTTTTAATTTATCATTAATTCACCTAAAATAATCAATTTACAATTTTCATCCCCAATTGACATCTAACATTTTGTGAGGACAATACATGAGACAAAAAATATCACGTCGTTTGACAAAATCAAATTTGTTTGTTTATCGTGGAATTTTAATCCATTCGTTAGTATTATTCGATCAATTATGAAATATGAAGAGGTGTCAATCTTGATTAATCGATCATATATTTCCTTCCGCTCTTTAGTTAATAATCATCGAAACACTTTTCGACTTATGAACTCATATTGGTCAAGGATTTCGATATTAAACATAGATCATAATATCTTATTATCTAAGAGTGAGGAATTTTCTATTGATAATTCAAAACTTTCACATAATTCTTGACATACTCGAATGACATACTATTAGCGATTATTGGTAGATGAACATTCAATACCATGACTTTCCTCATGTAAAGTACTATGATGTCCTCAAGTCGAAGTACCAATTCCACTAAGGAGCTTTAGAGATTAACTACTTACACTCATATAGTAATTCATCTGGAGTCTCTGTAGTGGATCTCCAATGTTTTGTTCTCTTATCAAAACATACATGCATCAATTTCAATGTAACTATATTTTAACTTATGAGATCAGTTACTCACTTTATAGAAATGCCACAAGTGCTTGTCTATCCACAATAATGCTATAAGTATCTCGTTATTGCTTACTACAAATGATTTAATATTCAATTATTTGTAACTTGTATTTCACAATCACAACCCTTTATAATTAATAAATTATCAAGAATTGAATCTACGGACACTATCATTTTAATTTATAAGAATAATAATTCAATTAAATAATAGATTCACCATAAATAAAAATCAATCATAGTAAAAGTGTCTATATCCTAAAATCAATTAGATCTAAGACATAACATTTACACAATATTCCTATGAATGAATTTGGATAAAGCCATAATTCCCCCTATGACTTTTTCTTATAGAACCAACCCCAAAGAATCTATTCCACTCTTTACTTGCTATGTCCACATTTATATTCTATTTTATTTAGCTAAAATTCTGATTTTCGTAAATTTTGATAAAAGTTAATGAAATGCGTGGTTAGAAAATTATGGACTCCATGAAATATATTCTATATTTTATATAATATAATATGCTATTTATATATGATATATCACCTGAATTTTGAAACTATTTTCAAGTTTATTATTTGTGAAATGTTATTCTTATAGTCTAGTAGTTATATATTTTTCTCTAAGGGTCCGTTTGATAGCCTAAAAAATGGGTGAAAAAGGAAAATATTTTATAACTTTAGCCAATTAAGGGTGTTTGATAGTACAAATTTTCCTGACAAAATGTTTTCCACATTTTTCTAGGTACAATCATTTGATGCACAAAAACTTGATTTTGTTTTCCCACCTATTTTGGTGGGAAAATATTTTCCACTTTTTTTTTTTTTTGGAACAAATTCTAGATACAATGGTAAAAATGTTTTTCACTTTTATTGACAACTTCCATACAAAACAAAGTCAAACGAATGATATTCGATATGGTAAAAAAAAAATTTCAATTTTTTTTTTTACAATTGGAACAAATTTTAGATCCAATGGTAAAAATAATTATCACTTTAATGGACAAATTCCATAAAAATGAAGCCAAATAGACACCAAACTTTCAACATTTTTCATGAAAAATTATACTAATCAAACACAATTAATTACAATTCTCAATAAAACATTTTCTAGAAAAATTAATTCCCTGTAAAACATTTTCTTTCCACCCATTTTCTACCCTTGCAATCAAACGGACCCTAATTTTAGAGAGTTTATCTAGTCTAATGCAAGTCAATTAGTAAACAATGTCCATTCCATTACGGTCCATTATCGAATACAGTGCGCATTTTGCTGTTAAAATAATATAGGGCAACTTATACAAATACCCTAAAAACGAAGATCATTTTGAAAACTCGGTATACATATGGGGCTAAAATATAAATACAATAATTTACACATTAAATAATGTATATAAGAGCATCTCCAAGAGACTCTTTAAACATGAGATGTTCTCTATTTTAAAGAGTCAACATTTAAAATCATGCTCCAAGAGACTCTTTAAATTAACATTTTAATTTAGAAAGTGAGTTTGACTCTCCAAATTTGGAGTCCAAATTTGGAGAGCTAAACACACTCTCTATAATTAAATGCATTAAAAAAGTTTTAATTTTCAATGCAAGAAATCAATAAAATAATATAAAGAAAAGCTAGTTAAAATAAAAGATAAACAAAAATAATAGATATTTGTTGGGAGTAGTAAAATTAAGTGTTAAATATAAAGAGCTTGTTGGAGTATTTCAAAATTTTAACTCTTTAAATTTATAGATACTCTCCAAATGATAGAATATACTTTTTAAAAATAGAGAGCGTCTTGGAGATGCTCTAATACGTTAAATTCAAAATCTCAAAACAATAGCGGTGAAAGAGATTGAAGCCGAAACATAACCACTAAATAATTATCAAAAATCGAAATCAAAAGAGAAATTCTTGCCACGGATTAATACTACAAAATTAACGGAACCTTCCAACTCCACTTTTCAAAGAATTATGTGTATTTTCTTTTCTAAATCTGCAAATAATCAACAGAATTTTGGAGGTAATAATATCTGAATTTTGATTCAATTAGTTTATATTTTTGTTTAATTATTCAGTAATAGATTACAGATTTCATGATTATTTAGTAAAAAGAAAGTAATCATAAGCTATTTTTTCATAATAACTGCTGATTTGTGAACTTTTTTTAACTAATGAAAAACGTGATATTTTTGTAACTATGAATTTGATATTGTTGAGGCTTTTTTGTTAATATATATATGAAGATTCATACTTAGATTAATAATTTTGGGTTAGTATACTTGAAAATTTAGATTTGTATCAATTGGATTGAATTAGTATATAAGAAAATTTAATTTTAGATCAATTAAAAATATGCATACAAGGTGTTTATAAAAAATACAATTATGAATTTGAAAATGGTAATTAGCACATAAAGTTCATATCTTTCACTATTATTTTGGAAAAATGTCCACATTTTTCATTTTTGACATTTTCATTGTTAATTACACATTTAATTGCTCAAAAAATCATTTTCATCAAAATTTTCAATTAAATAAAAGGTATTCTCGTTATTTTTCCTATTTCTTCCCCCATTTGAACCCATTTTCTCCTTTATTTCTCTCTCCGAAAACTAGCCTTTAGTTTCTTAGGATATGAACACCCAAGAAAAGACTGAGGCTGCCGGTAAAGGAAAAAAAAAGGGAGAATGTAGCGTGCTATTCAATGTCGAAAAATATGTAAGAGCCTTAAAAGGATATGAAAAGGTAATAATGCCCAAGGGATTTTGATTCCATTTGATTTGATAGCAAAGTAGTATTTGTTGTGCATTTTTAACTCACGTGCCTTACATGAGGTAACCCCCCTTTGAATGAGGAGGAAAAGAGCATTGAAGATCACTTTCAACCTGGACAATGTAGCTTGCAAATTGAAGTTGAAAGATTATAAGCAGGCAAAGAAACTGTGTACAAATGTTTGCTTAGTTGAATAGTCGGTTTCTTTTAATTGACTTTTTAAATTATGGATTTCATTTGTATATTAAGGAAAGTGTGTGAAGGTATTGGAATTCGTGAGTACACATGTGAAGGCACTTTACAGAAGGGCTCAATCATACGTGAACATGGTCGATCTAGATTTAGCTGAATTTGATATTTCAGAGAAAGAAATAGAGGAGAAAATGGGTTTAAATGGGGAAGAGAGAAAAAATGACGAGAATACTATTCACTTAAAAGGAATATTGGATGAAAATGACTTTTTGTGCAATCAAATGCGTAATTAAGGGTAAAAATATAAAAGAAAATAGAAGACAATGCATAGACGTTTTCCACAATAATAATGAAAGGTAGTGACGTCATGTACTAATTACCCAATATGAAAATGTGAAAGTTACATGCTCTGTCACTAAAAATTAACTTTAAAATTTTGAAAGGTGAATATTTAACTTTTTAAAGTAAGTATTAACTTGTACGTAAAATTGCTTATAAGTAAAATAATACTTATGAATTAAAAATAATTATACAAAAAACTATAAATTGAAAATTTCACTACAATGGACATATATGTAATTTTTTTCTTTCAAAAAATTTCAGAATCGGTGGATAATAAATTTTCAAACATGGGTTAAACTGTTTTTAAAAACCGTCACTAAAACCAATCAAAACCGCTCCGCTCATAAATGCTCAAACTGGTACTTTAAAAAATGCACATAACCGCTACCCTAAAACTCCCAAAAGCCCTTATGGAATTTCTAAAAAATTATTCAAATCCATAAAATTCATTAGAATTTATAATATTTTAAAATCCATCAAAGTTTTAGTTGAATACCCTCTCGTTAGTGTATTTTTTATTTTTTATTTACAAAAAACAAGAAAGTATTCTAATCGAAGCAAGAAAGCTCAATGAAGATCAAAAGAAGGCATAAAGAGTACATATAATCATGCACACATACAAAAGTATACCAAGATTGCTTTAAAATAAAGTGAAAAGACAATGGTTTTAAGGTTGATATTGAATGAGAAAAGTGAAATGAAAAAGTCAGCACGAACAATTATATGCTTATCAAGAAATAGTTAATCAAGAAAAGATGGGTAACATATATAAGATACACTATCTAGGGTTTAAAGAAAGCAAACTAAAGTGGTGATCGGAGATTTGACCACCATACGAACATCTAGAAGGCTATGAATTCAAGCTCACAAAATTTTTACTGAACTTCACTTAAGGAAATGGGTCCAGGTTTCGGGCATAGGTCAAGTAAATAAAGTTATTAGACAATTGAAATTGGATTGGGCCAAACCCATTTCATCATTATAACCTCGAGCTGTTGGCATCACATTCCAACAAGTGGTAATTACATAAAATCAGGTGTTTAAAGATTGATTTTTAAAAATCAAGTCCAAAGTTTATTTATTCAAAAATCAAGTATTTTATTTTACATAACAAACCTTAAATCTATTCAAACCCTAAACTAATTCATTTCTCTCCACTCTCTCACCATTTCTCTCTGTCGCCTTCACCGCCGTCGGCTCCACCGCCACCATCAGTCTCTCCACCCAAACACCGGCAGTGAACGTGCTCTTGTTTGTCTGGTACTCTTGAGCTTTGCACACAAAACCAGTACATGATTGAAATGCTGGTGGTATTTCTCATTGTTTATTAGTAACAATAGCATCTAGCACACTCCTTTTGAAGTATTAGCAGCAGGAAGATAGAGTTTGAGGAAGATAGAGGTAAAAAGATAAAAAAAAAATTCTTTGGAATTTGGGCTTTGCTTCATCTTTTGAGGTCTGCAATAAGGCCATGCTTGTTCCTCCAATCATATGAAAAAAAAATACTTTTTTATACATAAAATTACTTTGAAGGGGATTAAAAAGAATTTTTTTTTTGGGACAGCCTTCCCTCTGTGTACATTATTTGAGTTACGCAAAACAAAATGCTGTAATCATAGAAGTACATTGATTTGAGAGAACCCTATTCTTCGTGTTGCACAAAAACATGTCTTGAAAAGTGATGACATATATTTTCTTGGGGGTATTGTTTTCTTTTAGCAGTTGGATGGAAAAGTGGGAGAAGCAAGAAAAAGAACACTTTTTTTTCCCTAAACTAATCGATTTGTGACCATGTATTGGTAGTGGATTGGGATCGGATAATATGTTATCGTGAAAAAATCTGTGACCAACTAATTTGTAAATTTGTGATCGTGTAAGCTATAAGTTTTGATATGTGACCAATTAGTTTTGAAATCTGTAACCAACGAATTAATTGTGACCTAGAAAATTTTTGAACTGTGACCGTAAAATTATCTGTGATGTATAAAAATTATTATTTGTAATTGAAAAATAATATGTGACTAACTAAATTGTGAATCTGTGACCATATTGTATAAATTGTCAGAATCAGAGCAGTCGTCGGAACGGTCGCCTGAATAGTCGTTGGAACGATCGTCAGAGAAGAGTGGTGATCGGAATGGTCGCCGGAATAGTCCCTGGAACAGTAGGGGTGGTGGATGTGGGGTAAGTTAATAAAAATATTTTTAATAATATTAGAATGAAATATTTAATAATTAATTAATAAAAGTATTTTTAATTAATAAATAAATACCTGAGTTTTGCATTTTGAAACTTGACACCTGAAAATTGAATTGTGTCAAAATTAACACCCAACTTTTGAATTTTTTCTTTCCAACAATGGGCATCATTTCCTCAATTGACGGGACAGCAAGACCTAACCATTGGTTCACCATTAATGTGAAATGAAAACGTGGTAGTGAAGATACATTCCTTAATCAACGACATTATCTCTCCTAGAAGCCCACTCATTGCAGCGTGTATAAAATGAAATCACACGACTCGATATTAGGCTTTGCTCATATCCAGCTTTAACAACTCGACAATAGGCTTCATTCATATCCAGCTTTAGGGTTAGGGTTTGAGGTTTTTCTTTTGTACAAAAGGGTACAATGATTTTAACCCGAAAATGATTGATACTTTGATGCTAGTGAATGTTTTGAGTCTAATCTAAATGAAAAATCAGTGTATTCTTGTTGGTTCTTCGATTTTTTTGGTGTAAAAGTGGCATTAGAGTCTTTCTTGCCTGTTTCTATTCCTTTGATCTTGATCTGTTTATGAAAAGTTAAATTTCACAATTAGATCTGATAAGATCTAATTGTTGGGAAAACACTAGATCCTTTCATTGGCGAATCTTATATTTCAGCGGTCAATCCTTGGTGGAATTTGATCTGATACTCTTTGAAGTGACCTGAAATCCTATAGGTTTTTTGTTATTTCTTGACATTGGTCGATAAATATGCAAGTTTGGAACTATGGTTTGCGTATTCTTCTTCCCTAAACATTAATCCTTTGAACACTTATTTTTCTCTTACTTGTGTTGAGTTGACATCTGACATATATATACTTTGTTGTTTCTCGATCTTCTCATTTTGTGTGTTTGAATTGAGCCTTGACTTGATAACTTGAACCTCAAGAAATTCTGGTGAGTTTGAACATATAGAACTTGTAGATTCCTTATCTGTTATCATTGTGCTATTACATTAATTAATGTGTTATTTTCATTTTCCTTTGGATTTAGCTGATATTAATATTTTTTGTAACTCTGTGTGATTGTCAAATTTTATTAAGTATAAGTGGTTTTCTATTGAATACTGAACTTTAAAAATTTTATTGTGTTATTTAAAAACTCTAAATGTCAACTACCACATTTGAACTTGGAGGTTTTTATTGGAAAATGGGATTTCTCCATTTGACAGAAAATATGTCAGGAGTCCTTGTTCAACAGATAGTTTCAAAGGCAATAATTGGTGAATTCCCTGAAACTATGACTGCTGATCAAAAAACTGAATTTGATGAACTACCTCTATTATTTTTCATTTTTTTGATCAAGTATTAAGACAGTAGGGAAGCTTGATAATGCTAAGGTTTTGTGGGACAAATTAGAAAAACTTTACTTAGTTAAATCCTTGCCTAACAACTTCTTCATTCTATAAAGGTTACTTAGTTTCAAGATTGACATGTCTAGAGACTTAGATGATAATCTTGGTACCTTTAATAAGTTAGTACAAAATGTTACCAATGCCGGGGACAAGGTATTTGAGGAATACGAGACTGTTATCCTTCCATACCTAAGGCATATAAAGATGTCAAAACTGCCATCAAATATGAATTAAATTCTTTGAAAAGCAAAGAATTGGAACTTAAATCTAAAAGGGATGGGAAAGAATCTGAGAGTTTATTGTGAGAGGTAGATCACTTACTAGGCAAGGGAATAATTAGGGCAGTCATCAAGAAAGTAATAATTCTAAGAAGAAAGAGAAAGGAAAGTATAGGTTAAAGTCCAGAATTGGGAATATGAAGTGTTATAGGTATAGGAAGACATGACACTTTATAAAAAGATTATTATAAGAAAAAGAGTGAACAGGGAGAGACTAAGATAGGTGAGGGAAATGTAGTTAAACCATTAGATGTTGGGACTGTAGATGTCTATGTTGTGACGGAGTCCACTTTTGATTTGAATACTGCAAATTATGTAGATAACAGTGATCAAAATCAAGAGTGGATTCTGGAGTCTGATTGTACTTTTTACATGACCTCTAGAAGACCTTAGTTAGAAGACTATAAAGATCTAGATTGGGACAGGTTGTGATGGGCAACAATACAGCCTGTAGAGTTAGAGGAATTGGTATTGTGACTTTGAAGTTTGAAAATTGATACAAATTTAATCTAGAAAGGGTAAGACATGTCCTTTATTTGAATAGAACTTCATTTCAAGGGGTAATCTAGTTGAAATAAGCCTAAAAAGCAGGATTGGAAATGGATATATTAAAGTGATCAAGGGTTCACTTGTATTTTCAAAGGTACCAAGACAAATGGTATATATGTCACTAGAGCTAGTGTTGTTCTAAGTTACACTGCTAAGTCTTCTAGTGCTAAGATTGATGCTGCTCTAAAATGGCATAATAATTTGGCACATGTAAGTGATTAAGGCTTGCACATTTTAAGTAAGAAATGGGCTTTTGGTAAAGATGTCATTTCTAAAGTTCTTTTTTGTGAGTACTGAACCTTTAGGTAAACAACATAGACTTCATTTCAAAACTGGAAATGATAAAACTTCATCTGTTCTTGAATACATACATTCTGGTATGTGGGGTCCATCATCTGCCATCACTCAAGGTGGAAATAGATATTTTCTATCATTGATTGATGATTTTTCAAGAAAAAAATTTGATGTTTCTTTGGAAAATCCCTGAGGTATGGTTAGGTAAACTGGCTTACTGTAACCATTTGAAAACTTTTGACTGTGCTGCCTACTCTCATCATAATATAGGCAAATGGAACCTAGATCCCAGAAATATGTATTTATGGGATATTCTGATAGGGTGAAAAGGTTAGAGAGGATAAAGGGTTTAAGACGATAACCACATAAATGTGACATTTTGATGAGAATGATATGTCTTGTGTAGGTGATAAAACCCTTGGTCATCTTCCTTTAAGTGAAAAAGAGGATATGACCAAACTGCAAGTAGAGCTTAGGTCCTCCCAGAACTCATTTATGAGGATCGGGCTGGAAATTAAATTGAGAATGATTATGATTCTGATGAGGTTAGTGAAGACATTGTTTAAGAAGATGTTGGTGATGAGGAGAACCTCATTATCAGTTAGCCAGGGATAGGACTAGAAGAGAAATAAGAGAACCTAGTAGGATGAGAGATTACTCATGCCTAGCTTTCCTATCATATCAAGATTTGGCTTTTAAAAAGCCCAAATCTCGTGAAGAGGCTATAAGTTGCCAACTCTCTAAAGAGTGGTAGTCTATTATGGAAGAGGAGATGAAGTCTCTCTTGAAATATAATACTCGGAGACTAGTTTCAAAACTTGAAAATAAGTCCTTAGTTGATTGCAAGTGGATTTATACTATCAAAGAGGATAATTCTTCAAGTTAACCTCTCAGATTTAAAGTTAGAATAGTTGCAAAAGGTTTACTAAAAAAATCTGGCATTGATTACAATGAAATTTTCTCACATGTTAAATATACTATCATCAGCGTCATGCTTGCTTTGGTTGCTCAATATGACTTAGAATTTGAACAAATGGATGTTAAAATTGTCTTCTTACATGGTAATTTAGATAAGACTATCTATATGAGTCAACCACAGGAATTCATTGATACTAAAAGGCCTAAACATGTTTGTTTTTTGAAAATATCATTATATGGGCTAAAACAATCACCTAGGCAATAGTACAAGAGATTTGATAATTTTGTGTCATCTATTGGCTTTATGAGAAGTTCTTTTGATCATTGTCTTTACTTTAAAAAGAATGATAGTAAATCTGTGATTTTTTTTAGCTTTTGTATGTGAATGATATGTTATTAATATGACAAAATATAAGTGATTAATGACATTAAAGGATCTTTAAGTGCTAAATTTGAAATGAAAGAATTTGGTCATACTAAAAGAATTTTAGGCATGGATATTAAGATAATAGTCTCAATAAACTCTTATCTTAACCCAATTTGGCTATGAAAAAGGCGTTGTCTAAATTTGCTATGCATGAATCTAAATATGTTATTTTGCCTCTTGCATGTCATTTGAAGCTACGTAAAGAATTGGCCCTCATGATGAGTCTGACATTAAATATATGCAAAAAGTTCCATATGCAAATGCTGCAGGGTTAGTTATGTATACGACAGTGTGTACTAAACTTGATCTTGCCCATGCTATAAGTACTTTGAGAAAGCTTATGGCCAATCATGGCCCATAGCATTGTATTGTTTTAATGTGGTTATTAAGGTACTTAAAATGATCTTTTGACTTAGATTTGTGTTTTAAATCCTGTAAAGATGAAGTTACTTTAAAAAGGGTATGTAGATTATGACTATACTGGTGATAAGGATAATACAACTTATATGTTTATTTTGTATGATATTTGTATAAGTTGGAAATCACAACTACAGACTATTGTTGCCTTATCTACCACATAAGTATAATATGTAGATGCTATTGAAGTCATTAAAGAATCTTTATGGCTTAAATGTTTGTTGTATGAGTTAAATGAACTTGCTAATCCTGTTGTAGTTTATTCTGATAGTCAAAGTGATATTCATTTATGCATAAACCCTATTTTTCATGAATGAACTAAATATATAGATGTTAGAATGAACTTCATTAGAGATATAATTCTAATGAAATCTATATTACTTGAGCAAATCCATACCCAATTCAATCCTACTAACATGTGGACTAAGGTACTTCTTCTTAACAAGTTTGGATCCTGCTTACAAATGTTAAGAATTGATACTGGGTAATTTGTGTGATTTTGCAAGTACAGATAACCTGATCTGGTGATCACTATGGAACCGTGATTCTCTTCTGATACTTAGTGTTCTAAAGTGGTTTTTTGATCATCAACATCCAGGTGGATATGTGCTAGGTTATGATGCCAAATTGATTCAGTCCATTAGGGCAATGATGAAACTTGGGCTTGACCCAAATTGCTGCTTTGTCATTGCTTGGTAACACAAAATGAAGTATCCTATAACCCTGGCCCAAAATAAGGAGACATGTGTACTGCTCGGGAGCATTGATCACTTACTATTATCAATGTTGATGTGAATGAATATAAAAGGGTCTTGATAGGTTGCCCTAGGTGTTAATCTCATTAATGTCTTGTGTAGAACTTTCTGGATTCTCTCCGAGTCTCTTTGGTTCCTTTTCGTCTTCATCATGTTATCTCAAAATGTCTGGTTTTGGGGTGATTTTTTGTGAATATCGAGTCTAAGTGATTCTTATAGTGAAGGAAATGTTTGATATTTGTGTAGTATCATTTTGGTCCATCGAAGTAGCTACGATTCATTCTTTGAGGGTTAGGGTTTAGGTTTTTCTTTTGTACAAAAGGTTACACTGATTTTGAGTCTAAAACGATTGATGCTTTGATGGTAGTTAATGATTTGAGTCTATAAATCTAAAGGAAAAATCAGTGTATTCTTGTTGGTTCTTCAATTTCTTGGTGTTACAATAAGTATTAATTTAAATAAATTTTTATTGTGAACACATTTATAATTTACTATTAAGTAGAAAGTTGCTTTTTTCTAAGTTTCAAAACAAATAATTTTTCCATCCATGAAAGTTAAAAATAAATTATTTTAATATCGCACTGTCCACCGACATGTGATGACCAAAGGGTGAACGTGAACAAGTCATTCAATTTTAACATATAAGTAGAAATAGTTTAGTAAATTGAAAAAAAAAATTGACTCCACATCATCTCTCTAAAGTTCCTCGCTTTGGTACTTCAAAAATTTCGAGTAATTATCTTTAATCGATGACAAACTTTTTCTTTTCATAGAAAGAATATAACAAAACTTTGCTTCTACGTGACCAACTTAATTTGAGAAGAAAAACAAGCAAAAATGTTGGTGACGTGGGCTAAATATATGTGCGGGTAAAAGAGTTGTTGTAAATCAAACAAACAAACAGTAAAGTTTAATCCGCAGGAGCGTGATTAAACACTATAGTATAGTTATAGGGAGTGTAGTATGAAAACTACAAATGAAATCAAAATCAAGAATGGAAGAAGAAAAAGAAGAACAATCCGAGGCAAATAATTTTCACTCTTTCCTTAAGACAAAATTACCCTGCAATGGTGCTCACGGTTTATGACACTTGTCTCCCAAGATACAACGAATTCAACTTGTGGTAGAAACGCTTTAAATCACAAGTTACGGCGACCTTTCGACGGAGTTTCTCTCTACAAAGGAAAAATGGCTTTTGATAAATTTGAAAGTGATTTGCAAGAGTTTTAATGCAATGCTCAATGCAAATATGGTATGAGATGCAAAAGGGACGTCTAAAGGATCCTATATATAGAGGATAATAGATTCTGAATGAAATGCCGTGCCCTAAGCTCAGCAACACTTGCCAAATGTTGCACCACTCACTTGTCGCTAGCCTGTTACCATTGCCTCGCTCGAGCGATAAAAATAGAGACTTTTTTGCTAGCTTATCGCTAGCCTGTTGCTCGAGCGAAAATCTAGCCATAAGCTAGCAACAGCCTTAGTCATTTTTTCTGACAACTTCCTCTATTTTTCATCGCAACTTTGGACCGTAATTTCTCATTCATCCGAAATTGGTTTTGAGATTTCAAATATACCACGACGAGTAGAACAAATTGATCTATTTACTTTTGTAATTCAACCATCAGATCAAGTCTGAATATTTGGCCGAAGTTGACACGAAAATTATTTTTCTTTTCAAGTTTTTGGTTTTGACACAACCAAATTTTCAATCTTCTAAACCAAATTTCAACAATCCCCCACATGAATGAAAATTCGAACATGCATATGAAATGCGAAATTATGATGCATTGTAGAGAGAGCGGAAAAACATTTCATCAGGTAAGGTAGCTTCTGGCTTTGAACCTCCCTTAGTGAAATACTATCGAACTTAATTGTCTAATTGGTGAACGTGACGTCTTGAACCATTCAACAGTTAGTGTAGGCAAAGATAACAACACTCACACAAATGTCTTCCCTAATCCATTCATAGTTATCACAACTTGGTTCATTTTGACCCTGACCACCCTTGGGTTTCATAAGTATTTAGAGAATTGTAGCCTCGAGCAATTCTCACTGAAGCAGCCTCACTTCACACTTACATATGTGACCTCCTATTAAGAGTATTATGTCATACCCCACTTGATTTAATCAAGATATAGGAGTCACTAAAAGAGTATCTTATCTTTTAATCATTATGCAGAAAACATTTTAATATCACAGGAAAGAGTTAGGAAATAATTTCTTAAGTGCTTCATTGAATCTTCATAACTTAGTTATTTATTTGAACCAACATCTTAGGATCTCCAATCAACAAGGTAGGGTTACCATTATAAAGATCCTTACGTAGTAGGTTTTAATCTCATTTCTTTCGATAGATAACATATTTGATCTCTAGGTAAGCCTTTTGTAAGTGGATCTGTAATGTTCTCCTTTAATTTCATATAATCTATGGAGATGATGCCATTAGAGATTAGCTACTTAATTGTATTATATCTGGGACGTATATGTCTAGACTTACCATTATACATCCTACTTCTATCCTTTTCAATATTTGATTGACTATCAAAATGTATACTAATCGTAGGTACTGACTTAGGCCAACATGGAATATCTTCTAGAAAGTTACGAATCCATTCTGCTCATTCTCCAGCTTTGTCCAAAGCATTAAACTATGATTCCACTATTGATCGAGTTATACACGTTTGCTTTTTAGATTTCCATGATACAGTAGCTCCACCAATGGTAAACACATAACCATTAGTAGACTTGGAATCCTTCATGTCGGATATCCAAGTCGCATCACAATATCCTTCCAACACTGTTGGATATTTTGTGAAATGTAATCCATAGATTAAGGTATACTTCAAATACCTAAGAACCTTTGTTAAAGCCTTTTGATGATCATGGCTTGAATTACTTGTGAATTTACTAAGTTTATTCATGCATATGCTATATCCGATTGTGTGCAGTTCGTAATATACATTAGACCGCCTATAACTTTTAGTTTTGACACACATTCACCCGTATTTTTTTTACTAAGTGTGAACTTAGGTCAATAGGGGTTTTCGCAAGACTTTTCTCAAGTATATTATACTTCTTCAGTACGCTCTCAATGTAATGATATTGGGAAAGTATGATTTCTTTTGGTGTTCTAGAGATCTTAATCCCTAGTATCATATCAGCCACACCTATGTCTTTCATGTCGAAATGCTTTGTTAGCATTCTCTTGGTGTTTAGCAACATTTCATGATTCTTACCCATTATCAACATGTCATCTACATAAAGACATACAATCATATAGGAATTTGGTGTATGTTTTATATATTCACACTTATCACACTCGTTTATCTTAAATCTGTTTAACAACATCGTTTTGTCAAACTTTTGGTGTCATTGTTTAGGAGCTTGTTTCAATCCATACAAGGATTTAATGAATTTACAAACCTTATGTTTGTTATTAGGATAAACAAACTCTTCTGGTTGTTCCATGTATATCTCCTTTTCTAACTCACTATTCAAGAATGCAATTTTCACATTCATTTGATGAGTCTCAAGGTTATGTATTGTTCCAATCACAATTAATAACCTTATCAAAGTGATTCTTATCACGGGGTGAGTAGGTATCAAAGAAGTCAAGTATTTTTTTTGCCTATATCATTTGGTAACTAACCTAACCTTATATTTGTTAATGAATCCATCCGGTTTAAGTTTCTTCTTAAAAATCCATTAACACCCTAAAGGGTTATTTTCGAAAGGTAAATCAACCAGCTCCCAAGCATGGTTTTGCATTTTCGAATCTATCTTACTATTGATAGTTTCTTTCCAATGCGGTGCTTTTGGTGTAGACATGACTTCATCGAAAGTCTTTGGATCATTTTCTACCATATACGTTAGAAAATATGGGCCAAATGAAGTAGATATTCTTACCATTTTACTACGCCTTGGTTCTTTCTTATATGAAGTACCATTTTTAGTATCATAAGTTCTTTTGTTTGAACTTGTAGTTTCCTTTTCTTTACAAGGAAATACATTCTCAAAGAAAGTTGCATTTCTTGATTCAATTATGGTACCCTCATGTACATCTTAAATTTTAGACTTGTGTACAAGAAAACGATATGCACTACTATTGTTGGCGTATACAATAAATATACAATCAATTGACTTGGGTCCAATTTTCAAATGCTTAGGCTTAGGTACTTCAGCAATTCCATTCTATTGAGGAGAGTAAGGTGGTGTTGTTTGATGAGTAATTCCATGTTCGGAACAGTATTCTTCAAAACGGTGACTTGTATTCACCTCTTCTAACATTACGAATATTCTTTCTTCGTTTATCGAGTTAAGTTTCAACTTCAGCCTTATATAGTTTAAAGGCTTCCAACATTTCATCTTTGCGTCTCAAAAGAAAGACATAATAGATTCAGAGGCAAACATTCAAATGAAAACAAAATCAAGAATGGAAGAAGAAAAAGAAGAACAATCAGAGGCAAGTGATTTTCACTCTTTCCTTAAGACAAAATTGTCCCGCAACGGTGTTCACGGTTTATGGTACTTGTCTCCCAAGATATAATAGATTCAACTTGTGGTAGAAGCACTTCAAATCACAAGTTACGACGAACTTTCAACGGAGTTTCTCTCTACAAAGAAGAAAATGGTTTTTGATGAATTTGAAAGTGATTTGCAAGAGTTTTAATGTAATGCTCAAAGTAAATATGGTATGGGATGCAAAAGAGACGTCCAAGGGATCCTATATATAGGGGATAAAGGGTTGTGAATGAAATGCCGCACCTCAAGCTCAGCAATACTTGCCAATGTCTTACCATTCACTTGTCACTAGCATGTCGATATTGCCTCGCTCGAGCGATAAAAACAAAGACTTTTTCGCTAGCTTATAGCCTGTCGCTCGAGCGACAATCCAGCCATAAGCTAGCAACAACTTTAGTCAATTTTTCAGATAGTTTCCTCTATATTTCTTCCCAACTTTGGACTGCAATTTCTCATTCATCTAGATTTGGTTTTGAGATTTCAAATACACCACGACGATCTACTTGACCGGTAGAACACGTTGGTCTATTTACTTTTGTAATTTGACCATTGGATCAAGTTCGAATATTTGGTTGAAATTGACACGAAAGTCATTTTTTTAAGATTTTGATTTTGACACTTAACCAAATTTTCAATTTTCTAAACCAATTTCCAACAAAAACTAGAGTATAAAATGCAAGTATTTTCCGAAAACTGTGTAAAAGCAGTCTCGAAGGCCCTAATTTGTTCTTCAACCATCAAATGTTTGAGTTCTTTTATTGGTCAAATTGTTCGTGGCCAATCAATTAAATTATGAGTTAAATTTTAAATAAGCTTCTTGTTGAGAATATTTTTTATTTAACCTAAGGGCTTTGTTAAGTGTATACGGGGTGTGTACAAATAGCAAACCCCTTAACCTAAACTCGAGTCTTTACAAGTGCTGGGCCTCTGGCCAAGATTTGAGTATATTTTTTTAGTCAAGCTAACCATAATGTAAAAATCATTCATAAAATATATCTTTATTAAAACTTAATCAACCCGAGCCGTTATATCGATTGGTTGTGAAACATGATTGACTATAGATTAAGAAAATATATCTCTTGCACAAAACTTGAGTACACCTTAGGGTCCAACCTCATTTAAAATCACCTGAAGTGCATGTTTCAAGCTTAAAAATTATTCTTGTGATAAGTTTTAAAAATATAATTTATTTTAGGCACAAACTAAATTCCTTGTATAGATAAAAAAATTATATTTTTAGTAAATTTTTGATAAAAATTGATGAAATGTGGAGTTGAAAAATTATAAATCTCGTTAAATGTATAGTTAAAATTAATTATTAACTTTGATTTAAATTTAAATAATTTTTTTAGTTGAACCAAACATGCACTAAGTCATACGTGGTCTAAATAAACCCATCAAAGGATAATTAAATTCCTGTCCTTATGTTCCATCTTTAAATATTTGTTTGTACGAAGATTACAAAAATGGAGCCAATTTATATACTTAACGAATTCTTCTAAAACCCATTTTTAAGGTCAAAAAAATTTTGTTAGAGAAAATTACAAGATCGTTTTCGACCTTTTTTAAGTGCATAATTTCTAAGTTATATGTTTTACTGTGACACAAGTCTTCAATGACGACTTTTGCTGAATAATCAATTATTTTGTTGAAAAGATCATTATATCCTTTTTTAGTTAAAATAAATAAAAATGGAAAGGAAAAAATAAAACAAAATAAAAGGAAAAGGAAACCCCATCTTGGCTATTATTGCTGGGTCCTTGGTGCTTGGACGAATTGTATAAACTATTATCTAAAAGGAAAATAAGTTGTTTTCTTAAGATGTGATAGGGAAAAAGGACAGTATTTTATATTATGTATCTTAATTAACAAGTTTTCTAAATAATTTATTGATAGTCAGCTTTGACAAATTCCATGCATTTTTTTTCTTTGAAATAGAATTTTATAAAACATTAAAATAATAGTAAAGTTTAACATCTATAAATTAATAGGTCAAGATTAAGAAATTTTATCAAATAATAAAAATTATTATTTTATCCTATTAATCCAAGTTGGGGCCATGAAATTTTACTATATATAACAGATGGTGCACGATATAGGTGATGGCTATGAATGTCTCACTTTTAGGTTAATAGACTTGGACCGTATAGCTGGGGAAACCTCAATAGACATTAAAAATCAATAAGTTCAAACGAGAAATTCAATTTATATCAAATTTAAATGTTCAATTAGAAGATACCTATTAAAATTAATAATTTTTATTGATTCAAGATAAAAACAATACACAACATATATGAACTTGAGCATCATTAAGATCAGCTCAAATTCTTATACATTCTTTTTTTCTTTTGTCGTACTTATACATTCTCTTATACAGTGGCGGACCCAGCACCCGACGAGCCCCGATGACCGCCTGTGCTGGATCCGTCAGAACAGTTTTTTGTTTTTGTTTTTGGACAATGAACAAATGCTTTAATTATATATCTAGTAAGTTCATCTGTTTCCATTAATTCTTTCTAGCTCACTTGGCTAGAATTTGTATATTCACTCAAGAGGTCCTAGTTTCGAATTTTTTTGCCAACATTTTTAGTGTAATGTGTTTAAATTTACAATTTTTGCCTAAAGAAATGGAAAAGGGGAGGAAGGGTTTCGAATCCGTGACCCCTGTTTCAGGATATCGGGTGCTTGACGATTGTGGCACTCATGAAATTTGATATTAATTTCACTAGAATTATATATGTTACATATTAGTGCTTAAATGCAATTATAAAAATTTAAACTCATGCTCTTCATTTGAATTATACAAAATTTGGACACTATCATTTGGTGAATATTGTTAATTTTTACAACAAAATTATAAATGTTCAATTTGAACAAAATAATTATTATATTTAAATTATAGATCTCGTTTGATTCTATTTTTTTTTCCAAAATATATTTATCTATCTTCTTTTAACCGCACATTTTACAATAAAATAATATTACCTGCAAATTCAAAAAATTTATTTACTTTTAACTACATATTCTTCATCAAATCACTATTTCAAAAATACATTTTTTGCAAAAAAAAAAAAGAAAAAAAGGCATCTAATGGGGCTCTTAATAATTTATTGCTGACAACAGTTGAAGATCTACGGTCGCCTGTGCTGACTAGAAATCTTGGGTCCGCCGCTGCTCTTATACCTTTTAAAATAAGATTTTAAGTGAAGACTAAGGACTTGCTTGATAAAGTTAAGTTTTGCTAAAATGTTAGTCGAACTTCATACACATAGAATGAAGACTCACACATGTTTCACAGAATGATGTGGTAGGTAGGATAGTTTTTTTTTAAAAATGAAAAGCAAATGCATTCCATTTCTTATTCCCATTCCTTTCACCGTTTGAAACTTCTCGACCTCCGTTCGACAAAACTCACTTTGTACACCCAACTCCATCTAGCGATGAATAATAACCTGCATTGTAAACCATCTCCGCCCGAAGCCTATCTTGCTTCCTCTTTTCCTCGATTTAAAACCTTGTAAACCATCTTCGCTCGAAGCCGTTAGCAAGGTCAACAATCGTCGCACTGATCTCCACATCATGTCATCAACTCCGTCCTCAAATGCCACACTCATCCCATCGATTCAGTCCACAACTGCCGCACTCATATCCACCTCCGGCCAGCGACGTTATTTTGTGGGTATGATAAATTATCACTAATTCAATATTGTTGACCTATGGTTTTGATTATAACAAACAAGTTGGTCTTATTTACTAACAAGTTGAATTCAAGTGATTATAGTTTTCAATGTCCATAAAAGAATATCGATCAATGGCCGTCATAAGAGCAAAAGCTATCATCACAAACCGAACTCTTGAAGAAAGCCGAGGTCGAAGCCACATTCAAGAAATCATTCAAGAAAACGAGTCGAACTTTGGAACAAGATCATATACTTGTTTTCTTAGCAAAAATGTAAAGGTACTAACACCTCGATAAATGGTACGAATAATACAAGCTCAAGACCATTTCATTACTAAAGAGTTGGTACACTAAAAAGCGATGATTTGATAAAATGGAAAAATGATTTTCAAAAACTAACTTTTAAACATTTTAAATAATCTTCATTTTAAAAGTGTCAGTGAAAAATGCTTTTACAAAGGCCGTACTTTTCAAAAATATCAAAACAAAACAAAAAATTGGACCGCCACCCGTTTGGCGGTCAACCAGACGTCATTCAAACGGTCCGATTTTTTACCTTTCTGACTTTTGAAGTTTTCCATACAAACGATCATTTTGGTCATCCGAAAATTGGCGATCTACCGAACCGGTCATCGACTTGATGGAAACTTTGGCATTTTTCATCTCTATAAATACCACCTCATTTCTCATTTATTACAACTCACTTAAGAGCATTCAATTGAATTTCTTGTGAGCCAAAATTGCATTGATTTCTCACCTTATTTATTACCATCAAATCAAACTCTTGAGCTTCATTTCTTACCATATATCAAAGTGTTACCATATTTCTCTTCTTGTACTTAATTTTGGGTTTATCACTCATTAAGAAGAGAGTCTTTCATTTGTAAATTCTTCTTGAATTGTGGGTCATGTTGAGATCCCGGAAAGCTCAACATTGTAAAAAGATCGGTGCTCATTGGTTGTAAGTCACCAGAAGCGTTGTAAAAGGGTTTGATTGCACCATAAGTTAATCAACATAGTGAAAAAGGTTTTACTCGTGTTTGAGAGCATGGTAACGGGGGACGTAGATCATTGTATTGGATCGAACCTCCATATTATATCATTGGCACTATCTATCTCTTTTACTTAAAGTTTTTACTTTGCCAAAATTTACATTGTTCCATTTACATGCTTACTCGTGTTTAGATTATTCTCTATCATTTGTGTGTTCATTGTATTAAAATTTTGAGTGATTAAAAAGAAAGTTTTAATAATTAATTCACCCCCTCTTGATTAGTCAATTTTGGGGTTTCAAATATGTATTTCTAAATATTTATCATACCGTGTCAATATTCACATTATCACAGCTATGATAAATTCACTATGTATTTGAAAATTATGTATTTGACAATGCAATTTTTTAAGTGTAAGTTTGTGGGTATAATGTGTTGAATACATTGTAAAATATGAATGCATATGTGGAATTGGAGACATTTGGTAGAAGATATGCTATTTGCCCTGTCCTGTAATGGTAGAAGAACACTATGGCATACGAAATGATGTTTAGAATAGATGAAATGGGTGGAGTTTATTTGAAAACCATGGCAATGATAATAAATTTCTCTCCATTTTCTTAGTGCGCGTAGTAATAATATCTCATTGTTTTTGTTACTGCCCGTCCAGGATGAGATGTACGAATGTTGATGCTCGTCACTTCTTTAGAGATTGTCCGATGAAATGGGGATGCCCATGGTGTGCACATGGATTGCAGAAATGTTTTGAGGTTGAAAGGGAAACGAAGTGCGAAAGTAAATGGAAAAGGTCTTGTATGCTTCTGCACATGATTCCCAAATCAACATTGGCATCATGTTGAGCTAATTTATACTTTTGAAAAGCCTCCATTTTATACTTAAGTAATTTCTATACAAGAATTTGAATATGTGCTTACTTTTCACTATAAATCACCATATTGGCCTCCTGTTTAGCTAAGTTATAATTTTTAGAAGCCTCTACAAATTTATATTCTGGTAATTTTCTATAATAGTTGTTGAATAGTAAGCACATTACTGTGTGTGGGTAAGAAATGCCGATCGCAATTGAAAGACACTTTTCGAATGGGAATCAGTTGAGGTGGGCGTGCAGTCGAAGAAGACAAATTTCCACTACAAATCCCCTTTCTCTCCATTTTTAGGGCTTCATTTGGGAAATGGCATTTTGTGGTTTGAAGACAAAGGAGCGACTGATTTTTAGGGAAAATGGCATTTTCCCTCTTATTTTAGAGTGTGTTTGATGCATATTAAAATGAGAGAATGCATTTTTTAAAAATGATATGATGGAGAATATGTGGTTGAAAAAGAAGAAAAAATTATTGATGTGATGAAAAATATTATTTTATTAAAAAATGTGTAGTTGGAAATGAGTAAAATAATGAGAATAAGAAAAATAATGTGGATCAAACAGGGCTTAGGCTTAATGGGTTAGAACAGGGAAAATCTTTTCCCTCTTATTTTTCTCTTGCCACGTCACCTATTTTTTTAATTTCTTTAGTGCCTCTATGAAACTCACCCTGTACACCCAACATTTCCTCAAAACATTTTACTTCAATTTTAATTCTATATAAAAAGTTAGCCATCGTGATCCACGCAAGAAAAAGTTCCACTAATTAATGCCAGTGGCCCAGTATGCTTCTTCACCAACCACATTGAAATAGCCAACCATCCAGTAAAGATAAAAGAAAAACAGTCTTCTTTGAATAAAAATGATCAACTTGGAGACAGAGAAATTATCTCTCATTAACATATGCAAACAAAAGAGATGAATATACATAGATAAACAAATACATACACGATATAGAGAGAGAAGCAGAAAAATGGAGCTACAAACCATCCATGTAATCAAATACTGGATGCAGGGAGAATTTACAAACTTCATTAAGGTATGGCTTTCAGTTTTTGCATCACTTTTCTACTGTTATTTTGTATCCAAAATTGTCCCAAAAGGCCTCTTAAGATTCATCACAATTCTCCCTGTTCTTACTCTAAACCTAATCCTCCCTCTCTCACTACATACTCTGCATCTTGGAGTTTCATCAGCCTTTTTCTTATGTTGGCTTTGCAATTTTAAACTCATTATGTTTGCTTTTGGCAAAGGCCCTTTATCAGATCCTTCTCTTTTACTTTCAAGATTTCTTGCGCTTTCTTGTCTTCCCATCAAATTTCAAGAAAAAGATAAAGAAAACCCTAATTCAAAAACTTCGCGAAAAGGGCTTAAATCTATTTGGAATTATGCTTTAAAGGGTTTGCTAATTGCTTTGTTTCTTAAAGTTTATGATTATAATGATTATATTCATCCAAAGGTTATATGGGCTGTG
The DNA here is from genome assembly GCA_019097785.1 of Fraxinus excelsior. NCBI lineage: Eukaryota > Viridiplantae > Streptophyta > Magnoliopsida > Lamiales > Oleaceae > Fraxinus > Fraxinus excelsior. The sequence continues at coordinate 4,461,731 of CM032636.1, forward strand.
TATAGTTTTCATATATATTTTGGGTTGGAAATTATATTGGCTGTTTTCGGGGGCTCGGCCCGAGCCCTCCTTGGGATTGAACTTGAGCCACAATTTGATGAGCCTTATCTATCCACGTCATTACAAGAATTTTGGGGTCGAAGGTGGAACATAATGGTGTCACGTATTCTACGACCTACTATATATGACCCAGTCTTAAATGCCATGTCGCGAATGATAGGCAGAAAATGGGCCCCTCTACCTGCAATTTTGGGTACATTTATGATTTCGGGGATAATGCACGAGTTAATTTTCTTTTACATGGGCCGTGAAAGGCCCGATGGTGGAATCACATGGTTTTTCTTGCTGCACGGTGTAAGTTTAATGACTGAGGTTGCAATTAAGAAGGTGATTAACTCTAAATGGTGTTTGCCCCGGATAATATCTGGCCCGTTAACCATTGGATTTGTGTTGGTTACGTCGTTTTGGCTGTTTTTCCCAGAATTTTTACGATATAATCCGATGGAACGAGCGATGGATGAGTATGCAGCAATGGGAGGATTTGTGAAGGATGTTTACATGGCCTTGGCCTTCAAATCTTTGAATAATGCTACTTTGATTTGAGTACGACGTTTAATAATTATGTTCAAAATTGTAATGTAGAAAAGCAAGAATGTGACAAATATTTAAGTGCCCAAGTTTCAACGATTTTGAATAATATTCAATGCCAAATTTCATTTATTTTGACATTTTGAATATGTTCTTTGAGGTCAATTTTTCATGGCTTAACAAAAAGGGAATAAGTTGATTGGCTTATAGTGATCATTGACTTAACATTTTCTTTTGCTTACGTTATATAAATAAAAAGAAAACGAAAGATATCCTCATTTACATAGTATTTTTAAGGTGGATAATGATATGAACGTGCTGTTAATAATGTAATTTCACAAGTATATGGAAAGGACTAAGTATTTATTATTAATTTTATCTTAATCTTAATTTCAATCTAAATTTATTTAGTAGCCAATTATTAAATACAAGTATGTTTCTATCTAAATTGTACTATATTAATTTAATCTATGAATGCTTAAGTTTGTGAAGACCTTTTAGGATTAAGTAGTTAGAAACTTAAGTCAATCATGCAAGCCATATCATTATTGTAGTAGTGGTGGTTCCTGACCTTTCAGTTTTTCATCGACTTTATCTTAACCTTCACTTCATACCACTCACAGTCTAAAATCATTGAAAAATATGAACTTGGGTTCCAAGAAACCATGTGTTTGACCGTTAATTGACCATAAAAGCAAAATTTGATAAATTTTAACCAAATTAAAAATGGCAAAATGATACTTTGTATTTTTCTTACATTAATGTATGATTGAGCCACATTATTTTAAAAGAATGTATTCTGAAATAGTAGATTGATAGAAAATGTGTGATTGAAAAAGAATGAAAATTTATTGATGTGATGAAAAATATTATTTTATTACAGAATGTGTGGTTGAAAATGAGTAGAAAAATGATAATGAGAATTTTAATATGTACCAAACAGAGGCTAAATAAGATAAAAAATTAAATTAAAAAACCAAAAATCCCCTAAACCTACCTTCTTCTCCATTCCACCCTACCTCACCCAATGAAAACTGTATAGCCTCACAAAGGCCTCGACGTCACTTTCTTCATCTCTGGTGCTAGCAACCAAATCGACATGAGCAATCATCTCAACAATTTTCAATCCCCACCCATCGCCGACCACCTTAAACCACCAATCCCTGGTTATAAGCCAACTTCAAACCTAAAATCGTTAGTCCTCATCCCCATCTTCATTTGGCAATTGTTGTTTTTGACATTGAAATTCAATAAAATAGTTTATTCGGAAGTTGAAACAAATAATTAAGCGTCGAGAGATTTTCCTGTGAACATGGAGCTAGAAGTTGAGTTGTAGTTGATGAAGTACTTTTCAACCATTAAACCACCACGAGAGGGAATACCGATAAACAATTCAAAGAAAACAAAGAAAAAGAGGAGGCTAGGGTTTCATTAATTATGCATAATGAAATTGAATACAAAAAGATGATTTAACTTAAATATAAAAAGACTATATATAAGCTAAAACAAAGGAAACTAAAAGGACTATTCTACCATTAATAAACAATAAAATAAAGTAACACTATATTTCTTAACAACTCCCTTCAAACTCACGATACGACAGCTACAAGTATCGAGAGTTTGCCAACTAGAAAACAAAAAACGGGAAATAGAATGTAACTTGCTAAAAATATCTGCAAGATGCAAAGAAAAAGAACACAAAGGGCAAGGTTGCCATGCTTGAGATGAGGACGAGTAAGGTGACAATCGATTTTAATATGCTTAGTGCGTTCATGAAAAATCGAGTTGTGAACAATTTGAATAGAACTCTGGTTGTCGCAATGCATAGAGGTAGGACGAGAAAGAAAAACTCCCATATCTGTAAATAACCAACGTAGCCAAACAATCTCTTTGGTAGTAGATGACATAGCACGATATTCTGCTTCGGTTGAAGATTGAGAAACAATATATTGTTTCTTGCTTTTCCAAAAAATAAGAAAATCACCCAAAAAATACAGAAACCAGTAACAGACTTGTGATATGTGGTATCACTACCATGATCAGCATCAGAGTATGCACGTAGCTCCAAGGAAGAGGTGGATGGAAGTAAAAGACTCTGAAAGATTGTACCCCGAAAATATCGCAAAATACGAAGAATAGCTACCCAATGAACTGTAGTAGAAGAAGCAACAAGCTGACTAACAACATGAACAACATATGCAATATATGGACGAGTAATAATGAGATATACCAAGCTCCTAACAATAGTACGGTATAAAGTATGATCTGACAAAGGTAAACTATCAGAAGAAGAATACTTTGCGTTAACCTCAATGGGAGTATCAACAGTCTTATCATCAGTAAGTCTAGCCCGCTCAAGAATATCTGTAACATATTTCGATTGAGAAATAAGATAACTTCTAGGTGAGCAGACTATCTCTATACCCAAAAAATATCGTAGAGAACCCAATCCTTCATTTCAAACTATCTAGCTAACTCTGTCTTCAAAACTGAAATACCATCAATATCATCACCAGTAATAATCATGTCATCAACATATAAAGATAGAATGATATGACATACATCAGTGCACTTAACAAAAAGAGCAGAATTATGACTACTAGAAGTAAATCCAATGGAAGAGATCACAACAGAAAATTTCTCAAAACAAGCACGAGGTGCTTGTTTGAGATCATATAACGCTTTTTTTAGCTTGGAAATATACCCAGAATCATGTGAAACACCAGGAGGCGGGGCTATATAAACTTTTTCTTCAAAATCTCCATTCAAGAAAGCATTTTTAACATCAAGTTGAGAGATACGCCACTGACGAACCGAAGCTACTGCAATAAGAGTGCGAATAGTAGTCATTTTTGCAATGGGAGCAAATGTTTCCTCATAATCCATACCATACTGTTGAGAGTACCATTTTGCAACCAACCTAGCTTTGTATCACTTAATTGATCCATCAGAATTAGTCTTGATCTTATACACCCAATGACAACCCACAATACTCTTACCAGGAGATAGATGAACCAAATCCCAAGTACTAGTCTTATGCAAAGTAGAAAGTTCCTCATCCATAGCTTGTTGGCAAAGAGGATCAAAAATTGTCTCTTTATAGGAAGAAGGCTCAGAGAGACAATGAATAGAAGCTAAAATGGAAGTGAAAAGATGAAAAATAACAAGAATAAGCAAAATATGATAACTTTGTAGAGTTACGAATGCGTGTGAATTGCCGTAGAGGTGGATCCACAATCTCATATGGAGCTTGAGGGACCATAGGAGAAGAGGGACCTTCAGGTGTATCGGAGAATAAAGTGTCAGTACCTGCAGAATGATCAGTACAAATTGGTTGTAAAGATAACGGGGTAAGAACATGAGAAGGGGTATTTGAGGTACTAGGAACTTGAGATGACAAACTATCAGAATCATCAGAAAAAAGGATCTATACGAATAAGATCATATTTAGTCAAACTATGAATAGTGGATGGAATAGAAAACAAATGTATATGCTCGAGAAAAATAACATGACGAGACACATAAAGTTTCTGAATTGTTGGATCAAAACAACGATATCCCTTTTTACCTTCACCATAACCAAGAAAGACATAAATAGCAGATCGAGATGACAACTTGTTGTGCTCTACATGAGGACGAAGAACGAAACAAGTACAACCAAACACTCTAAAGAAAGAATAATCAGGGGCATACCAATATAACTTTTCGAAAGGAGAAAAACCTGAAATATGAGAGATTGAATTGTATTAATCAAACTTACAGTAGTAAGAACAGCTTCATCCCAAAACACACTAGGAACAGAAGCAGACAACAAGAGAGAATGAGTAGTTTCAACAATGTGCCTATTTTTTCTTTCAGCAACACCATTTAAGACAAGCAGCTCACAAAATTTATTAAAAGTGTGTTCCCTTCCCAAATCACATCTAAAACATTTGATAACAGCAGAATGTTGAGTTTCGACAAGAGCACGAAATGCTGCGTATATATCAAAGAATCCAGAATAAAGTTTCATTAAATAAACCCAATGAGTATGATCATCAATAAAAGAAACATAATATTGAGACCTTCCTTTTGTGGCAACAGGAGAAGGCCCCCATACATCATAATGAATTAAATCAAATGGAGAAGAAGAAACATAAATACTTCGATTAAAAGGTAAAGCTGAAAATTTTGCCAGTTTACATCCACTACAATCAGAAATACCATAGGGTTGCAAATTTTTCTAAAGCCTCTATAGAAGCTAAAAATCTCAAATGAGAAGACGAAACATGATTTAGGCGAGAATGCCATAAATAAAAACTAGAAGAAGAAGGACTCAAACGAAAGAAGACAAATCAACACAAGTAGTAGCAGCAGCAGCAACTTGCACTTTTAACTCATCCAAAGTATATAGTCCACCCCTCTTACGGCCTGTCCCAATCAGCTTCTAAGATTGTAGGTCCTGCACATAACAAGAAGAAGATGATACTATGACTAAATTACCAGAATCACATAATTGACCAATAGAAGCAAGATTTAATGTAAGTTTCGGTATATGATAAATATTAGGGAGAGACAAGTGAGGTGTGACAACAGAACCAACACCTGCTAAAGGCATAGGAGTGCCATCAGCAGTCATGATAGGGATAGAAGACGAATGAGACACAAAAGTAAAAAATGAAAAATCTGGAGACATATGATGTGAAGCACCAGAATCCAAGACCCATACCAGAATGTGACATACCTGAAGAACTTTGAGGCAACTGACCTACGGAAAAAGAAGAAGCAAACATAACTTGTAGCTATAAGGAAAGAAACTTCTAAAATTGCCCAGCCAGAGTACTACGATCGGTGAGGGGACCTGATGAAATTACTGTTGCAGTATTAGACTGTGGTGGTTTATAGCCCTGAGATGGTCTATGAGTATTCGATTGTGACTGGTTGCTAGGCTTCCAAGTTTGAAATTATTGCTGCGATTGATTCTGCTATCTCAATTTAAGACACCGAGTCTTCCAATGACCTTTCTGCTTATAGAAACTGCACTCGTCGGGGGCAACCCTTCCATAAAACTTATTCTAATTATTAGATAGTGACTTAGAAGGCACTACTAACACAAAAGAATTAGAAGTAGAAAGGATTCACTTTTCGGAATAAGAATTGAGACATATTTCTTTAGCCAATAACTCACTAACAACTGAATCAACAGAAGAAAGTGGAGAACGATGCAAAATTGAACCTCTAAGTCCATTAAAATCACTGCGAAGTGCTGTTAAAAACTGTACCAACCGTTGCTGATCTCTACGAGTAATATATGCATCACATGCATTTAATTCGTCTAATTTTGTAAGAGCCAATTGATCCTAAAGATCCGTCATAGCAGAATAAAACTCCTGAATACTCATATTCTGCTGAAGAGCTCGTATTTCATTCTCCAATTGATACTGCTTTGCAAAATTTGACTGAGTGAATAACCTTTGCAGATGATCCCAAATCTCCTTTACCGTTTCATACTTCGCCAACTCTCTACATATGGAATGCTCAACAGAATTGTTAATCCAAGTAATAATTTTCGCATTATTTGCTTCATAGGCATCTACCAAAGCAGTATAACCCTTATCGGTATTCTTAGGTTTCACAAAAGTTCCACTAACGTATCTCCACATCTTTTTACCCTTAAGAAAATTTCTCATCACATAACTCCAATATGAATAATTTTTTTCCATCCAACCTCATACTCATAGATTGAAGTGAATCGTCTCTTTCAGTAGCCATAATAAAAAAATAAGAAAAAACAGATCGCAAAAGAAAGGAAAACAAAATATCATATTGCAAAAACTGAAAGAAAATCCTCTCGAAAGCTGTGTTGGAGATTAATCATTGTCTTATGAAATGTTTCTCTGATACCATGTTAAACAATTCAAAGAAAACAAAGAAAAAGAGGAGGCTAGAGTTTCATTAATTCTGCATAATGAAATTGAATACAAAAAGATGATTTAACATAAATATAAAAAGACTATATATAATCTAAAACAAAGGAAACTAAAAAAACTATTCTGCCCTTAATAAACAATAAAATAAAATAACACTATATTTCTTAACAAATACAATATCCAAGCTTTTCCAATTTGAACAATATCAGAATAGTGCGGCGGCGCAGAATCTGGCCATTGAAAATGCTTCGCCTGAATCACCGAAATCTTCGTAAATCCATTTGGGTGATTTTCCAACCATTACTCGTGTGATTCCTGCCTCTCTCTATGGCCTCAAATCTTCATGAATCTATCGACCAAATTCTGGCCATTTGGGGTTTAATGAAGGGTTTGGATTGGAGAGTTTGTATGAAGTTGGTAATTTTTTCCATATAGAGGAATTTGGAGAATCGAGATTTGGATTTGATGGGGGTGGATTTGGGTTAGCGACTCCCACAATTAGTGCGTCGTTGATTTATGCGGATGAATGGTTGTGGATTTGGGCAGTGGTTTTGGTTTTTCATTTGGTTCCATTTGTCAGTGGAGAAGATAGTGGTAGAGGTGATGGTGTTAACATAAAGTCTATAAAAAAGTGAAAAGTTAGGGACCGTTGCTGCAATTTTCTCTTATACATATATCATCTATCGAACATCACAATAATTGTTATGAAATAATATGTGTCCGTTTGATTGCAAATGTGGAAAATGGATGGAAAGAAAATGTTTTACATGGAATTGAATTGCCTATACATTATTTTATTGGGAATTATAATTAATTGTGTTTGATTGGTATTATTTTCCATCTGAAAAATGCTGAAACTTTAGTGTTCGTTTGGCTTCATTTTTTTTATTTTTTTTTATGAAAATTGTCCATTAAAGTGATAATTTTTCTACCATTAGGTCTAGAATTTGTTCCAATTGTCAAAAAAATAAAAAATTATCATACCGAATACCATTAGTGAATTTTTTTTTTTTACCATTATGTTTAGATTTTTTTCCAATTGAAAAAGAAAAGCTGGAAAATCTTTTCTACAAAAAGGCAAGAAAATCAATTCCACAATTCCAAGGAAAATCAGCGCGTGAGGCTCACCCATGGGAAAATGTTTGCCATCAAACAACAAAAAAGTGAGAAAATGAAAAATATCCAGGAAAAATCAAAGCCATCAAACATGCCCTACATTCCTTATTATTTCTCTCAAATATAGTAAAAATCACACATCAATTTAATTAGTGAACAATTAATTAAAAATCATCAATATTAGCTACAATCATCCAAGATAAATAAACATCTAATGTCAACGTCTTGAAATTAACATTAAAGCTTCATAAATGGTTCATCTAATGACGAAAAATTTAGTCAAGCATTACAAAGTTAAAAAAAATAATGTTTGAATATTAAGACATTACCCCGGATTTGAGATATATGGAAAAAAAAAAAAAGTCGAGAATTCTTGAATCTTTTCAAGCATAATTGATTTGCACCTTCTTCTTTTTACCCAAAAATCAAGGAATGATTTTAAAAGTATAGAATTGTTGTATTTTTCCTCTTGATTCCTCTCTAAAGTTCGATATTTTGCTCTCTACTTTGCAAAAAAAAAAACATATGTATTGTACGTTATGAGAGATCCCTTAATTTTTGGATGATATTTATAGAGTCAAAAATTAGGTTACAAAATCAAGTGTCAATTGGTTAAAAAAAAAAAAAAAAGTCACATAAGGAAAGCAGAATTCAGGTCTAAAATAATACCATGCAATCGCACTGCATCACTTGTTGGAATCGCGTAGAGGTCGTTGATTACGTTTTGTCTTCTTACTCAAAGGCATTGTGATAGCAACGATTACACACCTTTAATTTTTGGGTAAACATCAAGTTGGTCTTTAATTTCTCTCGTGGTTCAGCTTGAGTCGTTCTTGTAACCTCATCTTCTAATTTCATTCAATTTAAATCATGCATTAGAATCAATTTTTAGATATTTTCAATTCAATCCTCAAACTTTATAATTCTATCTTTTTCCGCCTTCTTCGACCGGTTTTCTTAACAAAATCCATAGAAACTTGATGTATCCTACAACAATCAGTATTTAACAAAATTAAGTAGTAATTCTATCAAATTGATTCACAAATATCCAATTTTGATAGCTTAGACAGTTGTAGAAATCACAATTATCACTGTTTTTTAATGACAAAAATTTGAGGAAAAAATGCCCATTTTTAATAAGTGGTTAAAATCATTTTAGAATAGATGAACAATAGATATTAGTTATCACAAACTCCAATACAATATCATATATCAAAAAGTTGAGTAATTCACAAACTCCAATACAATATCATATATCAAAAAGTTGAGTAATTATTTGTTAGTAATTTAATTGAAATGTAAGAATATACTCATAAGATGCTTCCATGCTTTAGAGAGCTTGATTCTTTCGGCTATTATTGTGTATGATTCCCAGTCTCATTTAAGAGAGAATAAATCTGTGTCACGTGCAAGTAGTATTCTACAAGCCAGCCAAAAATACCAAAGTCATTTAACAAAATTAATTCGGGTACATGAAGTTATGGTTTACTGATTTTTAATTGACGGAAATTTGTTGACCTTTAGTTAAAAAATGAAAACTCAAAACTATTGAAAATATGAAATTGGTTTTAAATTTTAAATTAGTTGTTAAAGTATTTTTCTTATCCTATTGATTACTAAAGTTATTAGTGGTTTCAAAATTATTTTGATTACTAAAAACTAACTGATAATTTGGCATGGCGTACATTAAGTCCTCCAAGATGTGTATTTCTTGGATTAAATATGGGCAAAACTTCTTCCGAAAGGCCAATTTCATTCTTCACCTTGGTTCTCAATAACACGTTACTCTCTTTGGTTGCTGAATTTACACATAGAACTTATAGTCCATCATCATCGCCCCGTACCTGCAAAAAGCTTAACATGTGTCAATATGCAATATAGACAAACACGATTTAAATTTTGCAACATATAAAAATTTTGTCCCCATATCTGAGGGATTTTTATCATGACTTTTACACAAATTAACTTCAACTGTAGAGATTTTCTCCCTAATAAAATGATAATTAACCTCAATATATTTTGATCTTTCATGACAAACAGGATTTTCGCTAAGTAAAAGTGCACTCCGACTGTTAGTAAACATAATGGGAGTATCATGCACAAAGTTCAATTCATTTAAAATTCCTCTTAACCAGATACATTCTTTCACAACATCAGTAATGACAACATATTCAGTTTAGTACTGGATAATGTTACCATTGACGGCAATTGTAATTTTCAAGTTATACAATTGGCACCATGTGTAAAAAAGTAAGTAGTGGTAGATTTTCTGTTATCTTTATCACCAGCAAAATCAGCATTCACATAACCTTTTAAGGTTAGCTTATCGATACTTTTTTCATACACAAGTTTAAGATTTAAATTACCAATAATGTATCTTAACAGCCATTTCAAATCTGCTCAATGGGGCTTACTTAGATTGTACATAAATCTGCTAAAAAAAAAACTAATTGCATAAGCTAAATCAAGTCTGGTTGTAATCATGAAGAACATAAAAGAACCTATAGCATTAAAATAAGGTATGTTTATCATCTCCTTTAATTCCTTATCTGTTTTAGAATAGTGTGCACTAGAAAGATTCATGTGAGCAGCTAAGGGAATATTTATAGATTTTGATCCTTTCATGCCAAACTTAGTTATAACTTTGTTTAGATAGTCTTCGTGAGAAACAATTAACTTGTTTTCAGCCATATCTCTTTTTATAACCATTTCCTAAATCTTTCATATCAAACTCAAATTTTAAAAGATCTTTCATTCTTAAAATTTCAGATTTGCTTGAACTAGCTAGAAGTATGTCATCTACATAAAGAAGCAAATAAATCTCACAACTCTTTCTTTGAGTTATTATAGTACAAGCAAGTATCATAGTCACTTCTCTTAAAACCTATCTTAAGTACATAGGCATCAAATCTTTTGTACCACTGTCTACGATTTTGTTTAAGTCCATACAATAATCGTTCCAATTTGCACACTAAATCAGCTTTGTCATTCACCTCAAAACCTTGAAGCCGACTCATATAGATATCATCTTCCAATTCCCCATGTAGGAATCCAGTCTTAACATCGAGTTGTTCTAATTCCCAATTGAATAGAACAATTAATGCTAAAATCAGTTTAAGAGTCTTATATTTAATCACCGGAGAGAATATCGCATTGTAATCAACCCTCTCCTTTTGAGTAAACCCATTGACCACTAATTTGGCCTTATACCTTAGAGGATCACTAGGATTATTTCCTTCTTTAATTTTGTAAATCCATTTACATTGTACTATCCTATGATCCTTAGACTTGTTAACTAACTTCCAAGTTTTATTCTCAGTTGAGGATTGCATCTCTTCTTCCATAGTCTTTTTCCAATTTTCAGATTTTGGACCATTCACAGCTTCTTCAAAAGAAGCAGGTTCAGAATGTTCAATGCCTTCACCTGAAACCAAGGCAAAATCAAGTTTTGAGATTCATATCTAAGGTTGGATCTTATTTCCCTCATTTTTCTATCTTTTGTAAGTTGGTAATCTTGAATAGAGGTATTATCAGTTGGAAGGATAGTATTAACAGTTTCAGTTTCACTTTGAGGTTTATCCACCTCAACAGGTTCATGTTGCTCAGCCAAAGGTGTTTCATTTCCATTTTCTATAGGTTGAGATAGGTTAAATTTGGTTAACTTCACCTCTATTAGAACACTCTTACCATTTTCGGACTCAACAACCTTTTCAGTTTCATGTTTTAGGCATGGTATTTCAAATTCATTAAAGACTACATCTCTATTATTAATAATTTTAATGCCTTGCATACCCAAAACCATAACTTGTACCTAAGGGTAACCTAACATCACACATATAATGGCTCTAGGCTCTATTTTCCTTCAAATTGATGTGCATAAGCAGCACATCCAAAAACCTTTATGTGTGTTAGACTTGGTGGCCTCCCAATCCATAGTTATTGTAGAGTTTTGAAGTCTAAAGAATTGGATGGAGATCTATTGATAAGATAAGTAGCAGTAATAACTGCCTCTGCCCAGAAACCTTTGGTTAAACTAGAGCTAATTAACACCCATCTTACCTTGTTCATTAGGATCCTATTCATCCTCTCAGCTACCCTATTTTGTTGGGCTGTTGTCGAATTCAAAGTTACAAAACTCAAGCCCATTATTAGTTCTTAGAGTTTTAACTTTTTATCTAATTGGTTTTCTACCATCTTAAGCCAAGTCCTAAACTTATGAAAGATTTTAGATTTATCCTCTAAAGGATAAACCCAAACCTTCCTGGAATAATCATCTACAAGAGACTCCAAAGGTGGGATGTTTTTCAGGCCCCCATAAATCTGCATGAACATAATCCAATGATCCATTTGTACTATGGGAACAAAATTTCAAAACTCACTATTTGAGATTTACCTAACACACATGTCTCACAAAAACATAAAGGTTCAATTTCATCTTTTCTAAGTAGCTTTTGGTTACTTAGATACTTTAAGCCTTTGTTACCAATATAACTCATCCTATTATGCCATAGTTCATATTTATTTTTAGTAACACAGAATAGATTGGAATCAGGAACATGGATTGTATTGCTTTCAAGGTAGTACAATTCATTTCTCTTTGGTCCTTTCATGACAATTAGAGATCACTTCATAATTTTCAGAACCTGATTGTCATATTTAAAAACATGTCCCTCATTTGCAAGAATCTCTAAAGAGATAAGTTTTATTTTGAGATTAGGGACATATCTGACATCCTTGATTGGTCTCACAATGCCACCAATTCCATTAACAGTTTGAAAATTATTATCTCACATATAAACCTTTCTAAGTTCTACATCTTATAGTTATAAAACCAAGATTTTATGGAATTTATGTGAAAGGTACAACCTGAATCCAATATCCAGTCCTTATTAGTGTTATCACTTGTTACAGTCTTCACAGGCAGACTATCTAATTCAAATACTATAGTAGTATTATTCAGTTTCCTATTGTTTTGATCATTTTGTTTCTTTTTCCAATCAAAACAATCCCTTTTAAAGTGCACTTATTTCCCACAGTGATAACACTTTTTATTACTCTTGTCTTTAGATTTTGATCTTCCTTTTGTTTTTCCTTTCATCATTTTATGTTGAAAAGTATTCTCTCTCTTTTTAGGTCTTCCTCTAACAAATACATTCTCCTCTTTAGAGTTAGATTTATGTTCCTTCCTAACTTCTAACTCTTCGGCTCTTAAGGCATCTATCACTATAGCTTGTGTCAATTTATCCCTTGAGTATTTTATAGCAAGGTCTTTATCATTAAACTTCTTATCATTGTGTGCTAGACTCTTAACAATAATGCTAAAGTCACTAAAGTTCACTTCTAAATCCTTTCCAGGGGTCCATTCTGAAACTAAATAGTTTTTTCAAAAGATAGATTTTGTTTGGCAAAGTTTTAGTAAAAAACATGGTGTCAAGTGCAATCCATAACGCTCTAATAGTTTCGGCTTCATCTACTTGTCTAACAATATTATCAAATAAGTACAAGATTATTGAACTATATGTAATTTCATTAGGTTTATCTTTAAGTTTAGCAAAAAAAGCTTTAGGATCATCAAGAGTTTTGGCAACCCTTTGTTGGATTAGAATAGCACTCATTTTCTGCTTCCATATTACGTAATCCTCTTTTCCATTGAATTGTGATAATTCGACCTTCGAACCCATTATAGATTCTGTAAAGGGTGGCTTGTACTCATAGATATAGTATGATCTTTAATTATAGATCAATTATCAGGCATAAAATATTTTTTTTTAAAAAAATTGAATTTAAAAACAATTACTGTAACGCAGAAATTGAAAAAGAAATCAATGATATATGTTCAAGAATTGTATCAGTATTGGTGATTAACACATATAACAATTATATATCAAGAATTGCACAATATAGTCAAGAATCTAAAAAATAGAGCATGCTAACCAAGATAGACATACATATGCAAATTAAACTTAATTTCTATGCAGAAACAATATTTCATACATACATCATCTATCATGTACACCAATTTAAAACCAACTTGCTAGAGGTATGAAATGGTATCCCCAAATATTGTTGAAAATAGTAAAGAAGACCTCAAGAACCTTAATCAAGAACCAATAATCCACTCAATCACTAGAGAAAAATTTAGTTGGCGTACCGCCAAATAGTCGATTACTAATACCACCAAAAAGAATAATCAGTTAACACTTTAACAAATTTAAAAACCAATTGACACATCCCCAAAAAATGACCCAAAGAAAAAATTATTTTCTTAAAAACACACCCAGAAACCCTAATGGCTCTAATACTAGTTTTGTAAGGATTTTTGATGAAATAAGTTGATGAAAAACCTAAGTATAACACAATCACATAATTTAATCAACGTAAAAACGTAAGAATACCAAATTGTTGACCCAATTCAGCCAATAGGCCTAGTCTGGGGGGCTCAGAGACTGTAACCTATTCCACTAGTGTAAAATAGCCTTCCAAGAGAGAGTATAGTGCACATCAAACCACTCAAAACTTTGATTTGATCATCGATCCATATAGATCTACAAAATCGATATTGAAATCCTTCACAACAATCAAACCTAACCAACTCTGCCCAAACTTTAGAACAACACAGACTTTCACACAGCCTAGAGTTACTATAGTAGAATGAATATTATAGGATCAATCACAAAATAACCAAAGTTACACAGAAGAATTTCAACCCAAGTAAGAAGAAGAAAGAAAACCAACAAAAACGAAGAGTCTAGAGAGAACAGAAAAGACAACAGAAAACCAAAAACGTCAAAACCAAGTCAAATAAAACGTTTTTACCAAAATAAATCTCAGCCATCCATTTGATCAGACGGTTAATATCCTTCCTCAACTAGCATAATCCATGCCACAACCAAAGGACCCTTTGGAGGTTGCCATGTGGGCAGCCAATTTAATAGTGTTTTGAGAAGCACACACTTTCATTCACTAAAGTGGCTGCTTTTCATTGGGTTGGTGTTTATTAAAAGATAGATAATTTTTATCCAACAATAAAAAATTTAGTGAATTGACGGAAGAATTGAAAGTACACGAAGTGCAGACCTCCTTTTTTTCTCCACTGCAAGCGCGACCCCTGAAATCCTGCACCATAAAACATGATTTTGCTAGCATATAATCAAATTTAGCATACATGACCTTGTTTGCCAATCGCTATTTTGCCCTAAAGCTCGAAAGATTGGTAGCCTACTGTTGTGTGCCATCGCTTTCTTTTACTACCAAGATGTTCAAATTCTTGCATTTCTCAGTAAAATCATGATAACTCGTATGTCATTCTGAAATGCGAGCCCAATTAGTGCTCATTCTTCATATCTAATTTGTACTGGCTAAATGAACATCAGGGTCTAGTATTTTCAGGGACGTTTCTTATTTTAGCTTTTCTAATAATGGAGATAACAACATACAAGCTCAGTTTTACAAATGAAATGTGAATTAAACTTTCAGAACAAAGAGTTAAATGAACTTTATTTACAAAATATAATTGCGCTAACATAAAATGCAAAAAGAAACGTATTACCTTCAGTTCATTTTAAGCATAGTATTGGAGAAACCCTCTCCTGGGTCCCCCAAAGGCTTCTTGCCAAGTATCTGTCAAGATTAAGATTTTCTCCCCCACATTTACATCAGGCTGCAGAAGTCAGAGCCATGTATCCTTTGAATCAAAACCTGTCAATTTCATGTTTTTTACAAAATATATTATGAAGTTCTTGAGCTGTTATTTTCCAGTTTTGCCTACGACATGTTTTTTTCCCTTGATCATGAAAGACTGATTGATTGTGGTTGATATTTAGGAAACACTGGGTAGTGTTTCTTCAACTAAGAAGAGCAAAGTGCATTGTAATGTGGGAGATAAAAGTCACATTTACTTATGTTCATTGTTACCATAAAGACTCGAGTCTTGCGCATTTAATCTTGAGTTTGAGGAGGATGAAGTTACCTTCTCGGTCATTGGCCCTCACAGCGTGCATCTATCCGGGTTCTTCTATGGTGAAAATGATCAGGATAAACAAGGAGATGATTCTGGGTCGTATCCTTCTTTTGCTGTTGCTTAACTGATACTTATATTCATTAGTATATAATTTACGCTTCTTTATATATTAACATTTAATTTTTAAATGGATAAAAATTGAATATTTGGAAGATTATATGCTAAATATATTTTGTTACATCAGTTTTTTCTAACTTATACAACTTAAAGTGTGAAAATGGCCTTTTTATCCATGTCACAATAAATGCCCTGGAAGCAGATTTTTAAGCAATTGACAAGAATAAACATAAATCGTGAAGTGAACATTTGGAAATCTGATGTTATATTATCCATGTCACAATAAATTTGCATAATACTTCTCTGGCTTACCCATTTTGATCTCTAAATATTTACTTCATCCTTATTTTTTTGTTTATTATAAAAGTGATAATTGAAGAAATAGTGGATAATGAGAAGCCTGTCGATGAGAATGGTGTGTCTAAACGGGCAAAAAAAGAAGAAAAGTCAAGTCATATGTCATATGTGCCTGATGACAACGTGAGTTCTGATCAGCAGCTTGTGGTCAAGTTGGACATGATGTTCCTGTCTTGCGAAGTGAAGACGATGATGGGTTTCCAATATCTGCAAGCCGAGAAATCAAAGATGATAATGCAGATGAGGAAGACCTGAAAAAGAAACCAAAATTGAAAAGAAAAATTGATGCAGTTGCCCGAGATGGAGAATATGCAAGGTGGGATGAAGTTTCCTTTTTTGCGTCTGACGAAGAATTAGGATATATAATAATTGATTATTGATTGGTGAATGCTAATAAGATGGTTTTTATTCGTTATTCCTTTAATAATATTATATACTTTATTTTGTTTGCCTATAGGTGATTTGTTTTAGTCTTTCTGTCTAAAATTTGTAGCGCTTCTTACGGTTCCTGTTCTAACTTTGCAAGTAGGGAAAATGACACCAAATGGCTCTTCGGACCCAACTGATAACGTGTCTTAAAATGATGCTAAAACAAAGAAAAAGAATAAGAAAAGGGTAACAAAGGAGGCTCAGCAAACTGTTTTGGCATATTCCAACGATGCAGAGCATCTGCCGATGGCTGAGATGGAAAATGATTCGAAGGCAACAAGTGAGAAGTGAGTTTTTTTCTAAACATTTAGTCTTTTAGTTGTAAAATGCTAAAAGTATTTTAAACGGTGCATTGTTTGTGGACCAAGATTTTGATCTAAAATAGCATGTGATTTCAAGAAGTTTTGAATGCTTAATAAGTTTTTATTTTGACAATTGGGGTATCTGTAAAACTTCCATTAGCTCCAACTTATACTTGTGAAGAAATTTGTTATGCTGCCTGCTGGCTGCTTCGATGGGCTGCTTTCATTCTGGAAACCCAGACCAATCTCGGGTTACGAGGACCCTACTATCCTTGATCTGATACACCTTGTCAATAATCAAAATGTAGTACTAACTCTTTTGTGCATGTAATATAATTCTTTTCTTATTGTTTTAAACGAACCATGCATAGTTTTCTCTCTTTAACCGTAAAGTCTTGCATCTTCTTTTGTCAATTTCTGAATGTTTGTATAACTTGTTGGAAAATGATTGTTGTTCAAAGAAAATAAGATGTTGGAATAAAGAAACGGAAATAATAATAATAATAATAATTAAAAAAAAAAAAACCATGCGGCCACATGGTTCATTGTGCCATGCCGTTTTGCAGTCGGTTGCCCGTTTGAAATTTAAATTTGGTGGCTTTTGGAGAGTTTTTTGCACCACTTCGTATAGCATTGTTTCTAGACTATAAATAAGTGGTTTGTGATCAACTTAAATAATTAGAAATCATACAAAAACTATAGCCCCAATTTTGAGAGAGAATTTCATTTCAAATATACGTATTTTCCTTTTCTTATTCAAAATTCTTTTGTATTCTTGAGTTTTCAAGGATTATACTTAATTGCTTGAGTATTAATCCTTGCAAGGCTTGACAAACCATTTGTTATCAACCCTTCAAGCATTAAATCATTCCTAGAGGGGGTAAATATTGTTTGAGGACAACGGTATTATGATCAAGTCTTCGGTGGAATTTATCAAGTTTGATTTCTTGTCTTCAAGTTTGCAAATTGTTGCTGCAACCTTGGTTCGTTTATTCTTCAACTCTGGTATTTTCTCCATTATTCTACAACAATCTTAAATAATATATCATAAATGGAGAACGAAAACATGATGGCCACAATCAAATTGATGAACCAAGACCTTGTACGGTTGGATCGCTTTGATGGTATGAATTTCATTAGATGGCAAGACAAACTGAAGTTTCTACTTACAACATTGAAAATATTCTACATACTTGATCTAAAATTGGCACCATTACCGGAACCTCCAAATGGAGAAGCCGATGCGGTCAGGGATGAAAGACAAAAAGGTCAAGAATATGAACTTATATGATGCGGTCATATCCTAAATGCTTTATCAGATCGGCTATATGGTCTCTACACCAACACTTCATCGGCAAAGGAAATCTGGAATGATTTGGAGAATAAATACAAAGCCGAAGAAGAGGGAACAAATAAATTTCTAATTTCAAGGTATTTTGATTTCAAGTTTTTTGAGAATATTCCCCTACTTCCCCAAATCCATGAATTGCAAGTACTTGTGAACAAGTTGAAGGCGGTAAAGATTGATATTCCGGAAAATTTTCAAGTGGGGGCTATAATTGCTAAACTTCCTGGAACTTGGAAAGGATACCGGAAGAAAATCATGCATAGTTCTGAAGACTACTCTTTGGAACAATTGCAAAAAATCTTCGAATTGAAGAGGAATCTAGGGCAAGAGATAAGAATGATAATTCTTATGAAGGCTCATCTAAAGCCAATGTCGTGGAGAAGCCCGAGCCGTCTACTAAAACCAACAAGAGAAAGCTTTCAAGGAACTTCAACAATTTCAAGAAGAAGACCAAAGGTAGTTGTTCTGTAATGAGAAATCTGGACATTATGCAAAGAAATGTCAATATCGGAAAAAGAACAACACCGAAGGAAAAGTGAACTCCATCAAAGAAGACAAAATTGTGGCCACCGTTAGTGAAATCAATGCAATCAAGGAAAAGGTTCTCGGGTGGTGATATGATATATGTGCAAAAATGTACATGTATCATATGATAAGTCATTATTCAAGACTTATTTCAAAATCGATGGAGAACAAGATATTCAAATAGGTAATGAGGTCAGATCCAAGGTATATGGAAAAGGAAACGAGGATATCATCTTCACTTTCGACAAGACAGTTACCTTAACAAATGTATTACATGTTCGTGATATGAATAGAAACTTAGTTGGTAGAAATCTCTTAGGAAAATCGGGCATAAAATATGTTCATGAATCCAGTAAACTTGTATTATCCCTATATGGGAAATTTGTTGGTAAAGACTATTCTAGTGAAGAAATGGTCAAACTTTGTACTATTGACAAGTCTTTAAATAATAAAGTTGATTTTGCTTATATTGTTGATGATTCATTTTCATTATGGCATGCTAGATTAGGTCACATAGGTAAAAGTAATATGAAACGTATGTTAAAATGTGGCATGATTTCATATAATGGAAATGATGTTTATAAATGTAAGACATGTATTGAATCTAAAATGATTAAAAAGCCTTATCAAAGAGTTAAGAGGACTTCTAATATATTAGAATTGATTCATACCAATATATGTGAACTAAATGGAATGTTGACTAGAGTAGTAATAGATATTTTATTACTTTTATTGATGAATACTCTAAATATACATATGTTTATTTGATTAAGCATAAACATGAAACTTTTGATATGTTTAACGCATATAAAAATGAAGTAAAAAATCGCCTAAGGAAATAAAAACTCTAAGAAGTGATAGAGGAAGTGAGTATTTTTTTAGTAATTTTAATTCATTTTGTGAACAACATGACATAATTCATCAATGTTCTATACCTAGGACACCTGGACAAAATGATTTGGCTGAAAGAAAAAATAGAACTTTAGTTGATGATTAATGCTATGTTAATGTATGCTAAATTACCATTTAATTTATGGGGTGAAGCGTTGTTGAGTGCATGTAGGATATTAAATAGGGTTCCTTCTAAAAATACTAAAGTTTCACCTTACGAATTGTGGAAAGAAAGAAAACCGAACATTGGTTATTTCAAAGTGTGGAGGTGTCTTGCTTATTGTAAGAACACAAATCCTAACTGAACCAAATTGGGTCCAAGAGACATTAAATGTGCTTTTGTAGGATATGCTAACAATATCAAATCTTACAGGTTATTGAACTTAAAAACCAATGTGATTATCAAATCAAATGATGTAGAGTTCTTTGAGGATTCATTATGTTCGGATAATGAATTGAGGGAAATTCACAATGATATCCCCTAGCTCAAGTGGAACACTTGATGAAACATCTTCTAAAGATGTTAATGAATCTAGTGAATCACGAAGAAGCAAAAGAACTCAGATTGTGAAGTCCTTGGGATTGGATGAGATTGATTCTCAACGTATTTTCTTTACTTGGTAGAAGGAAATTGTGTGAATGTTGTAAGAATAATTCCTTTTGTTTTACAAGTGAAAACCGACCCTAAAACTTATAAAGAAACTTTGGCTTGCACGTGATAACATCTTTTGGATAGATGCCATTAAGGACGATATGGATTCCTATAATGTCAAATATATACTTAGGAGCTTGTCGATTTGCTACTCGGATCTAGACCTATAGGATGTAAATGGGTGTTTAGGAAAAAGTATAACACTGATGATTTTTTAATACCTTTAATACTTGACTAGTCGTCAAAAGGTGTATCAACAAAAGGAAAGGAATCGATTATTTTGACACTATGAACCGGTATCTAGAATAACTCTATTATAAAATATTATTTGCTCCTAAGAGTCTTCGATATATGATTTGAATGTTCATCAATGGATGTCAAGAAGACATTCTTACTAGAGTATCTCGATAAGGGGTCTATATTGAACAACATAAGGGTTCGTTCTAACCTGAAAATGACAAAAATTATGCAAGTTATACAATCATTCTACGATTTGAAGCAAGCAGCTAAAAATGGCATGAGACGTTTGACTTACCGATAATATTAATTTGGCCTTAAACATAATAGTGTAGATAAATGTTTATCTTCTAGATTATGTGAAAATTATGTGATTTTTATTTGCTTGTATGTTGATAACGTGTAATATAGTAATCACATAGATTGATAAAATAAACAAAAGTTTCTATCTTCCATTTTTAAGATGAAGGGTTCTCAGAAAAGTAAAAATACTATTTTAGGTATTAAAGTATCAAAATAGTAGGGGTTAATTATTTGAGTCAATCACACTATATAGAGAGTGTGATAGATAAGTTCAAACATTTGAACAAAAAGATTGAGTATCACCCACTTGAATCCAATCAAGCTTAATGAAAAATGATGGAAGAGAATTTGGTCAACTATAATACACAAGTGCTATTGGGAAGTCTATGTATTTTTGTTCATGCACAAGACCAGATATAACATCTGCAATTAGTAAAGTTAGTAGGTTTACTAGTAATCCGAGCAATGACCATTGGAAGGCCATTGGAAGAGTTCTTGGATATTTGAAGAAAACCACGAATTTAGGTCTACAATATACTAAATTCCGGGCTGTATTGGAAGGATTTACCTATGCTAGTTGGATATCTAGTACTCTGCTGAAAGTAAATCAACTTTAGATTGAGTGTTTACACTAGGTATTGGTGTTTCTTGGAAATCAATAACACAAACATGTAAACACACTCACTATGAATTTGAATTTGTTGCACTATCGGAAACTAGGAAAGAGGCTGAGTGGTTTAAGGATCTCTTATATGAGACACCTTTGGGACCGAAGATAACATCTTTTATACCTATTGTTACGGGTCCAACCGACCCAACAGCTCGAGCTCCACGTGTCGGCATAGTGGCATGCCACGCTACGTTTGACCGAGGTGATTGTGCATAGGACGAGCTGTTTGCGTTATGATTGACAAACCGAACTCCTCCGCAACGCGCTGCGGATGTGGAGCCCGGCACTTCGCTCATCCCTGCCTCACTCCACCACGCCCCAACGAAGATCTCTCGTATAGAGATCTTTCCAGTCAAATCTATGACTGATGGGATGTGTGGCAGGACCCAAACGGTCAATTCAGTCAGAAGCATTCAATGCCAGCCAACCTACGGAAAGACAAGTTGACGCATATGACGGGACGAGCCTTAATAATCTAATACACGTGCATCCTCATCCAACGGCCCTCATCCTTCCACACCCGGTGTAAAAATACTACACTCTTGTGCTCGAAAGGAGGATCGAATCTTTTCCACAAAAATGACTACGTTATCAACCTGGTACCATCTCTTTTTCTCTCTCATATTGGCACTCGACCCTTACACTTTATAAGCCACATTCGAGTGAAAACTCGAGGACCGGTGAGCTAATTTCCGATTGATCCTAAGCTGACTTGACCGTCGGAGTGCTTATGACCGTTCCCACTTCTTCTGGGAAACGCCACGTGTAGCTGACATTTTGTGACTCGTGCAGGAAAGAGTTGACATGAAGACTTTTCCTGTTGGCTCTGTGGTAGATCCATTTTTTGAGGTCAATACCTATCATGTGTGATAGTCAAGTCACGTTAGCAAAAGCATACAATGAAAAGTCTAGACATATGAGTCTAAGACACGATTACATAGGGAGATTAATCAAGAGTGGAATAATTTCCCTAAATTATGTAAAATCAATTGAAAACTTGGTGGATCCTCTAACTAAACCTCTAAATAGAGTTTCAGTAAATTCTACAAGTAGGATGTGGTTGAGATTCTTGAACTAAAAGGTCCACCAATGATGACAACCCTACCCGTCTTTACTTAAAAAGTATTCCACGGGTTCAAAGGATAATAACAAGTCATTCGATATGTGGATAATTCAACATAATTGATATCCGCAATAACCTTATCCTAGTTGTAATGCTTGTTGTTACTGAAGTGAGTGATGAGTTTTCAACTCTTAATGAAGCTCAGTATAAATTACAAGTATCTTAAAAGTAACAAGATACTAAAAGAACTTCACCTAAATAAATTTCGAGGTAGTGCCGTCTCAATATAGAGTTAGAGTTTCTCTCTTAAAAGTTTATTGAAAAAAGGATTAGCACAAGGCCATAATAGCACTAAGGGAGTTTGAGAAATTTGAGAACACGTGATGCTCGGTATTGTCATTTGGAACAAATGGTTCAAAGCTTCATGCTACCTTTGATTCTGACTTTACTTTGTTTAAATTACACTATGGTTAGATTCAAATCGAAAAATATGTAATCCTTATGCATAAGTATCGTATACTTTTGAATATGATATTTTATTTGATTTTGAACAAGTGGGGGATTGTTGGAAAATGATTATTGTTCAAAACAAATAAGATATTGGAATAAAAAATGGGAATAAAAAAATGAACCATACGGCTGCATGGTTCATTGTGCCATGCGGCCGCATGGGCCTTTACCGGGACTAAATGTCTCGGTGTGGCCTGAACCATGCGGCCGCATGGTACAAATTTTCGACCGTTTTGTAGTCGGTTTTTGCCCGTTTGGAATTTAAATTTGGTGGCTTTTGGAGAGTTTTTTGCACCACTTCGTATATCATTGTTTCTAAGCTATATATAAGTGGTTTGTAATCAACTTAAACAATTAGAAATCATACAAAAACTATAGCCCCAATTTTGAGAGAAAATTTCATTCCAAATATACATATTTTCCTTTTCTTATTCAAAATTTTTTTTTTGTTCTTGAGTTTTCAATGATTATACTTAAATGCTTGAGTATTAATCCTTGCAAGGCTTGTTTAAATCATGTAAACCATTTGCCATCAACCCTTCAAGCATTAAATCATTTCTAGAGGGGGCAAAAAACTGTATGAACTACTTAAGAAAATAAGCAGCTCAATAATCGATGATGGTCTCATTCACAAGGTCATAATACATTTTTTTGTCAAGAATTTCATGCCTAGTTGTTTGAATTTGTAACATTATGTGTATGGTTCTAAATACATCATTTTTGCAATGTTGTTGGCTTGAAACATTTAGTAACATATGCTTAAGTTTGATGTCACTAATGCTTAACACATTTTATTTTCTTTTATCTACGTTATTAACTGATAAGTGCATTTTACACACTTATTTTGACCATGAAACATGGACAATTGTTGATAAATATGTTAGAATATAGCTTAATTCTATATAATTTGTGTTTTGCATGACAACATTGATGAATGTAGTGGAAATTAGGAGAAACAAGGGAAAATGACTAAAACGAAAGAAAACCAAAGTTCAATCACCAAAATGCAAATATCGAAAGATGACCCGTAAAAGGAAATACAGATGTGAAGATGTTGAAGACAAATTAGTAAAGGAATGAAACATTGGAAGAATAAAAAATGGGAAAAGAAGTCGAGAAATGTGAAACAGAGTTCGAAGATCAAAATGCAAGATTTTGAAAGTTGTTAATGGTATGTGGTTGCATAGCATAAATACCTATGCGGTCGCATAGGTGGTTTCAGGAAATTCCAAAGCCAAATTGAAATGATCTATGCAGTCGCATAGTTCACCTCCAACAGGAAATTTCTGGTTTCCTTGTACAATTATTATGAAAACAAAATCTAGGGATACTATTTAAGCCCTAGAGCCGTTCAGACACACGAAGAGACATTCGAAGAGTCTTTTGGGGTAGAGAACAAGCCAAGAACACGAAGATCGAATCCAAGAACACGAGAATAAATTCAAGAATTATATTGGGTGATGTCGATTCTTCAATATTATTTTTGTTTTCTTCTTGAACGATGAACCATGTAATATGAGTTTTAGTTTTTAGTTTTATATATTTGATTTTAAAATGTAAATTTTGGATATTGAACAATTTATATGATTTTCTTTTCTCCACAATTATTGTACACGGTAGTTGTGTGAATTTGGTGACTTATTTTATGCATTAAGAAGGAAAATATGTTCAACATGTATAAATTTTCATAAGGTTCGATATGGGATAGAAATATAACGTTATGCCTTATGCGAAAATTGAGACATTCTTGTATGTTCACATATGTCATTGAGATATAGTCGGGTCATATATGAAAATATGTTTGACATTACTCGAGAGAGTGTGTTGAATAATTTAGGAACATTAATTCATTAATATTTAATGTGTTGTCAAAGTGTAGAACTAAGTTTAAATAGAACTATTGTATAGGAATTCGTGATCATAGTACATTAATCATAAATTAAAACACTCCAGCTTATATTTAACGTTGTTTGTATTTAATTTAGTTAAATCATTTATAATTGCATACTTAGTATTTTTTAGTTACAACTTTATCACAACAAACACGTCATTTTATTCTAGTTTCGGTTAAGGCCAAGGTAATGAGAATTGAACTAATAAATCTCCTTGGGACGATACTTGGACTCAGCAAGTCTACTTCATTACTTGTTAACGAATCGTACACTTGCGGATTTTAATCCGAAATATATTTTCGTGAACAAGTTATTGGCGCCAATACCAGGGATTGAGTTTAGTTTTATTTTATTTACCTCGACACTAATTCGAACATTTTTTTTATTTATTTCATTTCAATTAGTTATCTAGGTGCTACTATTGTCTTTATTTTAGCTATTGTATGCTAAGGTCGCTAAACAGTGAATTGCTTCCAACTGATCTAGAAATTGAACGCATCTTTCATCGTAGACAAATGGAAGTAAGACTAGCACAACAAAAATACCAAAAACAATAAGTATAAATGGCTAACAAGCAAAGCAATCAAGTAGCTCAAGTCAATGAAGAGGAAGCTATTGATGAGGAAAATATGCTTTTTGGAGACTTCATGACACCACAGATCATTCAGAGTCAATCTAGCATCATCTACCCTTCATTTAGGCAGCCTAATTTTCAACTAAAGACCAACATTATACATTTATTCCAGAATGAACAACAGTTTTATGGCAAAACTGAAGAAAATCCTCTTTCACACATCTCTCGATTCTTGGAGACGTGTCAACATTTTTTATATCAGAGTATTTCAGTTGTTAGATTCTCAACCCATCACCAGTATCAGCACGTGGAATGATCTAGCCCAAAAGTTCTACACAAAATGCTTCCCACCGCTCAAGATAGCAAAATTGAAGCATGATATATCTATCTTCCAGCAAAGTGAATTAGAATCTTTTAACAAAACTTGGAACAGGTTTAAGAACATGCTACGGAAGTGTCCTCATCACGATATTAGCAAAGGACTCCAGGTCCAATATTTCTATGTGGGATTGCTTCCATCGTTCAAAAATATGGTGGATTCTTCATCTAACGGCTCCTTATCTACAAAGACAATTGACGAAGCTTTGAAGTTATTTGATACAGTGGCTACAACTTCAACCATGTAGGCTTCTAAGAGAGTTGTTCAAAAGAAAGCGTCGGGTGTATATGACGTGGATGCTTACTCAGCTTTATCTACGAAGATAGACTCATTATTTTAGAAGGTGGAGAGCATATCACAGATAGCCAATGTAGCACAAACCAAGAAACCAAGTTGTGAATAGTGTGAGACATATCATAATACAACAGATTATCCTATTCTGACACAAAGAATGGAAAAAGTGAATTTTGCACAATGGGGATAACGTCAACAAAATAATCTACATTCAGATACTTACAACCCAAATTAGAGTAAGCACCCAAATTTCTCTTTGGCTAATCAGAATTAGAATAGACCGCAAGATCAGTTTCAGCAGTGCGAGGAGAAGTTTCAATTGAAATAGATGTTCGACAAATTTATGGTAAAAACAAATCAATACATTGAAGCTAATAATCAGTTCATGAAAAATACTGAAACAACTCTCCAAGATCAAAGTGATGCTATTAAAAATCTAGAAACTCAAGTGGGGTAAATGACACTTTCTATGATTGGCAGAGCACCAGGTTCATTACCTAACAATATAGAAATCAATCCCAAGGAGCATGCAAAAGCAATAACGACCAGTAGTGGGGTGCAATTACCATAAATTCATGTAAAGAGGTCAAGTGCGAGTAAGGAAACAGTACCTTCATCGAACGAGGAACATGTGGAACCGACTGAATAGAAAATAGATGCATCTGTTAAGGAGAGTTCAGATACACTACGGGTTAGGGTAACCATTCCTGTCAATCCTTACGAGCCCCCTATTTCATTTTCACAATAGTTGAAAAAGCACAAATTGGATCAATAGTACATGAAATTTCTTGAGGTCTTCAAGAAACTCCACATCAACATCCCATTTGTTGATGTGCTCATCCAAATGCCAAGCTACGCCAAGTTCCTAAAGGACATCCTATCCAATAAATGCAAGTAGAGGAACACGAAATGGTGATGTTGATTGGGAAGTGTAGCGCCATAATTCAAAAAAAAGCTACCCCCAAAGTTAAAAGACCCAAGGAGTTTTACTATACTTTGCACTATTGGAGATTGCTATTTTGATAAATTTTTATGCGATTTAGGTACGGGTATTAATTTGAAGCCACTTTCTATTTTCAGGAAACTCGGATTGGAAGAAGTTAAAGCAACTACGGTAACTCTTCAGCTAGCTGATAGATCCCTTATTCATCCACGAGGGATCATTGAAGACATATTGATTAAAGTGGAAAAAATTATCTTCCCAGTTGATTTTCTTATTCTTGACATGGAAGAGGACAATGATATTCCACTCATATTGGGCCGACCATTCTTAGCCACAAGGACAGCTCATATTGATGTTCAAAAGGGTCAACTTATTTTGAGACTTGGTGAATAGCAGATTTCTTTCAATGTCTTCAAGGCCATTAAATTCCTATTAAGTTAGACAGCTGCTTTCGGATAGATGTGATTGAAAAGATGGTCCAAATTACATTTTTGCTACATCACCCGTCGAATGTATATGAGGAAAGCATTGCACACTCTCAATCTACTCACACTAATTCTCTTAAGATCGAGGCATGTGCAATGTTTTTGGAGACCAATTAACCATACATGCATAAACGCTTTTTTGAGGGGTTGGGAAAGGGTCCTACAAAGCTATTACCATCCATTCAACAGCCTCCTAAATTGGAACTCAAGCAACTACAATCTCATCTCTAATAAGCTTACTTGGAGAGTCCTATACACTGTCGGTAATTATTTCAAACTCAATCAATGAGGTGGAGGAGGAGAGGCTACTATGGGTACTCGAGAACTATAAGACAACCATAGGATGGCCCATTGTAGATATTAAAAGGATCAGCCACTCACTATACATGCATAAGATTCTCATAGGGGAGAATTTTCGAGCAAGTGTAGACAGTCAACGGAGGCTAAATCCAAATATGAAAGAGGTAGCCAGAGCAGAGGTGTTGAAACTCTTGGATGCATGTATCATTTATCCCATAGCAGACAATGCATGGATGAGCTCAATTCAGGTCATGCTGAAGACGGGTGATATTACGGTGGTGCGAATGAAAATAATGAATTAATTCCCACTATGATTGTTACAGGATGAAGAGTTTGCATTGATTATCGCAAACTCAACGTTGCTACTTGGAATGATCACTTTTCCCTTCCATTCATTGATCAGATGTTGGAAACACTTGCAGGGCACTCATACTATTGCTTCCTTAACAGATATTATGGATATAATCAGATCCAGTAGCACTGAACTATCAAGAGAAGACCACTTTTACTTGCCCCTATGGTACATTTGCTTATCGTAGGATGCCATTCGATTTGTGTAATTCTCCTGATACCTTTCAGCATTGTATGATGGTGATCTTCTCTGACATAATGGAGAAATTCATAGAAATCTTCATGGATGACTTCTTAGTGTTTGGATCATCATTTGATGAATGTTTGGAGCATCTGAGTTTGGTATTACAGAAAAGAATGTACGAGAACATGTATTAGTAGTGAAAGCAGTGGATTATGCAATTATTGAGACACCAAAAATTAAGCATACAATCCATGTTCGAGCATATGTGCCAACTACTCCATTCTCTCAAAGACTTCAACAGAAGCCAAAAAGAGGAACAAGTCCTGGCCATTACAACAAGAAGTTAAGTTCAGTTGCCAAACATTACTGTGAAAAAAAGTAGCACGGGTGATGAACAATTGGTTTAGTTGAAGAATCATCAAAGATAATCAAGAAGAATAGTTAGATAGTCCACATGTTAAGATAATCATTCCTGCAATTAAAAACACACCTCCGGTCCCATTCTCTCAAAGGTTGTACAACAATAACATGGATAAACAATTCAAAAAGTTCTTGGATGCCCTTAGAAAACTTCACATAAATGTTTCGATGTCATTCTACAAATTCCAAATTATGCTGAAAGATCAATAATTAGAGAATTAACAAGAACATAAAGGAAACAATTAAGAAACAATTGTCAGTGCAACCGATATAAGGCTGAAAACTCTCTTTTCAAGCATTCATAAATAGCCAAAACAATAAAGTCAAGTTAATGATTATAAATAAGCGCTTATTGGGAGGCAACTCAATTTTCTTTCTTTCTATTTTTATTTTTTTACTTTTTAGATATAGGATTAGCAATTTTTATTGCTTTTAGTAGTATAGGGTATCTTTATCCCCTTATGTCCCTTTAAGGTATGTATGAGCTTATTATAAATTGTTCTATGTATTATTGATTTTGACTATTTTGAAGGAACATGACAGCCAAATACACTGGACAAGAGAAAAAGACATAGTAAGTAAACTAGCACTTTCCATGCTAGTCCATTCACCATCTGCAGATTTATACTGGGGAGTACTTAGTGTTTTTTCTCTTAGCCCTTAATTTTTATGTATTACTTGTTATGTTTGTAAACATTTCGGACAATGTCTTTTATAAGTTTGGGTGGAAAAATATTGAGTTTTTATTGGTTTTTGTGCTTGTTCGAGTGCAAAAAAAATAATTATTTTCAACTTATTTACTGCTTTTGTGTGCAAAAAAAATAATTACTTGTTATGTTTTTAGACATTACGGACAATGTCTTTTATAAATTTTGCCTACCATGAGTCATATATTTGAAATCATATATTAGATTATAAATTGTGAAAAAGTTACGTGTTAATGTTGATTTATACTTATTCATGTGAAAATTGATATTTTCGCGCACAAGATTTATGTTTTGCATCATAAAAAATATTTGATTCAAAATTTGAATAAATAATAAAAAGTTAATTAGTAGAAATAGATTCTAAGTCCTAATAACTATTAAACTATACATCCTTAAACTAATTTTAGGATAGTTTGTGGGTGATTGAGATGTTGCAGGGAGATATTGATATATATGTAGATTTTATGTGTACTAAATTTTGTGTGGATTGTCTAAATCCAATAAGATGAAAATTAGATGAAAATCTTAAGTTAGAGGTTAATTTTTTAGAACAATTGTTTCATAAGGGGTATTGCACTAATCATTGAATGAACAAGAGAAAATATTGTCTTCTTGTGAAACTTCTGTTCATAGCCCTTAATGACTCGAGTGATTAAATTTAGAAGGGTATCTAAACATGGTTCCGTATAGTCACCTAACTTGGGAGTTATATATATATATATATATATATATATATATATATTAACTTAATTAATTCTTGAAGGTTGAATTACCTTTCCAAAAATTTTGAATAACCTCAATCGGATATTTGTAGATAAAGTTATGACCAAAAAAACAAAAGCTTCTTAGGGACGAATCGAAGCAAACCTGCGCGCGGTACTCTATTTTTCCCAACCCGAGAATCATTCGATAATTCAACTAACTGCGCGTGGTGGTTATGCCTATGTAAGAGTACGGACCATTTCCACAGATGAATAAAATGTTTCCTCTCGCGATTGAAACTCTTTTGGAACCAAAATTGGATGCGATTTTGACATATTTTCTGGCTCTTTTAAACATAGAATGAGGGCTACACATTGAAAACCCCTCTCTTGCCTCTTCATACAAAATATTATCATTAAACTTAATTTATCGAGAACAATAAGCTAATTGCTATATTTTGAGAGAGAAGATCAAGCCCTAACAAGGAATTGAAGGTCAATTACACCAGGATTTCAAAAATTCAACATTGGGCTTGAAGATCAACATCTTTGGATTTTTTCATGATTCGAATGATATTTTTCTATTATTCTTCTTGTAATTTGTATATTAGCATGCTATGATAGATCTGCTTTTGTACAGGATGAAGATAAACTCTATTATTTATTAATTTTAATTTAAGACTAGTAGTTTATTTTATTTCTTGCTTTTCTTGATTATTTTTGCATACCCATTGTATTATTTGATTGACTTGCCACCAATTAAATAATTTGCTGCTTGTTTTAGTATTGGAAAACTTACAATAAGTTTAGAACGAGATAAAATTAACATATGTGTAATAGATGTTAGGAATAATATTTATCACGTGTTTATTACATTGATAATCTAAACTTTAATGCATTCAAATAATTCGAATTCGAATTAGGAATAGATTAAGGTCGTGCTTAGGATAGATTTCATTTGTCTTGGAAAAGAAAATTATATATCATAATTTTATCGATTGTCAAGAACGTATGAACGAAACTAGATTACAAATGAAGAATTGAAATAGATAGCAATAGGCGGATTCGAGATCCAATACAATCGTCCATAAATTGATAAAAATCACATTTTTACAGCTTTCTTAGATTAATTAAACCTAAAATAAAATTAATTTATATAACTCAAATGCTAAAAAAAGTTAGTAAACTTGAATTGAATTCAATATCTGCGGGACGATACTCTCAGCTCATCAATTCTATTACTTGTCAACGATCTTGTACGCTTACGAGTTTCACACAAACATTTTTCATTAAAGGACGGCTGCAACGGTTCAACTTTCCATACACGCAAATGTCACCACATTTAATGCGCAATGATGACAACTATAGGCATGTTTTAGGAGGGCAGATGCATGGTGTACGTGGCTAAGATGCTCTAATCGGACTGTAGAATACGAAGTGGCAAATGCAATGGATGGCTCAGATTGAACCCCAAATGAATGGTTGGATAGTCAGGATTCTGATCAAACAGCTGAGGTTGATGACCTACGCCCATAAAAGACAAATCATTTACCCATTTCATTCTTTCCTTTGCAAAAAAATAATTTTCCACAATCCTTCCATTGCATCCTTAAAAAGTTCTTGAGATGTTTTCTCCGACAAGTGATCTTCCCTGTTCATTCCTTCACAAATTTATTAGTATCCATTCATCTTCGCTTCTTTATTTCTCCCTATTTTTCTTGAGATCATGAGTTCTTCAAATCTTGGTGGCTAAACCCAGACTTGAGTGTGGTGGCGTTTGAAATGAGAGTGACCATAACGAAAACGACTGATCGGTTCAACCCATTAGGGCAGACTGTAGAGTGCGAGACCTTAGAGAAGGTCATTTAGGTTATGTTACTGGCTAGGGGCTGTTAAGTTTCTGTTAAATGTTACCGTTACCGACTTTGTAGAAATTATGGAGAAATATTGTATCCCTCAGACAATCGAACTCTTATCCCATTCGTTTGAGGAGAGAGTATGCTTTCTTAGGCTTAGATTGTGCTAATTGGTAAATATCTTCTGAAGGGGGGACTTTTTCTGCCCTTCATCCATTTTTTAGGGCCGTTCTTAAGTCGTACGGTCTGGCACCTACCTAACTCATCCCCGATGACTGGGCCCAACTAGTGGGGACTTACTTTCTGTAGAAAGAGACCTTCCTAGGTAAGGACATGCACCTCAATGTTTTCCAGACTCTCTTCCAACTTAGGATCTTGGGGAAGGGTGATTCAAGGGGTTAGTATTCATTTCGCCCCAGGGGAGCCCACTCCCCTTTTGTTATAGGCATTCATTCCTCTATCAAAGGGTGAAAGGAGACCTGGTTTTGGGTCAAGGAGAGATGGCATATTTGTGAGGATGATATGGTCCATCAGCAAAGAGTTCACTCCAACTACTCAAAAGCTCATGAGTGTAACTTTGATTTTTTTTTTATAGGTTACATGCATTTATCACATATTTATAGTATTATGACCTTGTCCATTTTGTAGGTTTGATCGATCGCTTTGAACTTTCTAAAGTTAAGCTGGGTGTGATAGACGTCTTCGCCACCACATATCTTCGCACGAGTTCGAGTGCCTCATATTTTACCGGAGATTTTACGAAGAATTTGGTATAATGGCTTTGTTTTATTTTAGAGTGTTTGCTGAAGACTCTTCGTTTGTAGAGAATTTTGAAAAGAAAAAGTACCCAACACTGGATATGGCCTCGATTTTTGCCGCAACCTCATCTTCCAGGAAGAAGAGACACAAGCCCTCCTCTGCTACGGCCAAGCAAATCAGGGACATAGTGGAGAGGGTTAGCAGAGAGGCTGCTGAATCTGAGGGGTGTTCCTTGTCAAAAAAATAAGAGAAAGGGAAATGTTGTAGAATCTCCTAAGAAGAAGCTCACCTTCTTATCTACTGGCTAGGAAAATCAGTAGCAGGCCCTTCACCTCTACCTCCATACCCCATGTTGGAGAGAAATTGATGGTAGCTTCCACTACTACTGCTAGGGATATTCGAAAAGATATCCATTTCTCGTACCCCTGAGGTAGGAGCATGCTAAGAAAAGTAGGACAGTGAAGGCTTCTCTGCTATTGACGGGGCTCCTTCTAAGGTCAAGCTTTTCTTGTAAATAAAAATGATGATCTGGCTCCAAAAGCATGGACCATGCTCTTCCCAAAGATCTAAACGACCACCGCTACCTTTCACTAGTACTGGACAGAGAAGTGGTAGAACTTCATGCAATTTCACTTAAGATTCGTTCCTCAATTAATCAAGGAAATTAAGCTCGTACCTTCTTAGCTTATTAGTAGATATTTCATTGAAACGTAAGCAATGAGGATAGTGTAAACCCACTTCGACTGGGATTATAGCCTCTACTCCGTAAGCCATAGAGAAAAGAGTTCTCTTGTGGCCATCCTACTAGTAGTTTAGATAGCGCACATGACTTGAGGTAGCTCATCCACCCAAGCTCCCTTAGAAGAATTCAGCTTTCTCTTTTAGGTATACTTGATGGTTTTATTTACATCTTTCACCTGCTCTTTAGCCTGAGGGTGGTGGGGGTGGAGAAGTGTTTCCTGATTTATAGTTCTTCGCATAGGTCCCTGGCCTTTTTTTGTCAAACTATCATTCATTATCAGATAAATCGAATGGGGAATCCCAAACCTATAAATGATATTCTTCCATAAGAATTTGGAAGTGTTTGCTTCTGTAATCTTAGGAAGGGGTTCGCCTCCACCCATTTGGTGAAATAATAGATCGAGATAATTGAAAAGTTGGCATTGCCCCTTCTTTTTGGTAGGGGCCCTATGAGATCAATTACACACTTGGCAAAAGGCCAATGACTGGAGACGACACATAATTTTTGGGAGGGTTGTCTTTGTATTATCACAAAACGCTAACACTTGTCACACCTTCTGACGAACTGTTGTGCATCATTTTCAAAGTAGGCCAGTAATATTCCTGCCTTAGCACTTTTTGTGCCAAAGCCCATCCTCCCACATGGTTACCATAAACCCCTTCATAAATTTCTTGTAGTGCATAGGTGGCTTGTTCGCCACCTATAGATTGGAGAAGGCTAGGGAGAAACCTCACTTGTACATCAAATCATCCTGAAACACAAAGTATGCAGCTCACCCTTTGAGCTTCTATGTCTCAACTTTGTCAGAGGGCAATGTATGATCTTTGAGAAAAGTTATGATAGGCTGCATCCATTGGGGAGTGTCCTCAACCCACGTCAACTCTTGTTTTTACAAGTAAAAAGTCTTGGAAGATGTTCTATAGGCACAACACTAAGAAGTTTAGAATCCTTGCTACTTGATAGCTTTGAAATAGCGTCGACATGAGCATTTTCCATGTGTGAAATCTATGCCAATTCGAGCCTTTCAAAGGTTGGGATAAGTCTTATTACCAATTTCAAATACTTTGCCATACTTTTATCCTTGGTTGAAAACTTTCATTAACTTGACTTACAATCAATTGGAAATCACTACTAATAGTTGGCCTTTTCACTTGCATTTCCCTAGCCAATCTGAGGACAGCTATGAAGGCATTGTATTGTGCAGCAATGTTGGTAGCCTTAAATCCAAATCTCATAACACAATTGAAGTTATGCCTTTCTAGGCTAACTAGAACTATCCCACCCCAGATACTGTGTCCCTAGAGGAACCATCAACAAACAAGTTCCAGGTGAGAGGTTCGGCATGTTCCATTTCCTCTTCCATTTCTGGAATATGGACAAACTCTGCTAAGGTTTGGCCTTTATTGGTAGTTCTTAGCTTGAACATAATATAGAACTCATTGAATTCTACAACCCATTACATCAGGCTTCTGAAGTACTTCCTTGAGTGGGAAGTTAGTTAGCACATGTATGGTATGGGCCTGGAAATACAACCTCAATTTTTGGGAAGCTGCCAACAATGAGAGAGCTAGCTTTTCCATGTCTGGATAACGGGTCTATGCTGCCAAAAATGCTTTGCTTACATAATAAACGGGCAGTTGGTGATCACATTTCCTATAAGTATTGAACTGATAGCGTCGGTGGTAACTGCCAAGTACAATTGTAAAGGCTTATCAATCTTAGGCTTAGAGAGGAGTGAAGCATGTCCTAAGTGCTTATTTAGCCTTGGCAAGGCTAACTCATACTCCTCCATCCATTGAAACTTATTTCCTCACTTTAAGACATTGAAGAAAGGAAGACATTTATCCGTTGCCTTTGAGACGAAGCGACTCAAGGCTGCTACGCTTCTAGTAAGGCTCTGTAGCAAGCTTGGTTTAAATTGGAAAAATCGACACATACTCTCCACTTGTCATTATGTTTCTTAACAAGGACAATGTTAAACACCACTTCAGATATGTTGATTCCTAGATGAAGCGATTGTCGATTGGCTTCTTTACTTCGTCTTCCATGCCTCGTCCCTCTTAGTATTGAGGGCTCTCCTTTTCTGTCAATGATCTGTAGGCTCATAATCAATTTCCAAATCATGGCAACTAACCCTTGGGTTAATTCCAATAATGTAATCATGCTTTCATATGGAGTTATCCAAATTTTAGGCACAAGAAACTTTTTAGTTTCTCCTTAGCCTCTATTGGCAGATATTTTCCAACTTGCACGAATTTGGATGGTTCCTAGAGATCCACTGGAAAATTCTCAAATTCTTTCACTGGGGCTGTTTGAGGCTCGCAATCGATGATGTGATGGTCTGGCTCATCCAACTTAGCTACTTTTTCAGCAACTCTGCCTTTTACAATGGCTCATATGACTTTAAGGACTGCCTTTTCTTCAAAGGCATCTGACATTTCAGCATTTTCTAATTGTTCAAGAGCTTACCCTTGTTCAGGGATGTTGTGCATGACATTGTCCATTATATTGGGCTCTGTCTTTCTAAGGGAGTTCAGATAGCACTCTCTTGCACTCATTTGGTCGCCTTCGACAGTGGGGATTCCATTCTCAATAGGAAACTTCATATATAAATGGTGAATGGACGGGCAACCCATAACTCCTTCAATGCTGGCCTTCCCAATACTCTATGGTAGGTGGAGCGATTGTCTACCACCAAGAATTCCATAAAATGATGGGGAATCAATGGTGTCATTCCCATCTGTACTGCAAAGGTAATGTTTTTCCTTGGGACGATACTATCTCCAGTGAAACCATACAAAAGGAAACTCATGGGGGTCAGCTCATGATCTACCCACATTTTGTCAAATGTTGTCCCCAAAGATAATGTTCGTCGAGCTTTCATTATTGGTATGTACTATCGCAGGTACCCAAAAGTAATACCTTAACCTCTAAACTAATGTAGTAGTGGAAGTAAGGGTCAATCCCATGAAGCGTATGGAATTCATTATTTTATACTCCGTACAATGATTGAGGGGATTTTGTTTGTAATGAAATCAATCTTATAACCAATAGCAATGTAAATTAATAAGTTGTATTAAATCAATAAAATGAACCTTGATCTAAGTCAACTTCCACCATTGGAGATTTATAAACAATCATCGATCCATAAAGAATAATCAATTCACATTTTCAATATTCACTATTAGAATTAATTCATATTTTTCCTTAATTTTAGTTAGTCAGAAACCAACGTTCTAATTAACCCTAATTATTAAATAACCCCAGACCAATGCTCAAGATTCAATTAATAATTGATTTACACAATAGATAAATCGATGAACTAGATAACACAAATATCAGCGGTTGTATTCAATCTATTTAAACATTCTTCTTAAGACTCAATAAACTCTATCGTCGAACATCATCAAATCCGGATTTAAGATTTAACTTAGCTATAGATTGCAATATATGAGAAACTAATAGGCCTTTTT
Organism: Fraxinus excelsior; assembly: GCA_019097785.1. Classification (NCBI taxonomy): domain Eukaryota; kingdom Viridiplantae; phylum Streptophyta; class Magnoliopsida; order Lamiales; family Oleaceae; genus Fraxinus; species Fraxinus excelsior. The sequence goes on from CM032636.1 coordinate 4,498,768, forward strand.
AGCAATCAAGCATGGTAACCATATAATTATGCACAGAAAAAACATTCAATACTAAAAATATAGATTAAACAATGAAACTAGATAGACCTCACAGTTATAATGTTTCCAAGGCTTCGGTATCCTTCGATAAAACACCAAGAATTAGTTACACATGAAAAATGTAAGAATAAAAGAGAGAAAAAATAGTTAGTAGGTCTTCTTCGTCGTTCGGATGTCTTCTAGGGTTTATAAAGTGTAGATATATTTGTTTTCATAAGTGTTTGATTGGAATTAGGAAACGACAAAATTTGTGTGGAAAATGAACCATGTGGCCGCATGGTGGTAAGTCATGACGTCACATAGAATATTGAAAATGGACCCTGAAGTTCACTGAAACACCTCTTGCAGCCGCATGGAATTAAAGCCATGCAACCGCATGGTTTTAAATAATTTCCACCGGACAGCCTTCAATATTTTGGTCATATCTTCCACTAGCGATATCCGATTGAGATGATTCAAGATGTGTTGGAAAGCTAACTCAAAGAGCTACAACCTTTTGTTTATATTATCTTCCAGTTCGATCATTTGTCATGTCAAAAATGGGTCTTAATATGAGGCTAACAACCAATGCATAATTTTTCGATTGGAAATTGATGTGTGATAATTCTTTGACGATATTTCATCCCTTTGACATTTTTTCTTCAACCAATTGACTCATAACACTCTCAAATCTTCATTGTTTGGTTCGACTCAACCTTTGTGTATTTGCACATTAGTCCTTGAACTTTCATTTCCTTTTACTTTGGTCCATTTTCACATATTTCTTCCAAATTACGCCATTTCCATTAAATTGCCACATAAATCAAAATATGAGATTAATAAGTATATTTTAGCATAAAATAATCATACGAGCGCATATAATAAGGAGGAGAAAATATGTATTTTACTAGGGCGTCACAATGGGGATAGTGTAGTCCAACTGCATCATATTATGTGAATATGATGGGATGTACATCTATCTCCCATCTAGGGCCGGCTATTGTTAACTATGAAGCTCGCCATTAAGGGGTCCTTAGCCTCTGTTGCATAGTTTCTCTGGGCGTTCCTGGATTTTTCCTCGATATATGGGCCTCCAAAGATGGTATAAATTTCTCGAATCGGTTCGGGACCAGTGTCAGCTAGAGGGCTCCTCCTTTGCTTTTTCCTTTGACCTTCCATAGGTCTTTCCTCATCATTTCCTCTTCTTCGAGGAGCGTCATCCCTATTAGGGCACCTAACCTCAAATCTCCTAGGTTGTCGATCATGCTTATAAGGAAAACATTCTCTAGTGGACGTCTATTCTTTCTTTGGTGGTAAGTACAATAGAGGGGTGTTTTACCCTTATTTCTAGGTAAGAAACTTCACCCTACCCCTTCCTCCCTGGGCCAATTGCTGGTAGAGCTGACTCTGGTATGTCTTAGTGACAGGGTTGACCTTTTCATAAGCCAAAGTGAGAACTACATTTAGTGTTGTTGCAGCCAGAGTTTGTCCTAAGTTGAATATGGGTGACTACCATCCTGGGTGTGAGGTGGGACCTCTCCCTTACTGCCTTTGAGGAGGTGGGAGTACCCAATTTGTCCTATTATGATGATCTCGAGCCTTATCATTTTCAGCAAGGTGTCGTAACTGGTTGGGTCTTTGTTCTACACGTCCCTCCAAAAGAGAGTTCATTCACATTCCTCTAATTAGGACCGCCAGTGCTTCTCTATCAATCTTTTACACGCATTAGGTGTGACGATCGAAAATTTTAGAATAGAATTTAATTATTTTACATGCTATATTTTTATTATTTTGAAAAGTTGAGGGACTTAAGTGATAATGCACTAACTTCAAATTTTGGGCTAAATATTTAGATATTGTTAAAGCGATGAAAAGTATATTACTATGAGGCTCGTTGGATAGCTTGTAATTAATCTTGTAAATTAGGCTCGAGAAAAAGTTATTTCGGATAAGTTAGTTCAAGATATTGAAGTTCTAAGAAATTGTAATTTTTTTTTTTTTTTTTTAAATCAAATTGAATTTGGATGATGGATAGCCATGTGTATCTAAATAATGGATGTTGGATATTTTTTATTTTATTTGAAGTCAAAAGTTGCAATCACTATCATGTATTGGGATTAGAATTACTTTTTTTGTTAAAGGTATTATGTACACATGTCATATTATAATTGGTTTACTAAAAAATCAATTCTTATCAAATTTGATAAATACGATTTTCCATCCCAATTGTACTATGACTCAATCAATATTTTTTTTTTACTATAAATAATGTACAATTATCCCACAATTTACCAACAAAGAATTTTACACAGTAGCTTTCATATAAAGAAACTATAAATTGTTAGTATATTTTTTTCAAAACTCGTTTGATCAATCAAGGGAAGATAGTTTTGTGTCCTTATATCTTTATATTCAGTAATTTATACATGAATTACCAGTAGACCTTCGTGTTCTTTATTAAGAGATTAGAGATCCTATGAGAATTTAAGATGACCTAAGATGGGTGTGTCGATTGGTCACCAATATACTCTATAAGAGAAAAGTAGTATGAAGTGTTATTTTATTGTATATAATTGATTATGGAAATTACGCGTATCTTACTAAGTATATTTTAAATACTCACTCTTACAAAATTTTACAAGTTAGTTTGGGTCAATTGGAACATTGGCGAGATGGTGATACGACTGTCAAGAGGAATCAAAGGGATAAAACATTAAATTTATTTTTTACTTTATATTATTAGTCAGTTTAATATGTTCAAGACAATTATTTAAATTGTGATTATATTTTCATTATGGATATTCCAATTATTTTTATTTAAAGAATATTATTTTATTGTTCCGCGAAAATTGAATTTTTGGTTAACACTCGTTTGTGAAATTTTTTTGGGGCGTTACAATAGGTCATCTCACAAGTAAAATGAGATAGAAGGCTTTTCAATTATTCTCCTTGCTCATGTCTCATCTTTCGAGGTGTTGTATTGGCCCAACCTACTAGCATGTATGTTCTCTTCCCTTCAAAGACTATCGATACCCCTTGGGGCCCAAATCCAAGTCCCAAACTTGAGCAATATAAAGTGGTTTATATTTTTATAGCTTTCCTTTATGGGATTTACACTTTTTCAATTTTCCACCAATTTTTATTCCAATTTATTTCAACTTCAAGTGGTCATCTTTTGGCCTTAATTTCTCATTCACCCTAAATTTGTTTTGAGAAAATAAATACACTACATTAATCCATTCATGGAGTAGAACACATTTGGCCAAAGAAGTATTTTATCCAATTAACGGAACCCACTAAAATAATTGATCAAAAATTGGTCAAACCAACTAATAAAAATCCAATTTACCAACAACAAATAACGAGAAATGTCGAATTCATATATGCATTCCAATCAAAACTGTAAAAAGTCAGCTAGGAATGACTACAAACAAGACTCTATGTTAATTGACCGCCTCTCAACAGGCATTACTGTTAATAGTCAATTGGTTTACTAACACTCAGTTAAGTGACCAAATAAGATATGCGATCGATTAACATATTGTTTGTTTCACCTTACATAGCACAAAATGCAGATTTCTTTTTATCAAATGCAAAAATTCACTAAATACTCCAATAATTCATACTCATTTATCTGAATGTGCTAAAATAAGACAACATATCAATTAATACTTATAAACAAAATCTAAACTAACGAAACAAATGAAAGTGAAAATATTCTTACCAATACAAAATGTTGAATGTTTTGGCTTCTATTAATTACTAGTTTTCTCCCCTGCAATGCACATGGTGTATTCTATTGAATGTAATATTAGCGTCTTTAAAAATGACATTAACAAAATTTACAAACGCTTATTTTTTTGGACAAAAAAAATTGCGGAATATTCACTCCGCACAGTACGAAGTGTCACTCTACCCAAGTGCGGAGTTCAACGGAGTGAATACTCGCGTTGTGTGGAGTGACCAATTTTTTTTAAACTAACAATAAAACTCATATGAAAACAAAATCAGACTTAATTGTATTTTAGTAAATAAGTTTCAATTTTTTGAATTAGTAATTATATTAGAAATAAGTAATATTATATATATAATATATATAATTAAATTACGGGGAAAAAAGGGACATGTGGAGTTGAGTTGAACTCCGTACTGTGCGGAGTCACTCCACACACAATGCGGAATATAAGTTTCAATTTTTTGAATTAGTAATTATAAGAAATAAGTAATATATATAAATTACGAGAAAAAAAAGAGATATGTGGAGTTAAGTTGAACTCTGCATTATGTGGAGTTTTACTTTGTATTGTGCGGAGTTACTCTACACAAATGCAGAGTTTGCACATTTGTGTGGAGTGACTCCGCATTGTGCGGAGTGACTTTCATATTTATTTATTTTATAGTCTTCAGTTTTTTTTAAGTGCTAACAAATAATATATAACACTGAAATCATATTTAAAATCCATTAAATAATAAAGCGTAAATTGGAAGATTTAATCAGCATAAAAAACTTACCATGTCCTGAAGCTTCTCCCAACTTGCCCCGGCACTACGATGATCATCACATTGTATAAGACATGTATATGCAAACTTAATTTTGTTATATCAACTACCGTTGATATCCAAGATTTATTTTAAAAACCTGGTTATAATGAACTTCACGGCGAGAGAAAAATAGTGAGAAGTCAGAAGATTTGAGAGGAAGAAATAGGTTTGCTTCTCTAATACGTACATGAAGAAGATATTTATAAATATCATCTGCAATTGACGGTTAGTTCCATTGTTACTGTGTGAATGAGTCGGTTTACAAATGTTTTTACTTTTTTATAATTACTGGATCAATTAAGTCAACAAAGACGGCAAATATATATTTTTTTTTTGTCCACATATGGAACAGTAATATGTGAGTATAATTTACAAATGAATAGTGAATCTCAAAGTCTCTCTTTTAAGAGAGCGTAGATTTAAGATATGCTTGTATCGAGTTTTGAAGACAAACATGAACAAATAGAATAGAAATTATGAGGATTTAGTGTTGGAGGAGATGGAATATCGGTGAAGTGAAAGAGCAGTTGGTTTGTTTTAAATTTGAATTAGATTTATTGTGATATATTATTTTTTTCAATTGAAAGAGTATTCACGTCTTTTACTTTTAACTTATTTAATTAGTTTTTAAATTTTGACAAGGATATTTTAATATAGATATTTATTTTACAAATTAGATATTTACAACTTAAGTTTTTTATATTAGACTATTGAGTGAGTTGACAAGTTTGACAAGGCTCTTTAGCTAGTTTTCCCTAAATTTCTATTAATTTATTTGTTTATTTGATGTCATGAGTTTTAAATCTCTCGACCACTTTATACATCCAATGTGTTGGAACTAGTCTCTCATAAGGATTTCAATATTTTCATTTACAAGATTATGTCAGTTTCTCTGTAGCTTGATGTGGAAGATATTGTTGAGTAGCACGTCTATTTTGTTGATGACCTTTACCACCCTCCAATAGGGAGGCGCCAACTTATGTCCGGGTTATTGAGCCGGGACATAAAGCCTCTCTCTACTTGATTAGTCCCTAATTGAGCACGTCATCCGCATACAAACAAGTACATGAGATTTTTCCAAGGTTTTTGGAGTACACATTTGTCGCATTCATTTATGATGAATCCGTCATTGCCTTGTCGCTATCATACTTTTTGTACCTTGCTTTGGAGTTTTCTTTATTCTATTACAAAGTTCGACATGTTTTACAACATTTCCATTCCTCCTTTATTATGATAACGAATAACAAGTCTAACCTTACTTCAATTTTTCATTCAAAGTCCATTTGCATCGTCTTGGTTCTGGTTCAATTGGTAAGACAACCAATTTCCTTTTACTATTGTTAAATAATTCAATATTTTAACATGAGTGATGCTACAAGTACATAATGGTTTACATAATGGTCTACATAATCATAAGTGGCATTGATCGAAACCTTTGATTCAAAATCTGACATTTCACATCAACCACAGGATGATTGCCACATCACATTATGTCATTCATTATGTACATTTATTATGTACACTTAGCATTTTCCTTTTAACATTGTTGTAGACAATCAGCAAGAACATAAAATAACAGTTTAAATACTTAAGAAGAATATAATTTAAAGGATTCACGAATATTTTAAAGTGATTATATTATGGAAAATATGTTTAATATATTTTGCCCCTTACATTGGTGTTAACAAGAAAAACAGATATATGTCACCCATGATATATGTGAGGTGTGCTGGCGAGTTGATGGTGTAAACCATAGTGGATTTTTTTGCAATGTTCGTTACGTATGCACGTCATTAATATATTGGGATACATAAAGTTGAAAAAATTACTTAGTCTACTATATATTAGTAAAGAAAATGTTTGAGAATTCACTTATACATGCACATCGAAATATAAAATATTTTTCAATTCCCTTCAATGATAGTCTTTGTATTAGATAGAAAATCATGATTAAAATCTTACTTTTAGCAAATTCTTAAAACGTTTTTAAGAATCTTGATCATGAACAATCGTGATATTTCCTCCTCCTTGTGAACCTTTGATGTGGAACGATTAGAAGAGAAAATCCAAAATCAATTGGAAAAGAGGAAAAATGAGAAGTATTTACATAAACGCATGTAACTTTCAGCTCTATTCTCAGATTTTCGCTTGTGAGTACTAACCGGAAGAAAAAAAATTGTTTTGGTGATCTTATTTATTGAAGAAGAAAAAGTGTTATTTATTTGCAAAAATAAAAGAGTTACTTATCGAAGAGAAGATCTTATGAAACGTTAAATACACAACAGAATTTTGAAAGAAAGAAACTTGACACTATTGTCGGCGATAATACATGTATCCATACATAAATGTTGTAACATAAAAAATTTAACTTTTCAAAAATTTAAAGGTAATTTTAATTTTCAGTTTTCTTTATTTTATAGTGTGTTGTTTTAATTTTCAGTTTTAATACAAAATTTTAAAATATAATCTTAGAGTTACTTATATTTTAATGGATTAATTTTCATTATTGAGGTGTTGAATTTTACACTATAAAGGGAGGAGATGTTTCATTGTTTGGCACAACTTGAACGTATGATGTTATTTTAGCAACTCAATATAAGGCTCATTTTTTTTTTTTTTTTTTTTTTTTATCTTCATGTGATCGTGCCCATAGATTGAGAACTGACTATGAGTTTTAAGAGTTTTACATTGGAGCTATAAGACTTTTACCTTGGAGCCATGCGGTAATGAAGTACTCGCACAAAGGGGGAGATCACACGACTTTATGACAGTCATTTTCCTGACTTTCTTAGGTGAACCTTTTTCATTCTCTTTTCAAGTTTTGTATTATTTTAAGTTGTTATTCTAATTGCTTTTTTCCATACAAATTAATTATTTTTTCTCACAAAAAAGAGAAAAAAACTACTCAAATTGCACACATGACCGATTATCCAAATGGGGACAAACAAAGAGAACGTAGTGTCGGAGGTGGAGAATTAAAAGGATAAAAGAACGTGAGGAAGTCACAATTCAAGATTTCATCTCCTTTAATAGGTTTTAAAGACATTGACAATATTTTGACAAAACTATTGTTGAAAAGGGGTTTTTAAAAGTCAAAGTGTCAAGTGGTAAGTTTCTAGGTGAGTTAGAAGCCCTAGGGTTTTGAGTATGGAACGGGGAGAAAAGAATCGCCGCAATTTCGCTAGCCTATCGCCCAGCAGACGCTAGAGCAGTAAAAACAAAGGTTGTGTGTCACCAGCCTGTCACTTGGACCTCACTTGAGCGACTCACCATCGCTTGCCTGTCGTTCAAGCGATAATATATCCCGAGAAAACCAAATTCACATTTTTCAAGGTTTTTATCCGTCCCATACTACCCAAAATCTCTACTATATATATATATTTACGCCTCTATTCTAAAAATCGGGGTTGAGCATTGTGAGAACAAGAGATTACTTTCTACATATCATTCAAATAGTTCAACCTTCTTTTCGATTTCTTCATAGCATTTAAAAACATCAACTTCACATAAACCAAACACCAAAACACATACTTTTATAACATCTGTCAGAATACTAAAAATCAAGGAAAGTGATCGAAGTTTCGGTTATTGGAGAATGAGGAGTTCTTATTGATCCACATAAGATAGATTAATTCAGAAATGTCGAGAGTTGGTACAGGACGCGTAATCCAGGAGAGTTTTGGCGATTACAGTCTAAGGTCATAAAGTACTAGGTTTAGTCGAGTTTGTTAGTAATGTTAGTTGATTTGTTTATAGTGGATTTTTACTGGCTTGGACCTGGAGTTTTTACCAAGTACCGGGTTTTCGCCGTCAACAATTTTCAACTGTTATTTATCTTTCAGTAATTCATTAACTGTTGTAATTCAACATATGATAGTTGTGAATATGAATTCATCTAGATTAACTAATAAATGTGAATTGTTGCATTTATTAATTGGTAAATTTAAATTTCGCATAAACACCTATTCATCCTCCTCTATGTGTTAGTTGGGTCGAACTCCATTATTTCAAGGGGTATTAGAGCCTCATATTTAATCTAGATGAGTCAGTCTCTTCTGTGCTTCCATTTTTTTACGGAAGCAATTATGTATATTGGAAGGTTAGAATGAGAGCATTCCTTAAGTCTGTAGATGAGCGGATTTTGGTTAGTGTATAAAATGTTTGGACTATCCCTTCCTCTAACGTTTCAGGTGTAGTTACCCCCACAGACATTTCTCTTTGGACCAAGGATGAACTAGCTAAGTACAACTGGAATAGTAAATGGTTGCATGCCCTATTTATGGTTGTGTCTGCTGAAGAATTTAGGAAAGTGTCGATGTGTGAAACCACGAAATAAATTTGGGATATTTTAGAGACCACACGTGAGGGCACCAAAATCGTTAAAAACTCTAAGCTGCAAATGTTAATCACTAGATTTGAAGAAATTAGAGTGAATGACGATGAATTCTATGCGAAGCTGAATAACATAGTGAACTCTAGTTTCAATTTAGGTAAAAAAAAAATCACTGAGTTTAAAATTGTTCGAAATGTCTTTAGATGCCTACCTGAAAGATTTAGACCTAAAGTTACGGCTATCAAGGAAAACAATGATATAGATGTTGTTAAGATTGAAGAATTGGTTGGATCTATCCAAACTTATGAACTCACCATATCTCAACATAAGAAGAATAAGTCTATAGCATTGAACACTATTAGGGAAAAAGAGTATGATTCATCTGATTTGGAATCACTTAATAATGAGGAAATAACCTACTTTGTTAAAAACTTTCAAGAAATGTTTAGAAGTAAGAAGAAGGCTAAAGGGAGATATAGATGTGATTCAAGTGAGTCTAGAAAGATGTCTAAATCTATAAGATATCATAAGTGTCAAGATTTTGGCCAATATAGCAGTGAACACCCTAATGGTAAGAGAAATCAGGATAAAGTTATCAATGCAACTTTCACTAATGAAGAGTCTAGCTCAGATAATCAAAATAAGATGTCTACAAGTGAGGAGAGTAGGAAATTTATGGCCTTTACTGCTAGGATTAAAAGTGAATCTGATAAGAACAGTGCGAAGGTTGAGGAAGTAAATAGTGGTGAGCAAACTGTGGAAGATTATGAAGATGAAGATGAGATTTGTGAGGCTTATCAAAAATTATTTGATGATAGTCTCAAGATAAAGAAGTTCAATAAAGCTGTGTTGAAGAGGGTTAATGAACGTGAGATAGTGAGAGAAACTCATAAATGATATTTAGGCTTCTACCAAAGATTTGATTGAGTTCAGACGTGTCAATGAAAACATAGAAGCTAAGGTTAAAACCTTAACAAGTGACCTAGAAAAAACCCAAAACTTAACTTCATACCTTCTTGAGTGGTTCTCAGAAACTTGATAATATGTTAGGGATGGACCAGCCAACTGGAAATTGGTAGGGTCTAGGATATGTTCAAATTGATAACAATACCGCTAGTGCATTCAAGACCACATTTATCTCAGCCACTAAAAAACTTAGGAATGTTGCTAATCCTACAACCAAGGGCAAGAGTGTCTTAGGACCGAGGCCCACTAGATAACGTAGGACCAATCGACCTACAAATCAATATCAACCATCACGTAGTTTTGAACCTAGGTTTATTCCTACTTGTCACAATTGTGGTGCACTAGGACACACGAGACCTAGGTGTCATAAATTCCTGAATAAAAATAGAAATCATAATTTCATTAGAGTTAGAAATCAAGATGTTGATAGTCGGATTGATTTCCTCTAATCAAATGAGTCATTTGACCAAGTTAATGACATGGTTGACTCGAAATAAGTCTTCCACTAGTTAGGTTTCATTGAAAAGAGAGATTTGAAATTTTTTGAAATTGACCATGGGGCTCTTAAAGGTAAGAATGTTTGTATACGTAGTAATGGATTATGTACCTTTGATTCATGTTTATTCTTTTTAATTGATTTATTCATTATTGCATGCATCTCTTTATTTATTTATTTTTTCTTTTTTTTTATTTCACTTTTTAGGTTATTTGATTTTTTTAAATAAAAAATTTAAAAAAAATTGAAAAATAAAAAATGGGTGAAAATTATTTACTATATCATGATATATGATTTACTTGAATATGTATGTTGTGACCAAATATGAGTTGAATTGATGTGTTGTTGTATATTCTCCATTACTTTGTTTAGGTTTATGTGGAGTAATTAGTATATGTTTCTTCATGCACTATCTGCACTTCACACACTATGATTTTGTGAGTAAGTCTTGACTGCGTGTGTGAAATTTGGGATGGCCGTCACCTGTGGTAAAGTGACCTTGAACGTGGATTGACCTTAATTTAGTCTCTAAGCTCGAGTATATCCCCTTAAATAAAATAAAAATGTTACATCTTATACTCTTTTTCGAAACTTATTTGACTCGAATAATTAAGTTTAAAAGGTTTCTCATAATCTGATGCCATATGGTCAACTAACTTGGAGTCATCGATCCAAAACTCGTTACAAGGGTCGTCTTAATCGTTTAATGAATAAGAGTCTGCATAGAAGATGTGAAGTATTGAAGAGAGAAATAATGAGCTAAAAAAGAAAAATATAAATTGTGTGAAAATGTATATATGCTCAGAGTCAGTGGAGTAAAGAATAATATACATGAAAAATGAGCTTTATTTATATGTAGTAATATGAATTATTGGTTTAACTTTTATTAGTAAATAAATAAATTTATTTAACAATGATGTTTAGCATGCTCTTTCTCCCAAATATAAGGTTTGGAGTCTTGATCACAAGGAATTAGTGACACTTAGCACACACGAGTTATTTATACAATTTACTCAATTTAGACTTGAACTGAGTATGTGAGAAAGCTTACTGATTATTGATTATACTTGTGTATGCTATCAATTGCATTTTTAAGTTATTATATATTGTGTTACCTTTGTCATTTCTAACAAAAAGGAGGAGTAGGTAGTTAGTTAGTTAGTATGTCATGATTTGATTTAAAAATAATTTTTTTTGATATATATGATATTTGAGTTAAATATATATGTTTTTGACACTTTTCGGATGTATATTATATTTTATTCATTTTAGTTAGATTAAGTTTTGATGTTTAATGATTTCAATGTTTGGTTTTGGTGTGTTGGCTTACATTGATATCGCATCTTAATTCAGTTGGTATGTTGTTGAATTTATGAATAATTCTCTCAAATGCTTTTAGTTCTGTTACTATTTTACATACTTTTACACTTGGTATTTGAGTTTTTTTTGGAAGGAAACATGTTGGATAAAGGAAAAGTAAGATTCAACCAAGTTAGTTGGTTTTGGATAGATTAGATTGAATCTATTTTGTTTGTAATATATGTTTTGTCACAGAATGTCAAATGGAGAGTTTGTTAGGTTTTAAAGATGTTGGTAGTCTTTTGACAAAATTATTGTTGAAAAAGAGTTTTTAAAAGTCAAAGTATCAAGCGATAAGTTATATAGGTGATTATAAGTTTTACAGTTCAAGTATGGAAAGAGAAGAAAAGAGACGACGTAATTTCGCTAGCCTATTACCCCCACTGTCGTTCGAGCGACACACCGTCGTTCACTTGTCGCTCGAGCGACAGTGTATCCCGAGGAAACCTAATTCGCGTTTTTCAATATTTTTATCCGGCCCAACTACCCAAAAACTCTGCACTATATCTGTCCAGACCTCTATTCAAAAAATTGAGTTGAGCATTGAGAGAAACAAAAGATTACTTCCTACATATCGTTCAACTTTCTTTTTGATTTCTTCATAGCATTTAAAAACATCAATTTCACATAAACCAAACACTAAAACACATATTTTCATAACATCTGTTAGAATTTTGAAGATCGAAGAAGGTGACCGAAGTTCCGATTATTGGAGAACGAAGAGTTCTCATTGATCCGCAAGAGATATACAAATTCAAAAAGTCGGAAGTTGGTGCAAGAACACGCAATTCAAGAGAGCTTTGGTAATTACAGTCAAGAGGTCAGAAAATACTAGGTTTAGTCGAGTCTCACGATACTGTAAGTTGATTCGTTTATAAAGAATTTTTACTGGTTTGGGCCCAAAGTTTTTATCCAGTTACGTGTTTTCTCCGTCAACAATTTTTAAGTGTTCTTTATTTTTTCAGTAATTTATTAACTGCTGTAATTCAACATATGTTCATCTGGATTAATTAATAACTATGATTTATTGTATTTATTAATCTATAAATTTAAATTTCGTATAAACACATATTTAGTTGAATCGAACTCCGTTATTTCAATTTTATTGATTCTATTGATTCTTTTGCTTTTAATTTAGCAATGTCTTTTTAATTTTCTTGGACCAAGAAATAAGATGAAAACCTATTTAATTATATAGTTTTTTTTTTTTATCGTTTTTAATTTCGTTTATGCACTTGAAACTTTTATGTTTTATTTTTATTGGACTGGTTAAGTTGAATTTTCTTTCATCTTGCATATTGCGTATGTTTGATATAGTTAGAAATTTGTTTGATTAACCCATGCTTGGTGCTTGGATTGCTAATTATTTTCCTTTGATTTTTAGTCTTTTTTTTTTTTTTAGATATGTTATGATGAACGGTTATGTGAGTTATTAGCCAAAGCGAAGAGGGTCCTCCATCAGATTCATTTGACAAGGACTTAATTGTTATATCTATGGGCTGCAATAGATTGATTTCGATTTTTCGCTCCAACTTTGTAATTATGGATAATTAGATTATTGCATAGTTCGATTTGTGGTGGATTCCGACATCTTAGTAAATTATTTCATTTGAACTCCTTGTTGTTATTAGTTAGAATTAAGTTCTTTTACTTTTCTTTTGAGATATTTTAAGCAAAAATTTAATTTCGCAAATAAGGTTACAAGAAATTAATTTACATTAGATTTAACTTTCTAAATTAGTAGATTCGATCTCGCTTATCTTATCGTTAATTGTATTCTTCAAAAGAGTAGCGTATTTCCAAATTTTAAAATTTAATAAGAAGAATCCAATTAAGATGTATTTGTTACATCTTGAAGACAAGAAACGTAAGAAGTTTTTTTTAAAAAAAATAAAATAAAATTTGAGGTTAAAAAGTGAAGAAAAATCAAAGTAAGCTACTACTGCGCTACAGAACTAACATGCTTAAAACTTTGCTGAAAAATAGAATGGAAAAAGGGAATTACCATAGCTGAAAAATTCAGTTTTGGACCGAAAATTTTGCATTAGAAAATGAAAGAATAAAAAATAAATAGGATAGTTGAACTAAACTCGTTAGACAATGTGAAAATCTATCATTAACATTTTTCCTATGTTTATGAAAATAATACTTCTCCGACAAGTCTCGTTGAATTCCTCTTATGGGTTATGTTACAAGTACCTAATATTTTACCATTGGGTACCATAATAGACAAATGACGGCCACCTATTGGAAGGGCGCCTGTGGGCCGTTATTTGTCCATTATGGTGCACATTATGTAAAATATTATGTAAAAATAGAATTTTCCTTCCTCTTATAAGTGTGATTTCTACACTTAATTGGAGGTGTAAAATTGGATGTTGGGGAGTCAATTTGGTGGATCACTATTTAATTTGATTAAGCATCGATTATTGTAGGATAAACTTGAGTTTGGATGGATATTGATGAAAAAGAACTGGAAATCGGTCAAAGAAGGGCGAAAGAGAAAACCAATTGTAAGTTTGGACACTAAATTGCAAATATTCAAAATATGATTCGAATTAAGAATTCACAATTTAAGATGACGTAGATCAAACTGCATGAAATTAGAAAATTGAAGAACTTAAAAGAAATACATTTTTGTATGTAAAACAGGTTGGACAGTAAAAAAATATTTGTTGTAAATTTTAAATTTACATTGAATAAGTTGTGGTTCTCATTGACTTAATTAAAAGAATCTACCTATCGAAGAGCCCAAATAGGTCAACTTGACATCCTAACCCAATACCCTACTGCTGAGGTTGGATTCGGACAATGAGAGATGCCATTTTAAAACATCATAAGAGCATAAAGAGGAAGTGCTCTCCTTTAATGGCATCATCTTCCAAACCAACAAATCAATAAGGGAGACAACGTGATAACTTAGGACATTGGCCTAAGTGCCATTATAATCTTGTCCCAGTCAAACTCACCCACCAATCAAATTCCTTCAAATAGACGGTGACACGCAACCCTAGGTCAAAAAATTGTAACTTGACATGATCGTCAAGCTTGTGTTTATCGGCCTATACAAAGGGATTAATGGTGAATGTGAGTTGGGAGGTTCGAATTGAAATTTTATCGGTACAATTACCAAATTCCAGCATTATAATACTAAATTCATGAAAGTTAGTATTACATCATTTATCGTCACCATGTTTGTTTCGGATTGAAATCAAATTTTAATTTTAAGTAAAAATCAAATGGTCAATATTAACCACATCTTTCATGCGTCCCACATCATGTTAACTGCACATTTCAAAAATTTATATCACAATCTACTAAAAATCTAATTTTAATTCTCACCAAACACCGACTAATTCACGCAATAGTGAGATTGATTCTGATATTTGAACCGCTCCTATCAAATTGATTGAAAAAATTGCTCCATGCATGTGTTCATGTGCACAATGACTGCTGATAAGTCGTTCTTTTCTCAAATATATTAATAGTGTAATAAGTCAAACTCTATAAATACTTAATCAATGCACACTATGACCAATCAGATTTTTTTTAACAAAATGACCCAAAATGCATGGTAATGGAACCCTTTTCGTGGCCACCCAAAATAAGGCATTAAATAGTCAAAAGATTTTGATACAAGTCAAATCGTTCTAAAAATATTTTGTTTAGATTTTAAAATTTCAACGGTAGTTTGAAATCAAATCAGACCCTTAAAAACATAAAATCAAAATTTTGTTAGAATTTAAGACTGATAAAATACAACTTTACCTTCCCGAGAAAATATAACTATTGAACTTTAATAGAAAATGGGTAATTAGGTTAATTGTCCATTACTAAAAACCAATAACTAGTTGATTACCCTAATTTCATAACCCATTGTTGAGACTTTTATTTGATTTTGTTGGTATTTAAGTGGCATAAGTAAAGCGTCTTTGCAAAATAATAACAAAATTTGAAGTTCTACCATTAAACCAAACTCTTCGTAAAATCGTCGATGGGATATGAGACACTCAAACTCGCGTAAAGATAGGTGACAACGATAGATTCCTCTATCACACCCAACTTAGCCTCAGAAAGTTCGAAGCGTTCAATTGAACCTGCAGAATGAATAAGATAGCAAGCATATAATAATATAATAAGGTGCCTGCATGAATCAGAAGTACACTGACGTGCTTCTGAGTAGTGGGTGAGAACTATTAGTTGAGAAACCCTATCATCCTACTAGGTCTACCTTTTTCCTTGACAAATAACCAGGTCTCATTCCACTCCTTGATAGAGGAAGGAAGGGCTATAACAAAGGGGGAATGAGTCTCCCAAGGACACAACGAGTGCCAATCCTTGGTCACCATTCTCGAGGACCCTAGGTTGGAAGATAGTTTGGAAAACATGGAGGGGCATATCCTCATTTAGAAAGTCTATTTCCACAAGAAATAAGTCCCAACTAGTTGGGCCTAAGCATTTGGAACAAACTAAGTTGGTGATATCCCATATAACCTAAGCATGACCCTAAAGAATAGAGGAAGGGACAGACGAAGCTCCCCATTCAGAAAGTATTTTCTAATTGCCACCTAACCTTGCCTAGGAAAGCAAGCCCTCTCTTCAGATGAGGGGACTAGAAGTTCGATTATGTAAGGAATACAATATTTCTCCCTAATTTCTACAAGGTCAACGACGGTGACATTTGATGGAACCTTAGCAACCCCCAAGCAGTATCATAATCTAAGTGACCCTCCCTAGGGGTTAGCGCTTTGGCTTGCCCTAATGGCCTAGACCAGGTCACCAGTGTTTGTCATGGTCAAGCCCATTTCAGACGCTACAACACTCAAGTCTATGTTCTCCCTACCAGAATTTGAAGAACTTGTGATTCCAAGAAAAAATTAAGAGAAACTGATGCGTGAGGATCCGAATCAGACAAAGTCGAGTTATTAGATAGTTCGTTCATGGAGCTAAAGTATCATGAGTTGGCGGATCAATAGAAAAATGACAAATAATCGATGACCTTTTCTAATTGGGGCCCTTTTTGGACACGTTTTGGTATTTTGGCCATAACTTTGGCTACAGTTACCAAAATCGCGCTCGTAACCTCAAGCCGGAAAGCTCTTTTCATCGAGATTTGCTCGGTGTGCATCGGTTTCTAGGGTAAATTCAGCAGGTTTTCTTTCCGAATTTACAATTTTAGTTATTTTTTCCTTTTACGGTAATATTTCGATTGCCTTTTAAACATAGATTACAAATCTGATTTGAATCGAATTTTTTGGATATTATTTCTTTTAATTCGTATTTTCTTTTAGTATGATTTTTGGGATTTTGCTATTTTTGGTAAAAATTCGATAACTATGATTTTCTAGTTATTTAACCCGGTTTGTGGGTTATTTTCGAATTATTGCTTGATTAATAAAGAATTGTCCTCGTTTATTAGTTTTTCTCTTATTTCTTCCATGTAATTGTCCATTGAAACATGCATGTAGAATAATCACTATTCTACCCGACGTCAGAAACAAAGATAAAGGAATACTCACAAAATCAAGGAATGAACGGGAAAGATTGCCTGATTTCTTAGAAACGACATAAAAAGGTCTCAAAAATTCTAACGACGCAGAGAAATGACTATGGAAGTTTCTTGTTTGCAAAGTAAAGAATCAAGGAATTAAATAATTGTTGTTCACATGATTCTGTATTGTGATAACAATGGAGTCATCGTGCAAGCGAGGGAACTAAGGTATCATCAATGATCCAAACATGTGTTAAGGCGGTATTATTTCATTGAAAAGATAATACAATGAAATGACGTAAAGAAAGAACGAATTCCCACAAGTTATTAAATTGCAGATCCATTGACAAAGAGTTGTCGCAACATCAACATGATCGTCATGTTGACTCTTATACTATAAGATACATAAGGGATTGGATCTAGTGCAAGTGGGAGTTTGTAAGTGTTATGCCCTATGTCCAATCAACCTTGGACATAAGCACTTTTAATGTATATATATAATCGATACATATTTATGGCAAGATCTATTATTTAATTGAATTAATATTCTAATTAATTATATAATACAATCCGTAAATTCAAGTTTTGGTGATTTTTTAATTACAAGGAGTTGTGATTGTGAGATACAAATTACAGATGACTGAATCTTAAATCGTCAGTAGTCATATATAATAACGAGATACGGATATCGTTATTACGGATAGACCATCACATGTGACGTTTCTTACTTGTGAAGTAAATAGCTGATCTCACAATCTAAAGTGTGGTGACACTTGAATGAACACGTGGATGTTTTGTTATAGAACAAAACATTGGAGACCCGCTGGGAGATTCTACATGGATAACTATCTGAGTGTCAGTGATTAATCTCTAACGTTCGGTAGTGAAATTGGTCATTTGACTTGAGATCATCATAGTGCCTTATATGAGGACAATCATACTTTGGTGATGTTGGATGTTAATCTGCCAATGGTCACTAATACAGCATCGTTCGGGTATGTCAAGAATCATAAGAAGGTTGTGAATGATCAATAGAGGATCTGTCACTCTTAGATAGTAAGAGATTATGATTTACATTTTGATCACATTAAGTTGATAATGAAATCCTTGGCCAAAGTGAACTCATAAGTCGAAAAAGAGTTTTCGACTTACATTGACTTAACAGTAGGATAAAAGATATGATCGATAATTGAGATTGACACATATCCATATCTCGTAATTGAACGGATCATATTGACGAAAGGATTATAGTTTCACGGTAAACGAACAAGTTTGATTTTGTCATGTCACGTGACATTTTTCGTCGCATGTATTGCCCTGACACATTGCTAGATGTCAATCTGGGACGACGAATGTGAATTGATGATAAATTAAAAGGGATATTTTAATTTATCAATTTTGATTAGATCAAAATAATAATTCACGTCGTTATGTATCGTAATCGGGAACCTAATGGGTTACACACAAAAGAGAATCAGAAGAATGAGATTTACCAATTAATTAATTGACAAGTGTTGGATAATTAATTAATTGAGTTGCTTATTAATACGTCTGAATTAATTAATTAATTGGATTAATTAATTCATGGACCGGATTTAATTAATTTGATTAATTAAATGTTGAATCAGGTTAAGTTAAGAGAAGGGCCAAACCCGTTTGGACTTGTATTAATACGCTGTTAGGGTTTGAAAAACTGTAGAGAGTTTTCATTTTTCTTGCTAGCACAAGAAAAGAAAACTCTAGTCATCATTCTTATTCTCTGTGTGGATCATCATTGAAGGCTGGACAGCTTGAATTGCAGATCATGATCATTGGAGTTCGTGAATTAGCAAAAGAGTTTGCAGAATTCATCTAATGTACAATTCTAAGCACGGATTCTATCTAAACATAAAACAGATCCTTGTTTGGGAATCGAAATTGCTTTATTTTCGCTGCGCATGATTAAATAGGTTCCCAACAGTTATCTGCACCCAATCGCTTGTGTGATAAGCAAGCAAGTTTTCCTTCTCTTTTCACACATTGTGCACATTCTCACCTTTACAAGGGCAAGGTTAATAGCTTGTTTGGTACAGCTCAAAATTCAATTAAAATTTAAAATATAATCATTATCGGATCTCACTCGTCTAATAAAAGTTAACAATAACGATTAGTTTTTCAATTTTAATCCGATCTTAATCTCTACCGAACACGCCCTAAATATCAAGATATGCACTTTGAAGACGCACATTTTGTTTAGCAACTATAAAAGCAGCTTTCCCAGTACTGTTTCTTCTATATCGCCTTATCACAGTTAAAACTCACGAACACATTAATCAAGAATAGTATTTCTAACCAAATAGTAGCTTCTCAGCAATAGCCCATTTGGCTAAAATAAATTTAGCTTTTTTGGGAAGAATTTATATACAGCTTAGTTTACAAATACGTAGAAATTATTGGTGGATAATTTATATGCAGCTTAATTCATCCACGTTTAAGGATAACTGTTGAGGAAGCTACGATTTAGACAGTTTCCTAACTCCACGTTTGATGACACATTGACACCTGTTGAGAACTTTTTCTAAACTGTGATGACCTCTTTTGGTAAGTTTTTATTTTGTGGTAAAACCAAAAATGCACGTTACATAAATATATATTTTTCTCAAGAATAGAGTAAAAAAGAATTCCCTATATATATATTGCTATAGAGACACATAATTGAAACAGCCCTTTGAGATTTTATATTCCATAGATTTACATGTGCCTATTTGTATTGGAGAATTTATACAGTATTATCATGCACAGTATGGTGAGTACTCCAGTTGGAGTAAAAAAAGGTACATGGACTGAAGAAGAAGATAAACTTCTCAGGAAATGCATTGACAAGTATGGAGAAGGAAAATGGAATAAAGTTCCTCTCAGAGCAGGTATATATTTCCTCGGCATAATGCGTGCAAGCGTGCACCCAGTCACTGGATGTTTTGAAGATTTTGTGTTTGGTGTTTGTAGGGTTGAACAGATGCAGGAAGAGCTGTAGGCTGAGGTGGGTAAACTATCTGAGTCCAAATATCAAAAGAGGTGACTTTACACCGGATGAAGATGATCTCATTATAAGGCTTCATAACCTTTTAGGCAACAGGCAAGTTGAAAAACACATTTCAGCATATAAAGTCATTATGTTCATCGTTTGTCCGGTCGATAATTTTATTTAACGTGTTCTCACGCACTTGTAGTTTTCAAGCCCCATTATACATCACTTAGTTCACACGAGTGCTGGGTACGGAGCTATTTTCGGTTACCAATAAATGAGCAATGCATGTGAGAAGGGTGCTACAATGCTTAAGTTTTAGGAAGTCTTTCTGTAAACTAAGCTAATTTTTTAGTCCAAAAATGGGAATAATATTTCAATGGCTTTTTTGGTTTCATGTTGATGCAGATGGTCACTGATTTCCGGTAGAATTCCTGGAAGAACAGCCAACGACGTGAAAAACCATTGGAACACCCATCTGCAGAAGAAGCTATTGGCTCAAGAAGAGGGGACGAGGAAAGCCCAGAAAACCACCAAAGACACAATCTTGAAACCTCGACCTCTATGCTTCAAAAGAATTGCACCTTTTTCTTCGAGGGAGAACATAATTTTCGAACCAAATATTGCAGTAATTGATCAAAATTTTGATATTCCATCTCCATCATCCAAACTCCATCATCGCCAAAACCAGTAAATGACGAATGACCCAATGGTGCCGTAACTTGCTTGATTCTGTCAAAATTGATGGAGAACCTGAGCCAGGATCCAATGTAATATCTCTAGAATTGCACGAAGAAGACGATGGCTGGAATGACTTTTCTCTTCACAAGGACATTAGGGACCTTCTGAAAACAATATAATAATGCGTTAGAATCCGTTATTCACGTTTCCATTTTGCTGTGTCTATTACTTTCCAGAAATAGTACGATGAATTATTTGAAAGACAGACGTGCATTTAATTAGTATGTTTGATATGTACGATTTTGAATATGCCCGAAAACCATATTTCTTCATTGTAATAAGACTTGTATCATAAATATGTGTGTACATGTATATTTGATATATTGTAACTTCGATTGGGTAATAAAAGCTCATACATTAACTGCTGATTTGATGAACATTCATATATGCGTGTGCGCCAAAATTAATTCCAAGAAAAAAAAAAATTAAATAGAATGGGTTGAATTGATCGTTACCTAGGTTGCAAGGAAATTTCTAATATATTTGAGTTTTTTTTTCCTACACATTTTGGAAGCCTTCTAAGCCATTTCGGGGGAAAAAAAATTAAGAAAAAAACTTTGATGAAATTTTATAATCTAAAAGTTTTGACTAAAAATTGTGCTTTGTGGGTTTATTGAGGATTGCAAATGAACATACCTTGACATACTTTTATGCTACATTTATCAGCTTGTGTAGTAAACTTACTTTCCTCAAGACCAACACTTTCCCAATTCAAGCCACCAATTTAAACTTTGAAGCACAGTCCTACTTTCTAACTTGGATTGGGTAGCATATTAGAACTTTGAACCAAATTGATTGGAGAACCAATGTGTTTTTGTTTGAATATTTATTCATTATGGAATAAACGTTTTAAGATGGCATTGCATATCTAATTAAAAAATTAGATAAGATTGATTGTGGTATTTTTATTTTTCATATAATTATATTGTGTCACTATTGCATTCTATATCCTTGGGTTCTTCTAAGATAATGTTTTCACGTGTCGTATCATTTTGTGCGTGCTAAGGATATTTCCTACGACGGATAAATACTAAAGTATTAACCAACATGTATGGAACATATTATTGGAATGGGTAAATAAACTTTTATTAGCAAGAGGTATGTTTATTTTGATTAATTCTATGCTTTTACATTTGCTCCAAATAATAAGGGCAGGTTCTATTTATCGTTTTCAAGTCGTTTTTTATTTGCGATTTTTCAAAATAATGAAAATGCATTTTTTTTTCTTTTTTTTTGAAAACGTATATTCGAAAATAAGTTAAAAATTTACAAAAAAAAAAATTAAAAATGACAAAGTCGTTTTGAGTGTTTTCAAAACACGTTTTTGGTGTTTTCAAAACAATTTTTCAACAATCTCAAAATGAACACTCAAAACACAAAAATCAAAATACAAAATTGAAATACAACGAGAACAACCCCTAAGTCATCCGAAGTGTGTTTTGAAGAGAATTTCAAGATTATTTAATGCATATACTTGGGGTGATTCTAAACAAGCTAAACATGTTCATATTGTTAATGTATATACATATATACACAATGTATATGTTAGTTAATTCCACATTGGTTAGAAAGAAAAACAATCATCTCAAGTTAAACTATAAATATGATGTCTTTCTTGTAAACAAAACACACTATTCTATTCTCTTTGTATTGTCTTATTTTCTCTCTTAAATTCAACTTGGTATCAGAGTTACTATTATTAGTGGTTCTCAGTATATCAAGAGTTGAGTATGTTCTGTGATTGCCACTATTAGTGGATCCTTCATATCAGAAAAACTTCTTGTATATCCTCGTCATACCTATTGGGTCGTCGTCGTCTCAACCACCACTCCATTAGTTGAGTTCCTATTATTATTATTTCTTTGTCCTCCTCTAGTTTCGTGCACATTATGGAGCACATTGAGGTTTCACCACCCATTGCCATTATCATGGAAGGATTCAACTACACTATATGGGCTCAGGCTATGTCAAGTTTTCTTAAGGGCGGAAAGATATGGCGCTATGTCACTGGTGATATCATCGAACCAGAGAAAGTCGTTGGAGAAGACAACACAAAATACATAGACCGTCTCGAAGAGTGGGATAGCAAAAACCACCAAATTATCACTTGGATTCGCAACACGTGCGTTCACTCCATCAGTCTCCAGTTTGGTAGATTTAAGACTACCAAGTCATTATGGGATTTTCTACTGAAACGCTACACCACCGCATATCTGTCTCATCAATACCAACTTTTGGGCACTCTACATTGTATACAACAACAACCTGGGCGATCCATCAATAATTTCTTATCTGAGATACACTATGTTTGGGATCATCTTGCTTCCTCAGAACCAGAGTTCACAGATGCCGACAATGCTAAGAAATTTTCTGACTATCGAGATCAGCAACACTTTGTTCTCTTTCTCATGGCCCTCACTAATGAGTTTGAGCATGTTCGTGCATCTCTCCTTCACCACAGTCCTTTACCTACTTTAGATCAAGGTGTCACTGAACTTCTTTCAGAGGAAACTCGTCTTGTCCCTCACACGACAACCTCTATAGATGCTATCTTAGCCAGTCCCAGAGGACCTCAACCTAACAACAAAGGGTATTCATCTGGATCTTTTCAACACAACAACAAAAGGCATCCATCTGAATCTTCAAAATTCTGCAATTACTGTAAGAAACCAGGACACATTATCTTGGAATGCCCGATTCGAGTTTGCCAATTCTGTCAGAAGCAAGCAAGCCCCTGGTCATCTTCAGTGTGATTGTTTTCAAAACCCCAATAGTCACTCCCAGCAATACATGTCTCGCAATACTCCTTCTAGATCTGCCGTCACTACTACCGAAGGTTCATCATTCACTACTTCTAGTGAGACGTTTTCTGCCTCTAACATAGAGAAAATTGTCAAACAAGTCCTTGCTCATTCTGGCAATCTACCCTCTACCGCTATGTTAGTCACCTCAAGTAATTCATCTGGTTCTTCGACTCTACATGCTGTAATCACATGACACCTGATTCCACTATATTTTTGCCACCAAAAGTCTTGATAATCATACTCAGACTATTCAAATTGCTTATGTTTCTTATATGACTGTGAGTCATATAAGAAAAATATCGACATTAAACACTTATCTTCCTAATACTTACTGTATTCCCCAACTCACTCTCAATTTTATATCTGTTGGTCAATTTTGTGACTTCGGTGTAACTGTCCTCTTTTCTGCTTCTGGTTGTTATGTGCATGATCCAAATACGGGACAAACTCTTGGGATAGGCCGTAAGGTTGGACGACTCTGTGAGTTCATCAATCTTCACCTTCTATCTCGTTTCTTCTCATCAGTTCAGACAGAAACCCCAGTCTCATCTACCCCATCCATCAGTCTCTGGCATTCTCGTATGGGTCACACTTCTGTTGGTCGTCTTCAATCTTTAGCATCTAGCGATCATTTAGGGCTTGTTAATAAAGAACAATTCAATTGTCTTCCTTGCCAACTTGCAAAAAACAATCGGCATTACCATTTCACAAAAGTGATTCATTTTCTTCTGCACCATTTGATTTGATTCACTCTGAATGTTTGAGGCCCGTCTCCCACTGCTACTATGGGAGGCTCTAGATATTTTGTCATTTTTATTGATGATTACTTTCGTTACACTTGGATATTTCTTATGTGCAATCGATATGAATGACCTCAGTTGTACTTTGATTTTGCTACCATGGTTAAAACTCAATTTTCTTGCAATATCAAAGTGTTTCATGATGACAATGTTGCTGAATACATAGACTATAAAGTCCTTAA
This sequence comes from Fraxinus excelsior, assembly GCA_019097785.1. NCBI lineage: Eukaryota > Viridiplantae > Streptophyta > Magnoliopsida > Lamiales > Oleaceae > Fraxinus > Fraxinus excelsior. Next base: position 4,523,504 of record CM032636.1, read on the forward strand.
CTTTCTTCACCAACATGGCACTCTTCCTCATCGTTCATGTCCAGACACTTCTCAACAAAATGAGCGTGTTGAACGCAAACACTGAGACATTCTCAATACCGTCCGTGCTCTTCTCATATCTGCTTCATGTCCTAAACGCTTTTGGGGTGAAGCTGCTCTTACAGCTGTTTATACCAAGAACCGCGTGCCTTCTCCCATCATTGGGAATCAATCACCATTTGAGCGTCTATATGGTCACCCTCCTGACTATAACACTCTTAAGGTATTTGGTTGTGCTTGTTTTGTTCTTCTTCAGCCTCATGAGCACACCAAATTAAAATCTAGATCTCGATTATGTTGTTTCTTAGGATAAGACGTTGAACACAAAGGCTATAAATGTTGGGATCCTTACTCCAAACGTCTCTGAGTATCTCGTCATGTTGTTTTTTGGGAACACAAGATGTTCGCCTCCATATCCAAGTTTCATCCTCCACATGACAACACCTCTCTCCTATTCACTGACCTCTCCACAGATTTTTTTCCAGACACTCCTGAGACAAAATCTTCTTCTGAGTTAACATCTTCACCACTACATCCTCTCTCTTTCTCAGATATGTCACTACCAGCTGACATGTCTACAGATCCCTCAATTGAGTTATCCACCTTACCCTCTTCTGAAGAACTTGTCTCTTCCGATGGATCCGCTCCAACAACTTCTGATCTCCCTACTCGACGAAGTGACAGGGTAAAAACTCATTTTGTTAATCTTCATGACTTTGTTGTATTTTCTACTATTCTTTCTCACCATGAACCGCAGTCTTATCGTGAAGCTAGTTTTGATCCTCTTTGGCAGAAAGCAATGAATGATGAACTACAGGCACTTGAAAACACTCACACCTGGGATCTAGTGGACCTACCAAAAGGCAAACATGCTATGGGATGCAAGTGGGTCTACAAGATCAAAACTCACTCTGATGGGTATATTGATCAGTACAAAGCTCGTTTGGTAGCTAAATGGTTTACCCATGAGTATGGGGTTGACTATGTGGAGACATTTGCCCCGATTACTCGCCTCACTTCAGTTTGTAGCCTAATTGCAGTTACCGCCGTTCGTCATTGGGAACTATAAATAGCATGCCTTTCTTGTAAACAAAACTCACTATTCAATACAATTTTATTCTCTTTGTATTGTCTTATTTTTTCTCTTAAATTCAACTCATATGACTTCTGGGAGAAGATTTGCTATCCTTTTGAGGAAGGCAGAATTAAACCTAGAAATTAAGTGATGTTAACAAAGCTTTTAACTGCAAATTCAGGAATCAAGATTCTTTTTTGGTAACTTATGAAGGCTAAATACTGCTCTAATACTCATGAGATTTTAATTTGTCAACTAAACCAAAATTTTAACACACGCTATTGTAAGCCATTCAATATATGTGACACATCATTTCTCGTATCAAATTTGGTCCCACTTTCTGTTCATTATTTTAGCCACGAACTCTCTTTAGTTTTGCAAGGGCTAAATCCTTACAGAAATCGCATAGTCATTATATCTATTTTCGATAAAAACTTATGTGGGATCTCCAATTTGCTAGCTTAGATTTTTTGGGAATTGGTGGAAATTGTCCCATGTGACCCATCTCAAGAAAAATAAATATGAATTCCATCTCATATGTTGAGGACTTGATAATAAAGAGGTTTTGTACATCATGATGCACACCCTATATGATATATTCACAGATAGACGAAGTGTGGCAACACCGTCTTTGTTACTCCCGAAACGTTTTCAAGTCCTTCGATCTTGGTCATTCCTTACAAACTTACCAAAAGTAACCAGCAACGAGAAATATAGAATTCATATCAGCATTTCAATAATTGTAAAAAATAAAAAAATAAAAATAAAAAAAAAAAAAAAAAAAAAAACCCAAGTGTGAAACCATATTGTAAGTTAATTGACCACCTCTTAACAAACATTTGGTAACACCTGTTAATAGTAGATTGGTTTACCAAATGCTCGGTTAAACGACCAACTAAGACATGCAATGGATTAACATACTGTTTGTTTTCCCTTACATCATACAAAATGCAAATTTCTTTTAGCAAGTGCAAAAATTCACTAATCTTTATACTCATTTATCTAAATGTGCTAAAATAAGTGTACATAACATTTAACAATTATAAACGAAATCAAAACTAACATTACACTAAAGAAAAAATATTCTTACCAATACAAAATGTTGAATGTTGGCTTCTAATAACTATTTACGATATGCTTTTATTGAGTTTTGAAGACAAATATGAACAAATAAAATAGAAATTATAAGGATTTAGTAATTGAGGAGATGAAATATCGATGACACGAAAGTCATTGGTCTGATTTAAATTTGAATCAAATTTATTGTTATATATTATTTTTACAACTTAAAGAGTATTCCTATCTTTTACTTTTTTAATTATTTTATTATTTCTTAAATCTTGACAAGGGTATTTTATTTTATTTTATTTTTTTACAAATTGGGCATTTAAACTTAATTTTTTTAAATTTGGCTATTGAGGGAGTTGACAAGGCTCATTAGCCAGTTCTCCCTGAATTTTTAATCTTTTATTTGTTTAGTTGATGTCATGAGTTTTAAATCTCTCGATCACTTTATGCGTACAATGCGTTTGAATTAGTGATATCTCATAATGATTTCAGTATTCTCATAAACAAGATTATATGTCACTTTACCCCTAGCTTGATGAGCAAGATATTATGGATTCTCCAAATTTTACAGTAAATCAATTTTCATTTTCAACCACACATTCTTTAATAAAATAATATTTTTTATCACATCAATAATTTTTTCTTCTTTTTCAACCACATATTTTCCATCATATCACTATTTAAAATCAATTCTTCCCCCAAAAAATCTCTCCCAAACAAGCTCTTAGTACGTCTTCATTTTGTTAATAAACTTTACTTGATTAACCCCTAACTGAGCGCGTCATATGCATACAAGCAAGTACATGAGATTTTTCCAAAATTGTTGGAGTACACATTTGTGATTTGTCACATTTATTTACGGTACATCCTTTATTGTCATATCACTATCAATTTTTTGTACCTTGATTTGGCTTTAGTTTTACAAAATCCGACAAGTTTTACAATATTTTCATGCTTCCTTTATTATGATAACAAATGACAAGTCTAACTTAACTTCAGTTTTTCAAAGTCTATTTGTAGTGGTGGCAATCGAGTCGAGTAGTTCGTCGACTCGCCCGCTCGGCTCGTACTGTAGCGATCCACGAGCCGCTCGGGCTCGTACTGTAGCAATCCACGAGCCGCTCGGGCTCGTAAAAAAACGAGCCCGAGCCGAGCAGGCCGGCTCGGTAGGCGAGCCGAGCCCGCTCGGGCTCGTAAAAAAATGAGCCCGAGCCGAGCAGGCCGGCTCGGTAGGCGAGCCGAGCCCGCTCGGCTCGTTTTAGACGAGCGGCTCGTCCAAAAAAAAAAAAAAATAAAATTTTTCTTTAATATAAAGTTCATTAAAAAAAAAAATCAAATCTCACGAGCCGAGCCGAGCCGCTCGGCTCGTGGCTCGTGATAGACGAGCTCGTGGGCCGAGCCGAGCTCGCCCACGAGTAACGAGCCGAGCAAAAGCTCGGCTCGTTTTGTAACGAGCCACGAGCTCGGCTCGTAGGGCAACAAGCCGAGCCGAGCCGGCTCGGCTCATTGCCAACTCTATCTATTTGCATCGTCGTCGTTTTGTTGGATTTTTTTATCCAAATTAGATTGGAATTTTGAAAAAATATATTTTCCTTCTTTCCACGTGTTTTTATTGGAAAATTATTGTTTCATTTATTTTATATGATTTTTTTATCTTATTTTCATCTTTGTGGTATTTTTAAGGTTCGGCATGCACCATATAAATACTAGTCTTTTCACAAATTTTGTATTACTGAAATATAGAATAATTTTGTGGACACAGTCACTACAAAAAAAATGGCCTCCAGCGACCAAGGTTTCAACGACCAATCAAATTTGGTCGCTATACGGCACTTTCAACGACCAAATGTTGGTTGCTAGAACTTTCAATCTGTTAAAATAGTATTTATTTTGGAGAGGCCTTTTAGGGACCATTACTTAGTCGCTGGTGTTTCTGTTCAGCGACCAACTTGGCTTGGTCGCTAAAGAACTTAGTGGGATGTGTCCCACGTAATTTTCTAGCACTTGCTGAACATCTAACTGTTCAGTGACTACAACGTGGTCGTTGAAAACCAAATCCAGTGACCAACTTCATTGGTCGCTGGAAAACTAACTTTCACCGACTAAGGGAGTGGTCGCTGAATATCTAAACCTTTAAAGACCACTACCTTGGTCGCTGAAACGCGTATCCAACGACTAAATAGGTGGTCACTAATTATTTCGGACCTCCAGCGACCAACATTTGGTCACTGGAAGGTGATTTCCAGCGAAACACTTGACGCATAATTTTCCCTCATTTTTTCGCATTATTCAACGACCATAGGCATGGTCGTTGGTTTCGAACCTCCAGCGACCAAATTGTGGTCGCGGAAGGTGATTTCCAGCGAAACACTTGGCGCGTAATTTTTCCTCATTTTTTCGCATTATTCAGCGACCACCAGGTGTGGTCGCTGAATGTTACGAACCTCCAGCGACCAAATTGTGGCTGCTGGTAGGTGATTTCCAACGACCAAACCGTGTTGGTCGCTGGAACACTTGGCACCATTTCTCTCGCTTATTTTTCCCCTTTTCCGAATTAGTTAGCGAATATTTGTAAGTAATATTTGTTTGATCAATTATAAATAATTTATAAAATAATAACCAAATAAGGACGGATTGTTTAAAAAACTCATATGAAAAATTTATGCTTTACAATGCAAACAGACAACAAAACTTTTTGGTATTTCTTTGACCATCTCTCCATCCCCTCCCCCTATTATGATTTGGTGGAGCTTTCCATCATTTGGATCTTTCAAGATCAATACCGATGGTTGTGTCAATGATGGGTTTGCAAGCGGGTGAGGCATCATCAAGGACTACGCATGAAATTGTATCAGGACTTTCTCAGCTTCATATGGACAATGTATGATATTAGAGGCAGAACTCAGGGCTATTCGTGATGGGATACTATTGGCTAAAGATATTGGTTTGTCAGATATTTGGGTTGAGGCAGATTCGACTGTTGCCATTCACTGCATCACCAGAGATAGCGGACCGTAGCATATCCAAGGGATACTCAGACAGATTGTAGATATCGTTTCATTTGACAGAGATATGGCCTCCCACATTTTCAGAGAGGAGAACCAAGTTGCAAATGCACTTGTTACCGAGGGTTGACATCATCGTAGATAGCAAGAATATGGTCCAGCCGACCTACCACGACATATCAGGGCGCTTGTTCAGAATGACAAGTATGGTTTGCCCAGCACTAGAGTTTAGGTATTTGTATTTTGCTTTTATTTTTTTATTGCTTTAACTTGTTCTTTTTGTAAGGTAATTAGTACTTCCTTATTTATTGATTTCATTGATATCATTTGTAACCACGGTATTCCTCCACCACAAGTGAGGATATTTTAATAAAATCTCGGAGGTACCGCCCTCCTTCCACCAAAAAAAAAAGTGGGAGATTGTTGGAAAAAAAAAATTAATTTGTCATGTGTGCGTACATATGTAATTAATTTTGGATAAATAATATCTTAAAGTTAAGCTTGTTTAAAATAATCTAATAAATAATTTAAGATATTGGATTTTGGGCATCTAAATAAAGTGTGTTAAATATATGAAGAGATCGAATTCATTAGGGTTGAATTTGACGATGGGCCAAATACATGTGGAAATATAAATAGAGTTATGGTCCCTAATTTATATGTGATTTTCATTCTTTGTGTTATCCCATCAATACAAGAATATAAGAAAAAACATATTGAAGAGGAAGATCTAAAACCCACAATCAAGAATAGGAAATTAATAATAAAAAAGAAGGAATTAAGATAAACAAGATTATGGAGCAAAAGCTAAAGTCAAGAACAATAACTCAAGAATTAATAGACCCAATATTAAAGATTAAGAAATCAAACATAAGAGATTATAGTTTGTTAATGTCGAAAATTATATAAACAAAATTCAAGCCAACTTCAAGTGTAAATAAGGATTTTTATTGATAATTGCTTACAAACTACAAGTGTTTTTGTGAAAAGAGATATTTGAAATATGAAGTTGTTAGGCTTCCTCTCTTCCCTTTTCTTAAGGATACCGTCCTCCTTTTTATAGGAAAGGATGGGCTTTTGTGTTTCATATTCATGTCTTGTCAACAACAGTACTGAGCTAGGAACTTCTGTCAATGGCTCAAATCCCGATTGGTTGCTATCAAATCAACATACAGTACCGAGTTGGAAAGGTACGCCAATGAAACTATAGCATATAATTGGTGAAATTGGCGAGCGCTGACATAAGCCATTTCAAATGTCATTAATTGATTGAATGTTTTGACAGAGTGTAAGGAATTTACTATCATTATGTCCCCTCAAACCATGGTGTTCATAAGTACGAGATGACATTGCAGATCCTATCTTAATTTATTAAGTGCTAAGTGCATATAACAAACGAAATTAATTAGATCATAGGTCGGATGTCAGCAATTATCCCCAGGTTGGTGCTCGCTTTGGTGACGAGCTGACTTTGAACATAGTTGAGGTTTATGGATGATAACAAGGCCCTACAAATTTGGGAGGAAAAGAGTAGCCAATAAGAAAAAGAGGGCTGGAAAGGAAAAACATAAACTGACGAGGAGCGAGCTCAGGTTGATGAAGCTGTAAAAAAGGTTGAAGAAACCACTAAGAAGGTAGAAGAATCTAAAGCTCGAGTTTCTAAGGGAATGGACGTTTGTAGGGCTTCTCTTGAGCTTGATGCTTTAGCTCAAGACGTCTATGTTGTGGCCTTGGAAGAGCTCGTGAAGCACATTGGCAGGGAGATACCAGATTTTGATATTGCCTTCTTAGTGGAATCTCTGGAGGAGCAGAAAAAGGAGCTCCAAAGATTGTCTGAAGTACAGAGAGTTTACATCACCCCGATGATGAAGTCCTTGAGGGTGATGTCCAAGCTCGGCAAATGCTTTTATCAAACCATGTTCTTTTTTAGAACTTCCTTTGTAACTTTATTTTATCAATGAATGAATGTTAGTTCAGTTTTTATTTTGCGCAAACTGTTTTTGCCTTTATAATTGAAATTTGTCTAAATGTTGCAGCACATGCAATCTTAGTTCAACTTGCTAATAAGCAAAGCTTTTTAAATTTCCTTAAGAGGAAAGTTATCTAAGTGTTGCAGTACATGCAACCTTAGTTCGACTTGCTAAAGTGCAAGGCTTTTATAATTTCCTTGATATGAAATTTGTCAAATTGTTGCACCACATACAACTTTAGTTTAGCTTGCTAACGAACAAGACTTTTGTGATTTTCTTGATAGGAGATTTGTGTAAGTGTTTCAGTATATGCAACCTTAGTTCGTTAGAGCAAAGCTTTTATTATAGATTTGCAATACAAAATACATTCATTTCCTACTCGTAATACTTCTTGATGTGTTCTGCATTCCAAGGGTGCAGCAAAGGTCTGCCTCCATGAATTCTAGCACATAAGCCCCCTTGAGTAGTACTCTAGTTATTTTGTAGGGCCTTCCTAATTAGGTCCTAAAGATCTGGAGCTAGATTCTATAGTTGGGAGAAAACGTTTCCTTAGCACCAGTGTACCGACCTTGAATACCCGTTTCCTGACCTTCAGATTGTAGTATTTTGCATTGCGTTGTTTGTATACAGCATTCCTAATTTCAGCTTCATTCATCCTTTCCTTCATATTGTAGTATTTTGCATTGCGTTGTTTGTATACAGTATTCCTAATTTCAGCTTCATTCATCCTTTCCTTTATTAGGTCCAATTCTCTATGCAAAGCTTTCTCATTCTAGTCCTCTTTGTACATTATTGTTAGAATATAAGGAATCCCTACCTCCAATGGGATCACAGCTTCACCCCAAAAGCCAAAGAAAAAATGGTTTCTCTAATACTATTCCTAGGCGTAACATGATAAGAACATAGTACGTTGGGGAGTTCATCAACCTATCCTTCCTTAAAAGTATTAAGTTTTGTCTTTAGTGTATACTTGATGATCTTATTGATTGATTCAACTTAACCATTAGCTTGAGGATGGTTTGATGTAGAGAAATGCTTCCGAATGCCAAGTCCCTCGCAAAAACTTGTGAAGCGAGCATTGTCAAATTGCTTTCCGCTGTCTGTCATAAAATACGGTATTTCAAATCTACATACAATGGACTTCCATATGAAATCCATGGTCTTTCGTTCAAGGATCTTAGCAAGTGGTTCAGCTTCTAACCTCTTAATCAACTGCAACAATCGCGAACTTTGTTCCACCTTTTTTGGGGGGGCATGGGGCCAATTAAATCAACCCCCACTTGGAGAATGGCTAGGAAACCATTATGAAGTTCAGCTCTTCTAGCAAGAACTTGATGTTGGGAGCGAAACGTTGACATTTATCACATCTTTTCACAAATTCTAATGCATCACGTTTCATGGTGGGCTAGAGTAACCTTGACGCGTGATTTTATGAGCCAACAATTGTCCTCCGAAATGATTTCCACATACTCCTTCATGTACTTTTTGTAAAGCATAAAGTGTTTCACCTTCATTTAGATATCTTAAAAAAGGTATTGAATATCCCTGCTTGTGGAGCATATTGTCAATTAATATGTACATTGCTGACCTCATTCGGAGTCTTCTTGCTTCAATGAGATCTTCTGGACATATCCCCATCTTTAGATAGGAACTGATTTCATCCATTTATGTAAGCTTGGGATCGATCTCATAGAGATAGCTTCTAGTCTTTCAATGACAAGATAGGAATCCTTCCTACAAAAATGTTGTCAAACTCTTCCATTTCTTTACTTATGGCCAGTAGAGCTAAAGCGTCAGCATGACCATTCTGAGTTCGGGGAATTTGTATGACCAGAACAGTTCAAAAAATTTGGAATTCTTGCCTAATAATTTGAAGATAACTATTTATCAGTTTTTCTTTAGTTAGGTAGGCTTCATTGATTTGATTGACCACCAATTGCGAGTCACTTTAGACTACCAAATGAAGAATTTTCATTTCTTTTGTCATCCTCACCCCAGCTATTAGTGCTTCATATTCAACTTCATTGTTGGAAGCCTTGAAGTCAAATGACAAGGCTTCGTAGAATAACTGACGATTAGGACTAAGCAAGACAACTCATGTCCCTAATCAAACTCCGGTGAAGGATCTATCTACGATGAGCTCCTATGGAGTGTCATGAAGGAATCCTCTTAGTGGTTTTGAACTGAACTCCATAACAAAATCAGTAAGTACTTGACCTTTTTATGGAGGTATGATGTTCATATCTTATGTCAAACTACTCGAGCTCCACTGCCCACTTGACCATCCACCTTGAAGTATCAGGCTTCTGTAAGGTTTGCCTTATGGATAGTTAGTTAAGATCTTAATAGGATGCTCCAGAAAGTACGGTCTCTACCTCCTTGCTGCCATCACAACGGCATATGCCAGTTTTCCTAAAGGAGAGTAACGGAGCTCGGCTTCATGGAGGGCTTTGCTAACATAGTAAACACTTATATTGTATTCCTTCTTCCTCCCTAGCTATGACAAAACTGATAGCATGTCCAAACACTTCAAGATATAAAATCAGCATTTCGCATTCTCTTAGTTTTGACAACGCTGGTGGCTGTGCCAATTGTTGTTTTAGTTCATCAAAGGTGAATTGTCATTCAAGAGTCCATTCAAACATTTTCCCTCTTTGTAGGACATCGAAGAATGGTTTACACCGATCAGTTGATTTTGACATAAAGTGAGTGAGAGCAGCTATTCGTCCAATTAAGCTTTGAACATCCTTAGCCCTTATTGGGGCTTGCATTTCAATGATGGCCCGTAATTTTTTCAGATTTGTCTCGATTCCTCGATGATTTACGAGATAACATAGGAACTTTTCGGTGCTCACACCAAAGGCACATTTATGCGGATTCAACTTCATCGTATATGTTCTTAAGATTTCAAATATTTCATCAAGGTGTCGTTGATAGTCTCTGGCATCCGCACTTTTAACTAGCATATCATCAACATACACTTCCATGGTTTTACCAATTTGCTTGGCGAACATGGAATTGACCAGACATTGATAAGTGGCTTCGACATTTTTTAGGCCAAAGGCATTATTTTGTAACAATAAAGACCTCGGTCAGTAATGAAAACAGTATGTTCCTGGTCTGGCTCATACATGGGGATTTGATTATACCCTAAGTATGCGTCCATGAGTTGAGTAACTCATGTCCTGCCGTTGCATCGGCCATCTGGTCTATCCTTAGTAGAGGAAAGTTATCCTTAGGATATGCTTTGTTGAGGTCAGTGAAATCTATGCACATTCTCTAATCTCCATTATTTTTCTTCACGAGAATTGGGTTAGCAACCCATTTAGGATGTTTTGCTTCACAAATGAACCCATTGTGAAGCAAATTTTGTACCTCTTTATTTAGGGCCTCGTACCTCTCTGGATTTAGAGGTCAATGTCATTGCTGCTTAGGTCGTACCAAAGGGTCGATACCCAGCCTATGGTAAGTGACTTCGGGTTCGATCGCTTTCATATCTACGTGATTTCAAGCACAAACATCAAGATTCTGGTGGATGAACTCTACTATTTGACCTCGAATGGGTGGCCGAGTTCATGGCCTATTATAAGCTCCATTCATGGATCACCTGGTCCAACCACCACTATGTCTAGCTTTTCCACAGGTTCACCCCCTTAACCATTAGATGTGGGTCTAATGAGCTAAGGTCGAATTCAATCAGATATGCCATATAAACTCCTGAGGAAATATATGCACCCTTTTTTGCTGGGCAGATCTTCATCTGGCATTTCTCTGCAATGTCCGTGTTTTTCTTAACTTGACTTACAACATGAGGTGTGGAAATTTTAAGTGAACTGTGGTACATGGACACAATTGCCCTGAGATTGAATAGCAAAGGCTATCCCCTGATGGCGTCATAGGGTGAATTGGAATCAAATACTACGAACTCAGCGTTCAACTTAGTTTGACGTGGAACTTCGCTGACTATAACAGACAGCTTGATCAACCCTTTTTTCTTGGGTGAGGGCTCTATTGAGTCCTAAGACCACGTTTGGATACGATTGTAGAAAATTTAGTGGAATACCGATCCATTCTAGTGTATTGGTATAGAATATGTTGAGAAAACTTCATGTATCAACTAAAACCTTGGGAATGATGACTCTTGCTATAGATATTGAAACCATAAGTGATGCGAACCCAGCCAAGAATATATCTTGGGAACCCACGAACAAGTTTAAACCAACCAAATAAAGCTAGAAATCACATCTCGCAATAGCAACCCGACCCGTTGTTCGACACGTACCAAGAACGAAGATCGCACGTTAGAGATCTGACCCGTTGATTACCCAGAACAAGAACCGTGAAGTGGGAACGCCACAAAAAGACTGCAACTCCTTTTAATAAGTTCAAGATTATAAGATTTAAGCCACCAAAAATTTGGAGGAAAAAATCACAAATTGTATTTAATCTCTCAAAATAATAAAAGTCATATGTTTACAATGAATAGAAATAAGTATTAATAATAACCCTAGAAACTAGGTAAAAATGGATTTAACTTGCCAAAATAGCAAAAGTTCGTAATCTTATAGAATTCTAACAAACTAAGGAAATTCGTGAAAAAAAGAAAATTTCGCCCAAATTTTGCTCCTTGCGGACCGCAAGGAACATTTGGTCGCGCCACAAGGAACAACCAAAAAACTCTTCTGAGTTTTCGGTATATGCATTCGCGGCCGCAAGGCTATTACGTCTATGCGGCCGCATAGGCATAATTTTGAGCCTCACTTTTTTCTGTTTCGATCTGCATGATCCATTGGACTTCCGACCTCGACCCCAACATGGAACTTGCTTCTTTCTTTGTTATGAATGCCATACCATCAACCATAGCTTGAACAAGCAATGTCATCGCCTCTTTCACTCGCTTCACCCTCGATCGAGTAACCGATCCTTCCTTAACTATCAACGGATCCTTCCTCAGGCTTGTCCTTGCTACAATGGCACCTTGGATCATATCATCCCCTCTCCCTTCGAAAGGATTCGACCTCAAATCCAAACCTGCATCAAACGAAGCAACATTAGAAACTTCAAAAATGCCAACAATCACCAACTTACCCTAAAGAACCAATCTATTTCCATTGATCATTCTAATAACAATGTTATGGAAAGGTTCATCTCCTCTAGGGTGTAGCATGGACCTCCTCTTACTTCGTTTTTGCCTCTTATGCATAATCACCCAACCATTATCACCTGGATTAGACAAGACTCGATTCGATAGCTTAGTAACCACCTGCTTTACACAAAAATCACTACTGACACCCAAGCATAAGATCATTGAATTGAACGAGGTTAGTAGATTAAAAACACGTGTTAATTTGAAGCATAGAATGAAAATAGTAGGCACTAGACCTACTTCTAACACATGCCATAAGTCCAGTCTAGTACAAGTAAGAATATCATGATTAAAAGAAAGACATTCTCGCACCCAAACACACATAATGCACCCCAATTGCTTATCATATGCATTTAACTCTGCTTGACATGCTAAAATTTCCTGGTATAATAAACGCATTTCATAAACAAGTGCAAAATTTCCATACATGTAAGCTCATAACATATGCTAGGTGTAAAATTTTGACATGTTACCATGACCTTATTACGTCCATCATCATTGGCATGTTCCTATTCACCTTCTTTGAGTTCCTGCAAAAGAGAAATATGGAAATTGGGAAGGAAACTGTTAACTCTTATCAAAGCTCTCTCACACTCGACTTTTCTCACATAGAGGCTCACTTTAGAATTTTCTCTCCACTATGATTTTTTCCTCTCTTTTCCCTTATGTGGCTTTACTATTTTTTATCACTCTCAGCCCTCTTTCTTTCTTCTCCCTTGCTCTCCTTTTTCCGCTCTTTATTTTTATTTTCTCGCTCACTCTTCAATTTCATTTGGTCCTCTTAGACCTGTTGTGGTGTCAAAGGTACAAGTGCAATTGTTTTTCCACCCATCACAAGGTTGTACCGATTTGTGAACCATTCATGCTTCACTCACCTATCATACTGTCATGGCCTTCCCAACAATAGATGCCCTACATGCATTGGAACCACATCACACATCACCTCATCATTATATCGCCCAATGCTGAAATTTACCAAGGCCCTCTTGGTAACCCGTATCTCCCCACAATTATTTAGCCACTCCAATTTGTAAAGTTGTGGATGCCTCATGAGTGATAACCCCAACTCCTCTACAAGTGTCGTGCTAACCACATTGGTACAACTCCCTCCATCGATAATCAAACTACAAACTTTACCCTTAATGTGACACCTAGTGTGAAACAAATTTTCCCATTGCTGC
>CM032636.1:4536997-4715093 GCA_019097785.1 Fraxinus excelsior
CTTTTCACTAAGATTTTTCAACATTTCAAAGTGTCATTACATGTTGAGCCTTTTTTTAAACCCAAGCACACCGACATCATTAACCTTAAAACCCTTCAACACATGAAAATCATTAAAGGTAATTGGTGTGTCATACTTAAGGCTTCGACAGAAACTTGGGGCCTACTACTTGGCCATTTACTTTAGAAGAAGTGGAAGAAATGGGAGGTGATGGTAATAGCAATGATGATGGTGATGATTCTCCTCAAGCACAACATAGGGCTCCTTTTCCACAAGTAGTACCGACCTCTGGCCAACATATTTCTGACGATCAATTCAACATCTTACAAGGCCGGATTGACTCTCTTACCACTACCGTCAATGCACTTGATCAACGGATGGAGCAAATGAATTTATCAATCGATCAACGAATGGAGCAAATGAATTTATCTCAAGAGGTTTTCTTTGCACGCATGTATTCTATTTTTTCTCGAGGGTCTCCTCCACCGGCGGAAGATTAAAAAAAAAATTAACTCATGTTTTTTTTATTTTATGTCGTGACCTATAATTATTTTCACTTGTTTTGCTTTTCCAACCTTGCACCTATGCCTTAACTACGGGGGAATTTATTCTATTATCTTTGTTCCCATGCTTTTTGATGATAACAGAAGGGGGAAAATGAAGGAATATGTGATTGTAATTTGATTATGAACTCTTGTTACTTCTTTTGGTTGTGAATGATGTGACATAGAATTTGTGAGTTCAATTAGTTCTATATATTATTGATAACTTCTAAATGTGATTTATTATATCAATGAATTGTGGATGCGTAAAAAATAGGGGGAATATATTGTATATTTCTACAAATCACATATTGTTTGTCATAATCAAAAAAGGGGAAATTGGTGACCTATGATTTAATATAATTCCACTTGTTTTGATTATAACAAATAATATACTTACATTTCTAACAAGTTTTGTTTGTTGAGTTTTTTATGAATATATTCTCTTAAACATTTAAAGAGTCAAATCGCCATCAGATAAAAAACAAGCAATCGAATGAGACTCGAAGAGAACAAGAACTTTGAAGATTAAAACTTGAAAGTAGTTTATTGGAATTTAAATATAAATGTATTAACTCTTCGATTTTTAGCAAATGCATAAAGCTCAACTTATTTTTCATAATCTATCACTTGTATAAAAATGATTTTCATTCATATGAAATAGATTTTGAAAAAGCTATTTTTAAAAAAAAAAAAAGTTAAAGTCAAAGTTCGGTCAACCAAAAGTCCAACGGCTAGTATTTTGCAATGGCTATATTTTCAAAAATTGGTCAATCGAAAATTTTGGTCAATTGAACTTTCCGAGAGTGCCTCTTTTTGCTCTATAAATATCAATATCTTTTACATTCAATTCCACCAACTTACATGAGATTTTTGAGAGCTTATTTATTGAGAAATCATTGAGTTTACTTGAGTTTAAAGGCTATATCATTTATTATAAAAGAGTTTTTTTGATTGATTTAATCTATTTCATTCATCTTATCAAGAATTCTTTTTTAGCAAAGAACTTTTCATAAAACTTCATCTACTCTTCATTTTTTATAAAAATTTTATTTGCCAACACTTTGATTAAAGTGAAAATCTCTATTCATCCTTAACTTGTATTATTTGTTAAGAAAGATTATTGGTTTGACAAATTTGACACAAAAACTCTAACTACTTATTTATCATTTATTCATCAAAGTTTTCTTCATAAACACTTGAGTTTTATTACTTGCTATTTATTGAAATGTTATCCTAACTCTCTAAATACTTGACTTGATTATATCATTTGTTAATAGAGTTCTTTTAATTGTAAAATTATCATTTATACTTTGGTGATTTCGAAAGCCTTGTGAAAACTCGATTGTTGTTAAGGATAGGTGCTCCTTGTTGTAAGCCACCTAAGGATAAGTGCTCATTGTTGTAAATCACTTAAAGATAAGTGTTTCTTGTTGTAAGTCATTTAAGAATTGATACTCATTGTTTGAAAGTTATCATTATAATGTATTTGGCTTTACTCGTGACGGATAGCTTGGTAACGGGGACGTAGAAGACATTGTATATCGAACCCCATTAAATTGGTTTATTATCTTTACATTATCGCACTTTACTTCATAGGGGGGGGTGAATTGATTTTTGAAATTTTTTCGACACTTAGTCTATATATATATATATATATATATATATATATATATATATATATATATATATATATATACACACACACACACACACACACCTGAATTTAATTATTAAACATGCATATTTAATTCTCGTATCATGCTTTGCATTTATATCTTGTATGTTAAATTGCTTTGAATTTAATTATTAAACATGCATATTTAATTCTCGTATCATGCTTTGCATTTATATCTTGTATGATATATATATATATATACACACACACACACACACACACCTGAATTTAATTATTAAACATGCATATTTAATTCTCGTATCATGCTTTGCATTTATATCTTGTATGTTAAATTGCTTTGAATTTAATTATTAAACATGCATATTTAATTCTCGTATCATGCTTTGCATTTATATCTTGTATGTTAAATTGCTTTGGGACTAAGTGTCGAAAAAATTTCAAAAATCAATTCACCACCCCCCCTTCCCCCGCGGCTAATTATTCTTGGGTTATCAGTAAAAGTGCAAAAACTAGAATATTCTACCAAATACATGCAAAGCATAACATTATATTATATCACCTATTGAACATTATGATTATTCGACCTCTTAGCCTAAATAAAAGTCACATATCGAATTAAATAGTGATCAAGTGTCATAAAGCATTAAATAAGTAGATATCATTACATCAAACAGCACTTAATGTGAAAACGGAGAAATTAAGGTTAAAACTTCAAAAACAAGGTTTCGTCGTCATCCCAATGTACAAAATTGCGATTGAACCTAAATCAAATCATTTAAACTGCGATTAAAATCGAAATCTCATGGTAAGTCCTATTTTGAACTGTGGTTTGATTATATATATATATATATATATATATATATATATATATATATATATATATAATATTATCGTCACTAGTTCAATAGTAATAAATCATTTTCATACTTTATTGGTGAAAAAGAAAACTACATGCATCAAATTGTAAACTTAAAAATAAAACTAAATCAATTAAAAGTCTCAACATTGGGGTTATGAAATTAGGGTAATGACTAATTATTGGTATTTAGTAAGAATAGTTTTAAAGTTTTAAATTATTTAGACCCACACGCAGAATTACACAATTAAAATCAAAAGTCATTTTTAACTATTTCTAGATGATCAAATCAACAAATCAAGTGTTGGACGAATTTACAGTTCAAATAATATGGTGTTTGAATCTTGGAATCGATGCATGTATTTTAGATCTTCAAAGAAATTATCTCTATAGAAAAATATGATTTAACGCACTTTTGAACGTCTCATAGAGTGTATATTTATAATGGGTAGTGCTTGGGATAAAAAGAATCTCAAAATAGCTTGAAAATTGAATATTACTATTTTTCGGATAACCACGTCACTCAAGCTCTAGTCTAGCGACACACGAACGTCAGTTGAGTAGTTTTCAATATTTATATCATAATTTTCTCTCTCGGTATCCGATTGAGGTAATTTAAGAAGTGTTGAAAGGCTAACTGAAATGGCTACAATTCTTTTAGAATTAGCCCTATCCAATTCCAATATTTTCTATGTGAAAAATGCGTTGCAAGTTGCGACTGAGAATTTAGAGCATAACTTGTTCTGCTCTTAACACTCTTTAGACTTCTAATTGCATTACAATGATCATATGCCATCTTATTAGACATCTTTGACATATTGAAATCCTTCAAGACTTGCACTACTAATCCTTAACTATTTTGACTTTGATTACAACTCAATAAAATATTAATACAATTCAACTAGTACTTGATTTTGACAAAGGAAATTGCCAATTACAAATTTGGAAGTTGCTAATTATCATTTGGACTTAACAATCCCCTCAATTGGCATTCCATAACAAAATCATTTATTTAAAAGTCCAAAACTACCCAAAAATATACTTTCCAAAAAATTAAAAAAAAAAAAGCAATACTTTGTAAACATGTTTCCTGAAACACATGGAAATCACAATGCCACGTGAAAAGTAAGATGAAACTATCAAGATCGAAGTTAAATAAAACACGCGCAATACCGAAGCATGCAATATTATATGAATTATAAATTTAGAAATAAACCATAAAATTGTATATCAATATTGACAAAATACAACACTATATTAATAATAAAATTTCAGCAAATATATCAAATGATTCTCCCTAAATCATCTATCAATCAAAAAATTTAAAATTCTTCTCCTAACTCATATAATCAACTCCCTGAAATAAATATACATCTCTCCCCCCTTTTTGTCACGAATAGCAAATGAAAGACAATTAATAATCATGTTAAACACAAAGAGAAATGAGTAAAAAAGGCACATGTATAATGATGCAAAAATATGTGATAGGAGAATAAAAAAATTCCAATTTCGAGACCAATTGTTTTTCGATTTTTTCATAGATTTTCAACTTTAGCATCATGATTAGTTATTTGCTTACTCATACATGCATAATTCATAAACAAGTAAAATTTTTCTACAAAACTTCTTTTAAATATAGATGGAGTAAATTGTATAAACAATTTATGTCAAAAAAGTATCATTAAACTCATGTAAGCAAGTTTTAAAACATTAAATTAATGAGAAAGAATACACAAAGATTCACTAGTGAATGAATATATTTTTCAAAATATGAAATCAAACACAGCATTATTAGGACATTTATAAATTAAAGAGCTCATAATTAATTGTATAAATTTTTCTTTCTCCCCTATCTGTAAGCACATATATATGTATATTTTTCTTTTAATTTTCAAATCTTATGTGCAGACGTTTCTTCATTAAACTTTCTACAAAACCCCTATAATGAGCTTTAGGTAGATAACTTCAAAATTAGATGTCTTATAAAAATCAAAACCAAATGCACGAGCAAGTCCTCAGACTACTTAAACTTCAATACTTTTAGTTTTGAAACAAGATGAAACATATACATGATGTACTCCCTTATGTTTTCTTTAACCTTATATTTTAGTGAAATCAACTTCGCCATAAGCATATACTAGTTTCGGCCTTATCGCCTTTTGCAAGACATTTTTCAATTTTTTTTTAATAAATCTCATGGCAGTATTTACATTAGATGCTACTAGAATTTCACGTTTCATGATCATAAAACTCATGTGGTTTAAACGATCCCACTTATCCAAGTCACATGTTTAATTAATGAAACTATTATTGTAGAAATTGATGGATTAACAAAATAGAGAACTTAAACCTAACTCACATGTTTACATGAGAATCTATATTGGAAAATCAATCGTTCAAATAATGGCGAACCACATAACAAGAGACCAGGCACAATACTAACATTTAGTCTTTTGACATAAATATCAACTTGTAAGTAGTAATCAAATATTGACTATAAATTCGGTCAAACATCAAGTCTATCTTTGGATCGATTCAATGTCCACACAATGAAAAACTTTACAATTATCATAGGTATGTAAATAATTCGGTCAAATATTAACATTCATTTGGGCTGGTGAATATCTACATGAATTATGTATACACAACTTTCCTAATATATTCTAAATAAATTAATTTAGGCAAGAGATGTTATTTTGTGAACATGTTATTTCAACTAATTTATTTTAGAAAATTAGTAATCTGAAATAAACTTGAAGTACCAAGATATGAAATTGATTGCCCCCTTAGTCAATTTTTTTATTTTATCAAGAAACTCAAAAAAAAAAAATCTTAATTAAAATTCCCCAAAAAAAAAAAAAAACCAACAACAAATCTGAATTTTTAAAATTTAGGGCTAAATTCACATACCAAAATTTGTATGAATTTTAACCATAAACTTTTTCCTTAAATATTAGGGTCTGTTTGATTGCAAGGGTGGAAAATAGAATTGACTCTGACACCATTGTTGATACTTTATAAAACTAGAAAAGCTAATTGTTTAATTACCAAGATCCTCCATGTCAAATATCAAGAAAATTAATAGTGCATAACATACATTAATTTTTTAAGAATATTTTCTTATTATTGGATTTTGATTTCAGATCTTGAACATTGATTATTGGCTCTTTTAGTTCTTGATCTTGATTTTTGCTTCTTGCTCTATAATCTTGATTGTCTTATTCTTCAATTTAATTGATCAAATCAATCTTCTTGATTTTTGATTGTAGGTTTTGAATCTTCTTCTTCAATATGTTTTCTCTTATATTATTGTGTTGATGGAATGACATAAAGCTCTGTTCTAAAAAGCGCGTCTAGGCATCGAGGCGCGAAGCGTGATAAAAACGCTTTGTCTAGAGCCTAAGCGAAAATTAAGCGATCAACGATAATATTGACCGCTTAATGCTTGCCTAGGCTCTAACGCCTTCGCCTCAAGCCAAATTTTTTCTCTTTTTTTTCAATAAAACCCAAAGTCCAGACTTAGTAACACACTATCCCTTCAAACTTCAAAAACTCTAGAGAACTGAAAAAACGAAAGAACAGAAAAAAAAAATAGACGAAAGAACAACTCAAAACCTCTCAATTGCTCCGTACACCGCAACTGATTTGGGTATTAAGTATGTATAGCATTATGAGGTTAATATACTTTATATTGTATTTGTAATTTTGGGACATGTGATTCTCAATAAATTTTGCTTACAATTCTTTTTTTTTTTTTTTTTTTTTTTTGTGTTTCCACTTTCTTATGCTTTTGGGCATCTGGCTTTTGTGTTTCATTTCAATTATTATTAGTTTGTTAAATGAATAATAAAAATTTGTATTGTTTATATTTTTTGTTCATGTAGGAATTATTAAGTAAATACAGTATTTTATAATTTTAGATGTTTAGTATGTATTATTTGAATTATTGATTTTTTTACAATGATTAAAAAATTAAAATAATATTTAAAAAATGATTTTTTACATCTAAGTTCGTAAAGTTTGAAGCTTGACATCCACGCTTAGCCACACTTTACGCTTTTTAAAACACTGACATAAAGAATGAGAAGTTACATATGAATTGAGGACCATAACTTTATTTGTAGTTTCCATATGTATTTGACACATCGTCAAATACTAAACATATAATCCAGCTCACACTTTATTTAGATGTCATAAGCCCAACAATTTAACTCTTTATTATATCATTATAATTGGACTCAACTTTAAAATAGTCTTATACACAATTAATTACATATATAGGCCCACGTGACAAATTAATGAACCCAACAAATTGAATATTTTTTTATGATTAAAAATGACATGATACTTTTTGATCAACCTCAAGGGTCATATTTTAGGTGAAGTGTATTATTCGTGCAAAATATTTTCAAAATATCACTTCTCATGACGGTATTGGCAGCCTTCAATATGATTTGAGTAATACCCGTATTGAACATAATATATAATATTTTTATATATAGTTGTAGAAAATTAATTTCTATATTGATTGCAATTGTCAAAGAAATTCGTTCACGAGATTTTTTATACAATTGAAAGTCGTGATTCACATTGTGACTAGAAGTTGGTCTAGCTATTGACAATTGTTGGTTCTTTTGTTTCTTTTTAGCTATTACTTCAATGGATTGCTAAAAGAACTTCGTCTTGTAAACAATATGAACAATCTTTAAAAAAAAAATCATCTTCAATGCAATATATAGAATTTTTAAACTAATAAGAAAAAAATAGATATTATCTGGAGCTCTCTCTATATTCAAAACTTGTGATAGACGTGCTAACTCAATAAGGGCGTGTTCGATAAAGATTAAAATCGGATTAAAATTGAAAAACTAGCCGTTATTGTTGACTTTTATTAAACGAGTGGACCCAGTAACGACTATATTTTCAATTTTAATTCAATTTTGAGCCATACCAAACAAGCTCTAAATATTATAAACTTTTTGTCAGGAATTAGATGTGATTTTTTATTTATTTACATCAAATAAAAATACACTCAAAATAGTATTGTTGACTCATAGAATGGTTTTGACATCAAAGCTATGTAGATAGAAAATCTTTGAACTTGCATTTAACTTGGATAGAAATATGTAGAATACATTAAAGATATTCTTAGACGTCACACTATATTTATTTATAATATGTCAAATTATTTTTATCTACACTCATTTATCCACCAGTCATTGTCATATATTTATAATTTGAATAGATAAATAACAATTCTCAAACATGCATTATATTTATGTAGACTTTTTGAGGCAAAACTCAATCACGTATAAAGAAAATATAATAATAAAGAAAAGACACGAGATTTGTCCATAAGATGTAAGTCTTCCAAAACTCAATAAGTGATATGACAATTTGAAAAAAGAAATAAAAAAAAGAATACAACACCCAATCTCTCCCTGCCTCTACACCTTGTCACCCCTTCCCTGTCTGCAATCCCTATCCAAGGAACATAATTGCCAATGCAAATTGACACGAAGTCTGGGAAAATAATGTCCTTGATCACTACAAGTTGATGTCGTTGGCTACCACTTTTCCCAAACAACATTTATTATTAGAACTATGCCATCGACAGAAAGTGATAGATAGATGAAGTGACATAACGTTAGTTGACAAAATGTGATTAGATGGAAAACTGACTGTGTTAAAAACGGTTCAATAACAAAGTATCATGTGTCAATGATTATGTCTTCTTATTATTATTTGGGTGGATTTGGACCCTCCAATCAGTCTTTTGGATCAAGACAATGTTAAATCAATTAATTAACCACCAACTTTCCAACTAATAATTACATCGTAACGACATTGAGAGAAAATGATAGAATCGGAACTCATGCTTTGAAATATTTTTGACAACTAATGCTTATTGAAATTATTTTGAATAGGTAGCTCAATACAAAAGTTTTGAATTTACGTATGTCGCCACCCATTTACGAAAAAACAATACACGTGTCAAAGTTTCTATAACAAAATGAATTCAACCATATAGATATGTGTGAATAAAAGTTCCGAACATGATAAATTACCTTGAATTTACAAGGGGTTAATTTTTTATTATAACCTAAGACTCAAATAAGTTGTACCAAATCCATTCCCCATATTTAGTCATGTGAATCCATAACATGAATTTTTATAAGCATGTCTACTATCCAAATGAAGGTATTGAGACTTTTAATTGTAATAGTGGGATATTTCGTGACGGTTAACTCTAGAGATGATAAAGCCTCCACAGTAATGTAAGTTTGGCGTGGCGGAGAGATTGGATAGAGTTTTATGTGCACTATATTATTTTTTTAGTCCAAGCAAGATATATTCTCTTGAGGATGGCCTTGATGAAAATGTGTAATATCACGACACTATGGTACTTCACTTTAAAAAAAATCGTTGAAAATGTAAGAATAAAAGTCTCATGTCAATTAGAAGTGGAGATGATTTTAGGTTTATAAAGGAATTAGTTTGCTCTGCCTAATGGACTAATTTTTTGAGGTAAAACTCTAAATTTCAACATTAATTCAATGTGAGGGCATGAATTTAAATAAAATAAATTTATTTGTTTATTCTCCACCGAACATAATCGAGCAAAGAGTTAATGAAATGATTTTTTGTACTTTCTTTTGGGCCCTGAAAATGGACTTAACGTGGTTCATGAGATACTGCAATAATTTTCTACAAAAAGTCAACAAATCATTAATTCATTTTCTAACCAAAGAAACACGACTTCTTTGTCTTGTTATAATAGCAATTATCAATCTATAATATATTAATGTATAACTTTAAAAATAATGATATGTTTATGTAATATATATACATTAAAAATAATGATATTTTTATGCAATATTAATATATGATAAACTTGATTTTGTAGAATATTATTTTATCATACATGTACTTCAGTTAGTTTTTGCTTTTGAAAATAATGAAATAGCAAGCATGTCGGATTTTAAAGATCGTGTAAACCATTATCTCCTAATACGAAAGAGTTTCCATTTGAAGAAAAAAAAAATGAAAATGAGTATTAAAACATCTCCAACAATGCTCTTTATTTTTAAATTTATTGATATATATATATAAGGGGTGAGACTTTTATAATATCATACATATGTTTAACTAGAAATGTTTTTACATACTTACATAGAATTAAATCATAGCTACAATTTGATAACTTCTTTTTTTAATCTCAAAAAGAATTTTGCTATTTGTACTTTAGGAGTGTACGTCCTAGTGTATAGCCCCCTCTTGTACCCCTATTTTAAGAGGACTATAAACCGTACATCCTGATGTACACATAACAAAACATTCTCCAAAGTATAAATAGTTTTTACACTCAGCCCATGTTTGTCTCCCATTATGGGAGAAGGAATAGAATTTTGAATAGTATTTTTTTGAGAAATGTGTGGTTAAAATTTAAAAAAACTTTATTGATTTGTGTGCATAATATTTTATTGGATAAATATGTGATGGAAAAATGATTTTGTAGCAAATAATTTAATTTTTAAAAGATGACAAGCACACCCTAAATGAAATGAGAAAAAGTTATTTGAATGGACATGAATTGACTTGTAATAAAAAGTATGTCTACATATTATCATATTGCAATTATAAATGGAATGATGTTGGGACTGTACTAATGTCACATCCATTCATTATTGAACTCGTAACAGCGATTCAGTGTTTCTTCTGGACATTGCTTTTGGCCTTTTATTCATGAATTCTGTAGTGAAAAGGGTGGTTCAAACAAAGCGTCGTTGGCCGGATTAAAGCCACAGTTAATTGGGAAAATATTAAAAAACAGCAATAATTTGGAAAAACAAAATAGTTTTTGGTACTCTGATCCCTTCACTTTTAGCTCTGTTTAACTATCATTATTTGGGAAAAATAAAATTTTGAATAGTAATTTTTTGGAAAATGTGTCATTTGTTGTTTTATTTTTGATTTTTAGGATAACAAATTTAATTTTGTAAAACTCTTATTGATGGAAAAATTTGACTGCATATACTACGATTTGGAGGCCCAATTTCTAAAATTTGCCTCAGTCTCGAAAATCCCATGTATTTCCGTGACGTCTCGTGAGAGGCTTATGATCGCTAGATGAATGAAATCTCATGTTAGAAAGAAATAATTTTAGGGATGAATGAAATTATTTTTTTGAATAAATGTATGATTAAAAGTAGAAAAAAGTTATATGAAAAATAATTTATCACAAATTATATTCATAAAAAAATGAATTATTTTGAATGTCTTTTACTTGCTGCGTAGTTTTAAAGTGTTGTAAATTGTCATTGAACTTTTACAAATGTTTTATAGCTGTAATTAAACTTTAAAAGATTTTTGAATTACCAATTACTTACAAAAATGTAATTTCATTTGTCATCCCATCACTTGTTGCTTTGGAATAAGTGACTTGATGTGATAACCAATGTAGTAAATGATAATTTTTTTTTTTTTTTTTTTAATTTCATCAAGTCTATTAACTTCTAAAACGGAAAAGTGACAAAAGTAGTGGATGAGATGACATTTTGGTAAGTTCAATTACGACTTCAAAACCTTATGAAATTTAATGGCAACTGAAAAAAATTGAAAAAAATTAGACTATCAACTCAGAAAAATTTAAAATTCAATGACAATTGAGATATCTAACCTGTAGAAATTAGTATAAATAATTATTTCAAAAAGTTATTATTTAAATTTGAATTGGAAATAAAAAAAATTAAAATTATTTAATAAAATTTAAAGAAGAAAATATTGATAAATTATAGAAAAAAAATTAAAATAAAGTTCACTAATGAGTTGTTAAACTAATTTAAATACTAAATACAAAAGCAAAAGCAAAAATTGTTTATATAGGACTTGATTTATTTATGAATTATGACGAAATATTCTAATAATTAATTGTATTAAATTTCTTATAACTAACTTCTCGCGTTATGTCAAATATTAACTCTGTAAAAATTGCAGAACTTTCTGTTATTAAAAAGCAAAAGACGCTATCATTCTATCACGGGGATACATAGAAAAAATTTTGTATTCCCGAAGTTTTCCATCCTTTTAAGTTTTTAATTATTCTAGTGAGCATAACGGGGCCCTTTAGTGAGAGGCTGGCGATTGTTTTTCTATACAAGTATCAAATTTTGTTGGATTAATAGCAAGAAACTTTCTAGAAATGTTTACACATGCGATATATCCCCGTCAATTGGAAATCACACAGAACCCTTTATTTGAAACTTTTTGTGCGAAAAATCTCTTTGCCATCAAAATCCGTCAGATTTGTCACTAAAAACAGTAAAAAAATACCAAAATTAAAAAGGAGTAATTGCAATTTTAGTACCCAAACTGTTTATTTTTTTACAAATTAAATCCAATTTTTTTTATGTGCCACCTACTATCCTAAATCTTTAAAACTTTATTTTCCACCCCACCCCACTTCATCTTCTTCCCCAAAAATAAATTGTAGCAATAGTAGCTTATGTACAAAAGCAAGCTTGGTAGGGACTAGTTGCTCTGTGTTTCAAATTCGAAAAACACTGAAAACTAGTTTGTGGTTCAGCTTACTAAACTTGTTTTACAATCTGGTAGATAAAACGTTGTACCAATCAAATCTAAATATACAAAAATTACGTCTTATTGGGTAAAAGTATGAAAAAAAGTCATAAGCTCCCAGAAAAATGAGAGATGGATAGTGCAAGATCTATTTATAATGGTTCGGTTTGAAACTTTGCACCTACTAGTAGTGGCTCTCCTTTTGCATCTTAGAAAAATTCTATAGATCTAGATGCTCTGTCTAGTTATAACAACTACCACCCCGTTCTTATACTTAATGAGCTTTCAACAATAGCAGGAATACTGTCGTTTGCTTGGAGGATTGGTGCAATCTCAGAAACAGCCTTTTTTTACATACAGTTTTGGTGAAACAGCAATAGCAACAGCAACTCATTTACAATTTACAATGATTAGTAGGGTTTTGTTTTACAAGCTTAAAAGCTAAGAATAAAGAGAACTGTTCAAATACTGATAAAAATTCAACTGGGCTCCGAGTTGATTCCACTAATAATCAATGCTGAGTAAAACT
This sequence comes from Fraxinus excelsior, assembly GCA_019097785.1. Taxonomy (NCBI): domain Eukaryota; kingdom Viridiplantae; phylum Streptophyta; class Magnoliopsida; order Lamiales; family Oleaceae; genus Fraxinus; species Fraxinus excelsior. Next base: position 4,550,143 of record CM032636.1, read on the forward strand.
CTGACAAAATATATAGCACCGTCCAATTTTCTCGATATTGAAATCTCTGCAAGTGAAATTATAACAAGGCAGATCTGAAGTAGATATTCAGTATATGTTATTTTCTCTGACCGTGCTACACGTACAGAATGAAGGGTCACAGATGTTCCACAGAATGACGTGACATGTAAGGCATTTAAAAAATAAATAAATAAAAGCAAAAGCAAAATGCATTACATATCTAATTCCCATTCATTTCTCCATTTTAAACCCTAGAAATCCCCTCGTTCTTCTTGACCTCCGTCCACAAAGTCGCAGTGATATACAACCCCAAAGTGAAATCCTATCTTGCTTTCCCTTTTCCTCGATTTTAAACCTTGTTAACCATCTCCTCCCGAAGCCGTCACCTATGTCAACAAGTGTTGCACTCATCTCCACATCCAACCATCACCTCCGTCCACAAATGCCGCACTCATCTCCACCTCCAGCTATCGCCTCAGTCCACAACCGCCGCACTCATATCCACCTCCAGCTAGCGACAAACAGTCAAAGAAGATATTTCTGGGTATAACGTGTAAACACTGTACACGAGAAGTTTTTTGCTTATATCATTCAATTTGTTAATTCCCCATCTGATGTAAAATGTGATGAAAACATGTCAAATACTTTGTAAAATATGAATGCATATGTGGAATAATGGTAGAAGAACACTGCTAGTGTATGTATTGATGTCGAATACTTTGGTAGAAGATATACTACTTGCTCTATCCTATAATGGTAGAAGAACAGTGCTAGTGTATGTATTGATGTTTAGAATAGATGAAAATGGGTGAAGTTGCTTTGAAAACTACTGCAGTGACAATGAGTTTCTCTCCATTTTCTTAGTTCGTGTAGTAATAACATCTTATTGTTGTTACTACTTTCCATCCAGGATGAGAGGTAGGAATGTTGGTGTTTGTCACGGCTGTAGAAGCACTAAGCACTTCTTTAGGGATTGCTCGATGAAACGACAATGCCCATGGTATGCACATGGATTGCGAAAATGTTTTAAGGTTGAAAGAAAGACCAAGAACAAAGGACAATTATTCAAAACTTGCAGTAAGAATTGTGGTTATTTTGATTGGATCGTATACGAAGAATCAAGTAGTGAATCAAGTATCATGACTGAAGTGGTGAATCCTGCGGCCTTCGAGAAAGTCGAAGATTTGCCAATTCGACAGCTTAGCTAGAATAGTCAAAAAACGAGACATCGAGATTTCATCGGACATGACATTTTGCAAGGGGAAAGGAAGTGTGGAAGTGAATGGAAAAGGAAAGCGCCATGCTTGATAAGTATTTAGACATTGAACAGTTTAACTCAATTATGCTTGTAGTATAAAGACTGTTATTAGGGAATTATGTATTTGCTATCAAAGAATTTGTGTAAACTATGGTCCTCTAATTATATCTTTGAGTTATGTTCGGTAAAAGTAATTCTTGTTCTTGACATATGGTCTTTGTCTGATTCCATAGTATGTAGTTTAAGTGTTGGTACTAAGATCAAACTTGAGAATAATATATAACAAGTCAAGACATAAAGCAATTCAAATTCAATATTAGACAATAGCCCTCCAGAATGTGAAACACAATTCCCTTTCTTCATCGATCATGGGTATCAATAAACATGAAGATTGACCACTAGATAGAATTACGTAAAAGCCACATTCAATCGTGTTTTTACAAATAATAAACTCCAAGCGGATAATAATTCAAAGTTATTTCCACTAGAAGAGCGTCAATGTTCAATCAATCTTGCCTAAATTTGAAGGGTGCCTTTGTCATGCCTTCTAATCTCATGTCACTTGTTATATGAGATTCCATCATCGTTGTGAATCAACGCACTAGCTGAGTATGGGGGATGGTGTTGGAACGATGCTTCTGCATAATTAGCTCACATAAGGATGTCAACTTACACTAGCAAATTTCACGAATATTTTAGCATTTTAAACATATTAATATAAACATGGTTTTTCTCTACCATTTGCTTACATAAATTGAATTATTAATACATTTGTTAGGAAGCATATACACGAAATACAAATCTCACATCAGAATCCAACACCAACATCTAAAATCACAAACTTCAATCCCAATTTTACAAACATCAGAAGATTAAGTCCCAGTTGCTCAACAACTTATGGTTACCAAATTGTTATTTCATGTTCTTCTCGGATTTGCACGACATAAAATAACAATTTACCTGAACGACATCGAAACCCATTTGACCTATTCAAATGACTATGCATCCTAGATGCAATAGATGTGTGTGAGCAAAGTACGAACCAGAATTACCTGAAATGGGAATGGGAGCATTAACATGTATCTACAGCATTAACATGTACCTACAAAATAATGAAATTGAATAATCTTGATTTGAGCACATGTTCACCTTGAGAATTTAATATATCGTTAGATGACGATGGATGGATGAAATTAGATGATGGTAATTGTTGGGTAAAAAGTTAGCTCTCGACATCACCCTACATTAAACACCAACATAATTACAGCATTCATAAAAGTAAAAAAAAAATTGGTAAAATCCCTATATTGGCCAACAAAAGTTGTGAATATAAGATTGGCGTTGGCTGCGAATATTGAAGTTGTTGAGATAAATGGACGACGAGTATAGCCTCTTCCATATGATTATGCCTAGCTCTCGATCTTCTTACTTTGCTTGAAGTCGAAGTTGCATGCGTATCAATCGAAATAAATGTTTGTAGTCAAGGTCTTATGTCATGGATGTGATCAACAGAGCAACAAACATTTGCTTTCTTTGAAGTTGACTCCAATGGGCTTTTTATCTGAAATTTTCTAGGTGCACCCTTTCTGTTCGACAATCTAGGATCTAATACGCTGACGTCGACAGTATTTTGCGAATGAGTTGTTGAATGAATAGTTGGCTGTGAAAGGACATTACTACCACTATTCGACTTCGAAGTTCTGAGTTCTATAACTTTCATTTTTTTTCAGTTCATTATCGCACACAACCCTTTTCATCTGGTGCAGCAAAGTTTGTTACCTCCGAAAAACCTGACACATATCATTGTATCTCAACTCTTCAGGTGTACTAACCAACCTGTTATAGTTCATTGCGACCCTCGTATGAGCTCTACTAACATCTATTCTCCATCTCCGCACTATATACCTCTCTAGCATTGATGTAACATCATTACGATCCAAGGTTGTGATCGCATTCCTACAAATAATTCTACAAAATTCAAACAAGTGGCAATTTCACATAATTTCACATGTGTCCCTTCGAAAGGAGACGAAAACGATTTTCTTCTTCCGACCCTCGAGATATACAATAGACTCTTGAACCTCGTATTTCATCCCAAAACAACTCTTTAAAGCTGAAACAACGTCACAATAAACCTTCCTTGTGAACTCATCCTGAACTTCCTTGAAATTTGAAATAGTGTAAATTGCTTGAAATTGATTTCCATCTCAAAAGTAGTTGTACATGGTACCATCTGCGGGTATGACTGGAAATCTGCCTGAAACTCCTTTTCAACCTTATTCCTCAGTGCTCTTTCATAATGTTCGACAAACTGCTTCAACAAAGTTTTCGAATGGACTTATCATAAAAAAGGATTTTCATACTCTCACTTCGTTGCATTGTGGACATGTCTACCTAGAAAGTGGTATTCAAATGAACTCAACGACCTCTGTTCTCATAAAGTCCTGACAACTAGTTAATATCCTATAAGTCATAACTATCGATTATCACTATCCAACCTTCTTCAAATTCATTAACAGTTTGGGAATCATATACCAATCTGCGTATAGCCGAGAATATCGAACTTTTATGAATGTGGTAGCCAAACTTTTCTAGTAGCTTTTTCATAATGTACTACAAACACCATCTATGTTTAGTATATGAAAAAACAATCTCAATTGCATTTTACATGATGCTATCTTGATCGGTAATTATCCCATAGAGGAGGTTGACCATGCATGCACTGTAACCATATCCTAAAAAGCCACACAAACGTACATGTTTCCTCATTTGATAACAAACCACAACCAAGCAGTATTAATTGTCCGTGATAATTCACATCAACAAAAGGGGCAAAAGGCATATCGTACTTATTCGTGAGATATAATGGTATCAAATGTTTCATTATTTTTCATTATTGAATGTCATACCCATCTCAGGCACATTCTTTCCATCTTCCTCTAACGTTTCGTCCTCCAAAATGTTGATATTGTCTGTCACTATTTCATTATCAGATTGCACTAAAGAATCTTCATTCATGTCTTCCATAATTTAGTGTGCTGCAACAAAATCAGTGGTAGCATTCAGCTAATAAAAACCAATTACAGCACAAAAACTAGATGGATTTTGTAATTTCAAAGTTTTACAAAATCTACATTTCATACACAGCATTAATTTCGTGATTTGTTTCATCTTGCCGACACATGAATAATGAAACAATAATATGTCTTTCTTTCATGCCGCTTAACTCATTCTATCAAATCACATAATGCATTTCGTAAACAAATATAGAAGCAAATAAATCAGGTTCTTTCACTTCCAAAATGTGCTATATATGGAGGAATATATTTTTCAGAGTCCATACTAATATTGGAAAAAAAATGGAAGATTCACATATTGCATTTAGCAAGTCCTATATAATTCAAACCACACAATACTAAATAAACAAAAGTGAATGCTCCTACTTCATAAAATTAACATCATAGTTGTAATCGTTACATGCCCAGCAATTTACTCAGGGTGAGGTTTTGCCTTCAGTTGTGATGATGCTTTCTCCATCACTTTCATCTCCCTACATTCCAGTAACATAAAGAGTGTTAATAGCATGTTTTATTCACAAGTCCTTCAATACCCATATATTGAATAGCGATGAATATAAATAAATTCGTTGAAATATATCGATCAAAAAAATGATTGGTCAAATAATCGTAATATAAAATATACGACTATTTATAATGAATTCCTTAGAGAAATGAAAGTGTTTGGACCTCTAGTTCAAACATCTGAAAATATAATCCATATTGGATACAAATTGATTTTTGTATGAATGAGAAATGAAAATAATAAAATTACAAGATACAAAACCCAACTCATAGCTCAAGGTTTCTTACAAAGATTAGGAATTAATTATAAGGAAACATATTATCTCGTAATGGACACCATCACTTTTAGATTCTTAATTAGTTTGAATGTGTCACGAATGCTCGATATGTGCCTTATGAATGTAGCGACTATCTATTTATATGGTTCACTTAATATATATATATATATATATATATGAAAGTCTCCAAAAGACTTAAAGTGCGAGAAACAAATGATACATGTCCGAAAATCATGTTCTCAATTAAATTGTAAAGATTATTATATGGGTTGAAACAATCCGGACGCATATGGTTAATCACCATAGGAATATTTGTTGAAAGAGTGCTATAAAAATGACGATGTCTTCCCATGTGTTTTCACAAAGAAAAAAGTATTGGATTTGGAGTTGTAGCAGTTTATGTTGATGGCTTAAATTTAATTGAATCCTCTAAAAAGTTCAACAAAACTGTAGATTATTTGAAAAATGAATTTAAACTGAAAGATTTTCCAAAAATCAAATTCTGTCTCGAGTTGCAGATTGAACATTTTCCAGGAAGATTATTTGTTCATCAATCTACATATACATAAAAAGTCTTCAAACGATTTTATATGGATAATGCATATCAATTGGTATCACATATGGTTGTTTGATCACTTAATGTAAAAAATGATCATTTACGTCCACTTGAAGATGGACAAAAGATTCTTGGTTCTGAAGTATCATATCTTAGTGCAATTGGAGCATTAACTTATCTTGCAAATTGTACTCAACCCGACTTAGCTTTTTCTGTAAATCTCCTTACAAAATATAGCTCTACACCAACATAAAAACATTGAAATAGTGTTAAACATATTTTTCGTTACCTAAAGGGTACTATTGATTTGTGATTATTTTATTTTTAAAAGTCGGGATTTGTTTTAGTGGGATATACAGATGTAGATTATCTCTCTAACCCACATAAAGTTAAATCACAAATAGGACACGTGTTTACACGTGGAGGAACAACTATATCATAGAGATTTGTGAAACAATTATTGACAGCAACATCCTCAAATCATTCTAAATTATTGCAATCCATAAAGTAGGCCTAGAATGTGTATGGTTCAGAAACATGACACATCATATCCAAGCATGATGCAAATCAATTTCAACAAAAGATAGTCCAACAATTTTGTATGAAAATAATGTTACTTGCATTGCACAACTCAAAGGAGGTAATATCAAATGTAATAGGACGAAGCATATTTCTCCAAAATTCTTTCATACACACGAGTTTTAAAAAAATGGAGGCATCAATATTCAACAAATTCATTCAAGTGACAATGTGACTGATTTATTTACAAAAGCACTACCAACATCTACATTTAAGAAATTGGTTCACAAGATTGGAATGCATCAATCCAAAGATTTTTAGTTATCAACATCAGTGAGATTAGTTGTACTCTTTTTCTTTCGCTTAGGTTTTATGCCACTGGATTTTTCTAACAATATTTTAATGAGGCAGCATTTATCTTTAGTACTTCAAAATAATTGTACTATTTTTTCTTCATTTGTTATTTTTGTTCCATTGAATTTTATCAAACAATGTTTTAACGAGGCACATATTTTTTAAGGTCACATTCAAATAGGAGTGTTGTAAATGGTAAGTTATTGGTGAATGACAATTGTACCCATGCAGTCCTAGATATTATTATTATATGATCACTATTCATTCCCTATAAATATAGAGCATTGTTTCTCATTATAATACAAACAAGCCTATTGAATTTTATTCTCCTTTCTTTTTTTCTCTCTTTTCATAACAAAGATCATAATTTTTATTAATGTCCCTTTTGATAATTGCATACAAGAATAACAATAAATCACCTTTTTGTTTTTTTTTTTACCAAAAGCTCAAATGCTTATTTTGATACCTATGAGATTTTGAAATAAAATTTAATTTACAAGTTATTATCTTATTTTCATTCATTGAAAATTGAAATACTTTGAATACATTTAATTATAGAGACAGGTTTGACTCTCTATTTTAAAGAGTCGACTATTGAATTTATGCTTGAAGAGACTCTTCAAAGTAACATTTTAAAATAAAGAGTGGTTTGAATCTTTAAATTTCAAATCATTTCAATTTTCAATAGATGAAAATAATACATTAATTTGGAAAGAAGCTAGTGAAAATAAATGACAGAGAAAAAAATAAATATTTTTTAGATTAGTAAAATTAATTGTTAAAGATCATAAAGAGTTTGTTAGGGCATTCAAAAAATTTTACTCTCTAAATTTATAAATATTCAATAAATTGTAAAATATGCTCTGTAAAATAGAGAGTATTTGGGTGATGCTCTAAAATGTTAAAGACACTTGGTTAGCTTATAATTCTTTTCTACTTCAATTGCTTTACCTATTTTTCTCCACTCATATACAATTGTTAAGAGTTTGACTTAAGAGATGGATGTCGGTTGTGGTGCTGAACCCACCTTTTGAGGATGGGCCTTTTTAGGCTTCATTTGAAAATAATTTTACAAAGGAGTTTAGACAACTTTTTAGTGGCAATGTCACCACGTGCCCTTTTTCATTAGAATATTTCAGAAATATTGTACCTCTTTTTATAATAAACAAACAACTATTTGTATCCTAAATTCTAAAAAGAATGCCCATGCCCACACCAAACTCTAATAATTCTACCCACCAACACCATCATTGTCGTCACCGAACACCATCATTGTCACCATATCCAACTACCATTGTCACCTCTAATTTCGACCACCATCACGACAGTCCGATTGAAGTGACTCCTACCACTATCTCATTCAGCACAACCTTCTTCATCCTACAAAACCATTATGTTTTCTCCTTCTAACTCCGATGCACCACCAACAACTCTTATCGCTACTACCATGACCTCTTATTCAACCATAGCTCAAATATAAATTTTTAAGCTCTTGATAGTTAATAAACTTGTGTTGTTGTAATGGTTTTATTCATATGTTGTAGTAATGAAACATTTGGATTTATAATATTTTGAAGATATATGGCCAAATGGAGTGGTTATGATGATGTTGAAAGTGAGGTGTGTTGTAATGAAACAATGGTGGTGGTTGTAAGATGTAGTCAGAGTCGTTTCCTTATGGTATTACATCTACGACATCTATGCTTATGCTTACTATTATACATGTTATTATGTGCCTTTATAATCACGGATTGACTATCACAATGTATACAAATTTTTGGCACGGACTTTGATTATCTTGAAATATCCTCTACGAAGTTGTGTAGTCACTCAACCTCTTCACCACATTTGTCTAGAACTATAAACTCAGATTTCATGATTGATGTAGATATAACTATTTGTTTAGAAGATTTTCATGATATAGTTGCACCTCACAATGTGAACACAAATCCACAAGTAGACTTTGAGTCTTTTATATCCAACATCCAGTTAGGATCACTATATCCTTTAATGATTGTTGAATATATGGTATAGTGAGTTCATAGCTACTAGTATAGTTTAAGTACCTCAGAACCCTTATTATTCCTTTCTGGTGGTCAGCTCCTAAATTGCTCGTGTATCTACTCAATTTTCTAATTATGTAAGCTATGTCTGGTCTTGTACAACTCATCCATCAAGTACATCAAGATTTCGATAATTCTAGAAAAATATACTTGAGAGACGATCTTATCGTTATTTTTAGATAGTGCTAACTTGAATCTATTGGTATTCTATTCATGCTAGAATTGTCATTAATAAATTTCTCAAGAATTTTGTCCACATAATGTAACTAGTTTAGAACGAGTCCGTCTGATGTTCTTGAAATTTTTACTCCACGTATATCATCAACTAAACTCATATCTTTCATGTTAAATCTTGAGTTCAACATATGCTTCGTAAATTTAATCATCTTACTGTTTTTACCAACAATAAGCATGTCATCAACGTAAAGACATAAGAGACATAACCATTATAGGTGTCTTTAACATGAATGCATTTGTCATACTCATTATTCTTAAATCCAAATTCCATCATAATATTGTCAAACTTTTCATGCAACTGTTTTAGTGCTTATATCAAGTCAAACTTCATTTTCTTGCCCTGGTGATGCCCTCGGGTTGTTCTATGTAGATTTTTTCTTCTAAATCTCCATTCAAAAAAGCAGTTTTAATATTCGTTTGATGTACTTCGATATTTTGCAAAGTTGCAACATCCTAATAGATGGTATTCTTGTCATGGGAGAATATGCATCAAAATAACCGAGGCATTCTAGTTGTATGTAACCTTATATCACTAGTCTAGCCTTATACTTATCGATAGTTCCATTTTCTTTCATTTTCTTTTTGAAAATCCAGTCTAGCGGTTTGATTCTTGGAGGAAGATCTACAAACTCCCTTGTATAATTTTGCAAAATGGAATTTATTTCACTTTTAATAGCCTCCTTCCAATGAGGTCATTTTGAAGAGTTAATAGCTTCTTGAAAGTTTTGAAGTTTGCTTTCTAATATATAGGTCAGAAAATCAGGACCATAAAATTTTCTTGTCCTTTCTCTTTTGCTTCGTTTTGGTTCAACCTCAACTTTCTATTCAACTCCTTAGTTTTGACTATTTTCAACCATAGTCTCATGTGTCCGTTTAGAGGAGCTTGTTTCCTCTTTGAATTTGTACAGAAATATATGTTTAAAGAACGAATCATTTCTCAATTTCATTACCGTATTTTTGTATGTGTTCAGGATTTTAGACTTATGCACAAGAAATCAATGAGCTCTACTATTATGTGCATAACCAATAAAGACGTGGTCTACAGATTTTGGGCATAATTTCACCTTCTTTGATATAGGGGCAAGATACATCCATGCATTTGCTTCTTTTTCATTTTTCTTCTTAGGCAATCTGTACTCAGAAGATTGTGGCTACTTTGTCAAAATTGAAGCACTTCTCTTGTAACTTCTTCATAGAAATTCTATCTTTCGGTCCCAGCTTAGCCTCTTTGCCACCAAATCGCCCAGACTTGTTCTTGAAAGTATATTAGAAGTTTGATAATACACCACAACATTGGCTTTAGCCACAATGGGATTGAACTCCTTTCTAAACTTCTATTGCCTTCTTCAATTCGAAATTTAACAATTTATTCTTCGATATTCTTTCCCTTTTGCTAGTGATTAAGATAATTCTTAAAATCTTTCTACATTGGAGTCAACTTCTCAATAAAAGCAACAATTTGGAATATTTTATTAAAATTCATTCCCACGGCATGAATCTCAAGAAGAATTACTTGGAGTTCATGTCATTTTCTGATTACAGTTTTGGAGTCCACCATTTTATAATCTAGGAGACCAATAATGAGTTTCTAAACTCTAGTATCTTCAATTTTGTATTTACAATCTAGAGACTCCCACAACTCCTTAGCTGCTTTTATCGTACTATTCACGTATAGCGAATCAACCAAACTATTCATAACATAGTTGCTACATAGAAGATCAAAATGATTATCTACCTCACCTTCTTGGAGTTTTGGAACATCCTTAGTAAAAAATAAAAACCCTACAAGATTCAACATGGTCAAATAAAATTGCCACCTTGTAAAATTCAAACTACTGAATTTTTTTTTATTTTTTTCCATGATTAATTGAAAAGTTATTGTAGGACCAGTTGTTTGAGCCAAAGTTTAGGTCACAGCATGGCTGGAAATTTTGCCATAGTCTGGGTTATAACAGGACTTTGCACTTGAGCCGTAATCTGATTTTCAGCAGCAACATCCATATTGGTAGCTTTGTTTTCATTTTCAAAAATTCAAATTAAGTATTAGTTTCTTAATGAAGGTTAAAATATACCAAATGTTTGTTCTTTTATGAATCTTTTTTAAGTTCTTATACAATATTCCAAAATGTAATATTATATATATAGTGAAAAAGAACAAAATAAGAAATTAACAATAGAACAGAAAGGAAGAAACTAGCAAATTGAGGCATACCCTTAAAATAGAATTGTTCCATCACCGTAAGTACTTTAGGTTTCTGTAAGTGTTTGTCTTCCAGGATACATTGGAAGAACCTATAGAAATTGTGCACTAAATTTTTATACCGGTGAATTGATTTGCCCTTGAACTTTACCACCAAAACTTTTGACAGAAAGATAGAAAACTGTGGAAATTATTTTCAGATTGAGAAAGAAGTTTCGTGTGTGTAAAGGTTGAAAAACCAACTATATAAATAAGCTCAACTTGAAGGCAAATAGACCGAGAGTTACACATGTTACAACCTTTAACACCATCATTAATCCAACTATATAATTTCTCCATTAGTAGGTAATGAAAATAAGAGTTTTAAGAGTTGGGAAGCCCATTGATGAAGGCAAAATAATAATTCCATTTAACTTCGGATTTGTCCGTTTTTGGCAAATTACTATTCTAATTCGATTGGAAACATGCCAATCATCACAACTCAAGGCCTTTGGCCCTGATGCACATCAAGTTTTGGACAGATTTCATCGTTTAGGCCTTCGATTAAGCGTTTTTGCCGTTTATGGTAAATTTTATTTTGATAATATCTCATTCAATAAAATTCGGATTCGAAATCTGTTTGTTGGATGACAATTCTGAATCTTAGGAGTTTCCATTTAAATTGTTATCTCGAATTTTTTCATTTATGGAAAAAATCGTTTTTTTTTTATTATTTATTTTCCGAATTTTGCCAGGGTTTTACTATTTAAAGCATTGTAAGTCCTTTATGGCCACAGTTTTAAATTAAATAAAATTTCTCGTGAGTTTTTCTCATATTTGTGAGGTTGTTTATCTTTCCTATAATTTTTCGCTACGTCAGTTGGTATCAAAACCGAAGTCATTCCTTCACCATACCGCCAGGAGACGTCCAGAAGCCCATGAAGCCCCAGTAGAGGAGGTACATAGACATGGTGAAATTGTACAGTTGCGTCAATAAGTGGAATTGCTGACACAGCAAATCGTTGCACTATGGCACAGCAACATACGCCTGTGGTTCAGCCAGTTGAGGATTCTGATGATGAGAATCCGTTCGCACAACCTGAGCATCCAATAGATTTGCTAATCCGACAGAGAGGGGGTGGTCAAGATGACAACAGATGCTCGAAATCAAGATTCAAGGTTGATGAGGAGTGTGAAGACTATGAAGGTCCGCATGTATTTGACAATGAAAACACTGAAGAAGCAATAGAGGAGGAAGAGTTTGATTATGACGACCCGTCTGTATTTGACAGTGAGGGTGTAGAAGAAGCAGTAAAGGATGAGGAGTTTGTGGTTAGTGATGTGGGTCAGGCGTTGGTGGTGAAGCAAAGTTTTCTGACTCTCCTGGAAAATAACACTGACTGGTTGCGTAATAATATCTTCCAGTCGACGTGTATTGGTGGGGGAAAGAAAAGTGTGTTGCTTCCAGATAAGGGCTCAGTAAAAACAGTTGGGGATGACACAAATTTACTGACCAGAGTGAAGTTCGAGACAAATATGGAAGGATATGGGGTAGTGTATGTGCTGGTGGAAATGTCAGTTGACGGTAAGCGGAGGTCACTCATAGGGTTCAGCCATTGCTAGAGGAGTTTCATGAGGACTTCCCAGATGAGCTTCCGATGGATTGTCGCCAGAGCTTCATTTCGTGGTGATAATTCTGATGATGATGAGGTTTCTTCCTCATCAAATTCGAGGGCGAATTTTTCTCAACCCGAGGAGAATGATGAAGGCAAAATAATAACCATTTAACTTCGAGTTTGTCCGTTTTTGACAAATTACTAGTCTAATTCGATTGGAAACGGGCAAATGATCACAACTCAGGGCCTTTGGCCTTGATACACATCAAATTTTGGGCAGATTCTATCGTTTAGGCTATCGATTAAGCGTTTTTGTCGCTTATGGCAATTTTTATTTTGGTAATATCTCATTCATTAAAATTTGAATTAGGATTCCGTTTTGTTGGGTGACGATCCTAAATCTTGGGAGTTTCCATTTAAATTGTTATCTCGAATTTTTTCATTTATGGAAAAAAAATCGTTATTTTAATTTTTATTATTTATTTTCTGAATTTTTCTAGAATTTTACTATTTAAAGTATTGTAAGCCCTTTGATGCCACAGTTTTGAATTAAATAAAATTTCTCGTGATTTTTTCTCAAATTTGTGAGGTTGTTTATCTTTACTATAATCTTTCGATACGTCATCATTGAAGAAAATAAAGAAATTATAAGAAATAAAGGCAAACTATGGTCCCTTCTAAGGGACTAGTTTTGGTCCTTATGATCCAATTTTCGTGTATGCAGGTCGCGTCTGTACAAAAACTCAAAGTGTTAATTCGGTCCGTGATTTGCACACCTGCACACATACGTGGAGAGAGCATGTATACTACACATGATTACACATTTCCAAAGTTTAGCCATATTTAAACTAGTCATTAACTTGTTCATTTTTCTATTGAGGACAAACTAAATTAATTTTCCCCCCAACGCATAAATATCTTCCAATAGTCAACTTTGAACTCCAATTTCTCATTAACCCGATTATCATTTTTGACAAGTAAATATATAGTTTCGAAGTTCTCACGGAGGAGGATGCGAATCAGATTTGATCTTCCAAAATGAATGAATGAGTCCCACATAAAGTTATACCAAAATTGGCACCACAAAGTCATTTTTCCAACATACAAATGAATGATGGTGATGATATAGATCAAACAATAGAGTAGTATAATTATGTGAGAGCATATATCGCCACCACAATGCACATTCTTGTAGCCGAATCTTAAATTTCCAAGTTCTTAAACCTCTTAGTTTCTTTATGCAATAGCATACTAATAAAAATCTGAAGTTGGAATTTTAACTTATTATTGTCAAATTAAAATAAGATTATGTTTGTCTATCCAAAGAGAACAAGACTTTTATATTCTTATTTGTAATAAGACTATTATAAATCTCATATCGAATAGATTTCAAAAGATCATTCTTTTGTATCCCTCTAAAGAGAGGCCCCCTCTTAAGAATTTATTTATCCCAGGTTCCAGATCTCATGGTGTAACGACCCATTTGTCTAATTGGTACCGGGATCCAGTTTAAGTCTCTCATAAGGGAAAGATCTTAAATTTGAATCTTTGGGACGTATGTGATGGTAAGATAGGCTCAGTCTCTCTCAGGGCGAAACAATATGTAAGTTCGCTATTTTTTTTACAATTGGTATTAGGATTCAACTTAAATCTCTCTTAAGGGGTGGTCATGCATTAGAATCCTGGGGACGCAATAGAAGTTTGTGAAGGGTAGGATGGGCTCAAGTTCTCCCATAGCAGACATTACATAAGTTAACAGTTTGGACACAAATGTCGTATCATTACACATAGACTGCTTGGAATGAAACTTGAGGATCCTTTTTAATCTAACTCGATCTTATATTTGGAGAGAGAGAGGGAGAGGGAGAGAGAGAGAGAGAGAGAGAGAGAGAGAGAGAGAGAGAGATTTATATAATTTTTAGAGCGAAATATCTTTGTCTTTGACAATCCGTGATTTTTATTCAATTTTGAAGTTTTTCATATGATTTCTTTTTTTTTTTTTTTTTTTTTCTCCTCTATTTTTTTGTTTTTGTGGCATAGAAATAAATTCTTTGAGAAGGGGTCCAGCGGGAAAATTGATAAACTGGTCTCAGTTCTCAACTATAATAACGTCAGGTTCAGAGTGATGAACCACAAAAAATATATGTCAAGTGTTAAATACAACATAGAGAAGTTTGATGGTAAAATCAATTTAATTTGACTTGTAGCAAGTGAATTGCAAAAGGATTTGAAGAAAAGATAACCCTTTTTGGGAAATTGGGACAATTTGGACATCTCAAGGAAATTTATCCAAAAAGCTAGAACGGATTCAACTAATTGCTTGAAGTCAGTACATGGAGATATTGACGTTGTCACTAACAGTGCAATTCTTTTCTTCATCAGAGACAACGGTTTTCTTTGAAAAGAGTATGTTCATTCTTGTGATATGCATTTGATAGATGATGTGTTATTATTAGTGGGTCCACAATTTTTCAAACGAGCATTGAATTAACATTGATGCAGGTTGTGTGGTAGAATTAATGTCGATGGTTGATGAACTTCCAAAAAATCCAAACATGGGGGTTGTACAGGAATTTTCATCAAATTTATTCGACATGATCTGATTTAAATTATTTAGAATGTGTTGATTCTAAATTTATATACTCTTTATAGTGAAGTATAGTCATTCTCAAGGTGAGAATTATAGCTATAAAAAAAGGTCTAGTAAAATTTTCTAAGTAGCGGGACCAAGAGTGCGGAAGAGACTGGGTACATTATTTGATTTGAAGGAGATATGGAAGAATTCCTATTTTGGAGGCCGTGGACAAGTCAAAAATCAAGGTGGATGTTCACTAGTAAGTGTATTTTGTACACTTATTTAGGTCATTAAGTTAGAGTGTTTGTTAGTGATTTGGATGAGTTATGACTTAATTTTGTGTTAATTATTTTTGTTAGATTGAACTCAATGCAAATTGCTGGATTAGGAAGAAATGAACGAAAAACGTATGAAAACGAAGGAAATTCAAAATTTGGGGAAGAGTAAACATCCAATAGTTGACTCGGACTACAAAATGATGATTGAAGAACATATAGGATCAATTGGAGGTCAAAGAAGTAAAATATAGTAGAAGTATTTCCACGAATCAATTTCCAACTAAAGAAGTTATGCTACTATAGATTTTTAGCCTTAACTTGAAACCCGTTTTTCGGATAGCAAATGTTCGAATTGGAAAAAGATTTATCTAGAATAATTGTATCCCTTTAAATTAACTTTTCAACGCATTTTGAATCAACTCAATCAGATACCTGTAGAGAAAGTTATAACCAAAATATCAAAAGCTACTCCAGAACGAACCCTGCGTGCGCGACACCCTATTTTTCCCAACCTGAGAGTCATTTGGTTCTACGGTGCGCACACGGTAGTTATACCAATGCATGTGCACAGGCTTTTTTCGCAGACGAAACTTTAGTTTCCTTTCGCGGTTCAAACTCTTTCGGAAACCAAATTGGATGCGATTTTGACCTATTTTCTTGCTCTTATAAATATAGAACGATGGATACACATTGAAAAGACCGCTCTTTGCCTCTTCATACATAATAATTTCATCAAATTCATCAAGAACAAGAGGCTAATTATTATATTTTGATAGAGGAAATCAAGCTATAATAAGAAATTGAAGGTCAATTACATCAAGATTTTGAAGAATTCAACCTTGGAATTGAAGAGCAAACACATTTTGATTTATTTCATGATCCGAGTGATATTTTTCTATTATTCCTCTTGTAATTTATATTTTAATATGTTAGGCTAGATCTGCTTTTGTATTGGATGAAGATTAACCCTATTTTTTTTAATTCAATACTAATATTTTAGTTTATTTATTGCGTTTCTTGATTAGTTTTACATACCAATTGCATTATTTAATTGATTGGCCACCAATTAGATAATTAGTTTCGTATTGTCGTGTTGGGAGATTCACAATAAATTTAGAACGTGGAAACATTAACATATGTGCAATAGATGTGGAATAACATTTATCAAATGTGCAATCATATAGATAATCTAAATTTTAATGCATTCTAATCATTCGAATTCGGATTAGAAATATATTCGGGTCGTGGTCAGGATAGATTTAATTTATCTTAAAAAATAAAATTATATATCATAGTTTTATCGATTGTCAAAACACATGAACAGAACTGGATTACAAATCAAGAATTGAAATAAATAGCAATAGGCGGATTTGAGATTCAATACAATCATCCAAAATTGATAAAATCACATTTTTACCGCTTTCTTAAATTAATTAAATATAAAATAAAATCAAACTCTTTTTTTTTTTACATAATTCGAATTTCATAAAAGTTAGTAAACTTAAATTGAATTTATTCTTTGTGGGACGATAGTATCAACTCATCAATTCTATTACTTGTCAATGATCTCATACGCTTGCGGATTTCGCAAAAACATTCACGAAAATATATTTTGAATTAAACCCACGTATACGGTTCGTTAACAAGTAATAAAGTGAATTTTGGGTCAAAGTATTGTCCCACTGAGATTTATTAGTTTAATTTTAATTATCGCAGCCTTAACCGAAACAAGAATAATATGATGTGTTTGTTAAGACAAAATTATGAATAAATTAATCTAAACTAAATAAAAATTATACTAAATGCAAATTGATGTATTTAATAAATGACAAATATATTATGATCCCGAATTTCCATACAATAATCATTTTTAAACTTAGTTCTACACTTTGACAACGTGATTGAATTTTGACGAATCAATATTCCTACTTTATTTAAAAATCTCTCCCGAGTAATGCTAAAACCTAATCTCATATATGACCCCGACTATATTTTTATGACAGATGCGAACATATAAGAATGTATGAATTTTTATGAACATTTAAGAATTCACATAGAGTATGACGGTATATGTCTATCTGCTATCGGACCCTATGACAATTTATATACGTTAAACCTATTTTTTTTTCTATTGAATGCATAAAATATGTCACTACATTCACACAACAATCGTGCACAATAATTGTGGAGAAAAGAAAATCATATAAATCATTCAATATCCAAAAATGTGTTTTCAATATCAAGTATATAAAACTAAAGATCAAAAGTTCATATTGCAAGGTTCATCGTACTTCTAGCACAAAGAAAAATAGTCTAACATGTTATGAGAAAGAAAACAAAAGAAATATTGAAGAATCGATATTACTTAAATAAAGTTTGAATTGAATTTTCGAGTCTTGAAATCGATCTTCATGTTTTTTGCTTCCTTCTATGCTCCCATAATCTCATAGAATATGTTTGAATGCGTCCTCCACACTTTTGGACAGCCCTAGCTCTTTAAAAGACGTCCCTTGTTTCCATAAAAGTTGAAATCATACAAGAGAACTAAAATTTTTTCCCGACTTAACTTAGGCTTACACCCAATAGAAAATGGGGCGGCCGCCCAGGCATATTAGACATCCCCTGTTATAAAAACTTCAAGAATTTTCTTTTAGCCATTTTCTTCATTATTTCTTCAATATTGATCATCCACATTAAATTATTTTGATTTTAGTGTTTCAACTTTTACTCAAATGCATATTAGTCCTCAAACTTCCATCCATTGGCCAATTGATGCTTCTTTCTTTTTCAATTGCTTAAAAATGGATTCAAAATTGAAACAAGATAAAATTTACCCAAGTTAAAAAATCAAATGTTAAAACGACATAAAAATTTAGTAATATGGTCCGAGTAAGTGCACAAAAATGTACTTATCAGTGAAGATTGTTGAGATTTTGATTTAGTATTATCTAAATAAAATAGGATTGAAATTGTTTGTCCCAAAAAGAATAGGATTTTTAGTTTCCCATTTGTAGCATGACTCTTATGAATCCGGCATTGAATAGATCCTTCTTTTGTGTCACAACAAATAGAGGCTTCCATTAAAAAAAATTAATCCCAAGTTTAAGATAGTCATGCACCGTCTTGGGATGAGACTTAGGATAACTAGTAGTCTCATCCGTTATTATATGTTGGGAAGTGGGCGCGTGACAGATTTAGGTGTGTTCAGTAGAAATTAAAATTCAATTCAAATTGAAAATATAACCGTTATTGGATCTCACTCATCTAATAAAAGTCAACACTAACGACTAAATTTTCAATTTTAATCTCTATCAAAAACACGATGAACATTATTTAAGAAAATTAGAAAATATTGCAACGACGGTCCCTAACCTTTCACCGTTTTGCAGACTATACTCTAACATACACTTTGTGTCACCCCAGTCACAAACCTTTCAAAAATATGCACATGGGTTCCAATGGATGAAACCGTCCACTTGACCATTAGTTGACTATAAAAGTCAAAATACCAAATTAAAAAGGGTATAATGGTAATTTAGATTTTTCTAAATATTAACAATTAAAATAAAAACAAAATAAAAATAAAAAATCTATCATCGACCCCAAACCATACCCCCAAACGCGCCCCCACGCCATCTCCGTCATCTCTTCACCGGGAAACACCAAGGCAGCGCCACGACAACCAGCCACCACACCACACCAAATCACAACCTTTACCCTTCGTCACCACCGCCATCTGGTAAAACCTGTCTCCACCACAATAGGTATCTACCAAATTTCTGCCGCCATCGCCATTTATATTACAATTCTTGTTTTCTTAAATTCACTAAATTACGAAATTGAACTATCCATTACAACCAATAATCCATAGCAACAGCAGCAAATGTAGGGACGACAAATGAAGCGGTAACAGCAGTAGAAAGGCTTGTCCCTTAGAACTCAATTAACAGCAATAATCCTCCTTCTGTATAGCCACTGGCCAAGCTCAGGAACAAAGCCAACACTGGAAATATGGATGCGATCTTGGGGTTGTGGGTTGTGGGAGATGTTACTTTGCTATCAATTGCGAATGAAATTAGAAAATTTGCCTCAAAATTAGAATATGCTGTAGTTCGAATATAGTGTACCAATGCGAAGAAGGCTCCAGTGCCACAACCATTCAAAGAACCATTTCGGTTGTTGCTCTCAATTTTTGGTAGTTGGTTTTTGTCTGATGGTAGTGGTGGCTGTGACCGGCAATGTGCCAGCGCTATTGTTGTTTGGGAAAAGAGATGTGGCAGTGGTGAGGGTTTGAAGGACCTTTTTCTTAGGTTTTATATTTTATTCTAATTTTTTTTTTTTTTTTTGCTTATTTATATTTAATGTATGAAAAACGTAAAGTACCATTTTGCCCTTTTTATTTTGGTCCAAATTGGTCAAATTTTGACTTTTTTTTTCGTCAAATAGACAGTTTCCATCCATTTGGACTTTATATGCATATTTTTGAAAGATTTGAGACTGCGTATGATATAAAGTGAATGTTAGAGCAAAGTCTGCAAAAAGTGAAAGGTGAGGACCCACTACTGCAATTTTCCCAAAAAAATTATGTAGTGAAAAATCTCTATATCTAACCGTCCATGGTTTTTCTCCGATTTTGGTATTTTCTACGTAAATTCGTGTGTTCCATTTCTCCTCTATTTTACATTTTTCGATTTCTAAGGAAATTCTTTGAACAAGCCTATTACAAGCAAATCTAGAAACTAGTCTCAATTTCCAACAATTTGATAACGCGTCTATTCCATACAATCTAAATTTTTTATGTCGAATTGATAGATTAAAAATGGAAACCCGTTATCACCCTCTGGCGGAGTTCATAGTGGTGGTTGACGAATAATATAAAATGAGATATGAAATTGAAGATGGCTCGGCTGTGGTAGCTCACGAAGATGGTGAAACCTGTTGCAAAAATGGTGCAACTCTAAACATCTCTAAATTTGTCGCAAAAAAATGGTAGGGTGGTGGTAAGATGGGATACGGGTTGGGTGATTATGGTAGAGGTGATCGTGCTGTTGGCAAATGTAGTTGTCGATGTGGTGTTAAGGAGGCAGACCAAGGGCGAACCCATTAAGGGCCCAGTGGGGGCAGTTGCCCCCACTGGGCAGTTAATTTTTCCCTTTAAAAAAAGAATATTTCCACTTGTACATCAAGTGACGTACATAATGAACTACACCCCTCTCACATGAGGGGTGGGATCCATTGTATAAAATATTTTTTTATTTGAGCGGGACTCATCCCCATGTGATAGGGGTGTACACCCCGATGTAAAATGTGATGTACCCCAAGCATTGCTTAAAAAAAAAGGGAACATTACATTTTTAAGGTGTTTACTTTACACCTTTTCAAAAGTACAAAAACAAGTTCCAAATTTCACAAATCAGGTTTTTTAATTTTTTATCTATGAATTAATGAATTATTAAATCAATATATTATTAAATATTTAATTCTAATATAATATAATTACCCCACCCCACCTCTCCCACCCCTACCGCTCCGGAGACTATTCCGACTACTGTTCCGGTCTCCGGCGACAATTCCGGTGACCGTTCCGCCGCCACTTATTTCGACGACTACTCCGATTCCGGCAAGTGTTTCAACTTCAGCGAAAATTTTTAAGTCACAATTCAAATTTTTCACAGGTCACACTTTATTTATCAGTCACAACTTAAAAATTTAAAAGTCACAATTTTTTCATCGGTTACAAATTACATAATTTATAGGTCACAATACTTATTTACGGTCACAAACATCCCATTAATTGAACATACATTATATTTAGGTCACAATTTATCAAATTATTGAACGCAAATTAATAATTTCTAGGTCACAAACCTTTTATTGGTCACTGTTTATTTAATTCATTGGTCACATATTGTTAACTGCACAAAAACTAACCAAATTCTTGGTGACAAACAACCTAATCATTTGTGACCACCCCCGAATCATTTGTTACCACCCTTTCGCCACGACCACCACCACAGCCAACACGACTAAAGCACATCACACCACAATCGTACTGCCGCCTCACGCACGACACCCAACCACCGCACCCACAAACACACACCCAAACCGCACACCCAATAGATCTACAACCACCACAATATCTAATAAATCAAACTCGAAAACAAAAAAAAAAACCGAAATTACAGATCTGCAATACCCCGATCCAACACCCACACGACGGCGCCGTTCACACTTCGCATCGAAGCAGCCACCACCGTCCCAACCAAATCACGGCGATGCAAAAAACTGACCATGAAAGCAAAACTCACCTAACCATCTCCATTGTACCATACCACCACTGGACTAGATCGCAACCACACCCCACACTCCATTCGCTATCGCATCGCACCACTAAAAAAAACAGATCTGACCGTTCTCAAACCATGGACCGCGTAAGACGCCTTGGCTGCTCCTGCTATTTTGCCGGATCGAAAAGAGAAGTGCGTGACATAGAGGGGAGTGGAAATGGTGATGGTTAGAGAGAGTGGAGAGACGACGATGGGTGGAGATGGGTGAGAAACTGTCAATTTCTTCCTATTATATTAGGGTTTGAGAGGCGCCGGAGGGAAGTGAGAAACGCACAGCTTCGACTGGGTAGAGAGAGAGAGAAAACGGTGAGGGAGAGGGTAGAGAGAGAGAGAGAGAAAGAAACGGAGTGATGAAAATGATTAAATTGATTTTGTAAATAATTATTAATAATAAATTTTTTAATCATAACCTGATTTTTGAAAAGTTACACATGTGATATGAGATATGAAAATGGTAATTTAAAAGTAGGGTTGGCTGTAATTTCCTCAAAAAAAAAAACCAACTGGCCATTAATTTTTTTCCTGGAAAAAAGTCCACCCACGACCCAACTACCCAGCCCAATTCTCTACCTATGACCCACACATAAACAGCTATGAACTTTCCCCCCAATTCTCTTCTCCTCCGAGTGCGAAATCGTTCCCTTTTCCCCAATTCTCAAACCCTGCAAACTCCAATAGCCGAAGAAGGAGAAGAACGGATTGAAAGATGAAGAAGAAAAACGGATTGAAGCATTGAAGAACGTTTTGTAAGTTGAATCAATTTCGAAATGAATTCATTATTCACGCGCACACTACCTCACTTCTTAGTTCTTGGCGTCTGGCCTTTCAAGTTTCAAGTTTTTATTCCTCATACTATGATTTAAAGACGCTCACTAGGTGTTCGATTATTTGCTCGATTAATTTGATACACAGGAATTGCACAGTCTGCATTGGTAGTCTGGTATAGATTAATTTAGGAACTGCACAGTCTCCACTGGTAGTCTGGTATATGACAAATTAACTATAACATCAGGAGCCTCTCTGCCTTTGCCTTTTGCGGTGCTTTGCTTGTTCAATGGTTATGGACCTTATGGTGGCAACTTGTAAATTGTGGTCTAGCCGTCTAGGGATTAGGGAAGATTGAAGATTCCATGTTAAGAAAGTAGTGATTACTTATTACTGATTTACAATTAGTGAACATTAGAACAAGTTAAGTCACAATTTATGACTTGAAAGAAACTTTGCCATTTCACTGGTATATTTATGCATTCTTTGTTTGATTTTACGTAATTCTATCTCGCCCCTCCTGAAAAAAAAACCTGGGTCCGCCCCTGAGGCAGACACTGATGGTGGAAAAAGAAGGTGGACGAATTGTAACATACATGTTACAAAATTGTAATGTGGTGTGTTATATGTTACAAAATGTAAAATCATATTTTTTTTGCAATAGAAATGTTGAACAATATTTTTGAAATGGTTTATTATGAACTACCGTTTTATAAAATAGTTCATTATTTTGCTAGGACACTAATTTCATGAAGAAATGATTTCTATTGTTTTCTATAAAATGGTTTATTATTTGTTTCATCTTCCACATTTTAATTGCAATGAATGAAGGTCTCCAACCCCGATTCATTGTTGCACTTATCTTCAATTTGTTCATTACACTTATCATTAACTTTCAATTAATTACCGCATCTTGTCATTTATCCAATATTCCATTAGTGTGATTTAAAATGAGAAAATAATTTGCCAAACTTATGCATTTGTTGATTTTTCCTTATTTTGCAAATATAATATTAGACAAATTAAGTATGTTTATATCCTCTTAACGGATTTTTTGGATAGGAAAATTAATCGAAGACAAGATATGCTAATTAATATAATGTCAAGAATAAGCAATATTCTAAAAAAAAACCCGCCTAAATGGTGCCTAGACACTGCTTAAGCACAAGACTTGGACGAAACGCCATGCCTTCACAATGAGCGCCATTAATTTTTATATTTAATTTTTCTTTTCTTGAAAGCCTTTTATTTGACTTTAGTTTCAAGTTTTTAAATAACTTTATTTGTAAAAACATACTAGAAGATTTCAAGTACAAATTGTCTAATTGAAAATTGAAACTATGAAAAATAGTCTAGTTTTTGCATTTTGAAAACTTGAAAATAATTGACTAATTATAGAAATTATTAAGGGCCTGTTTGAGCCCCATTTTTTGTGTATGAAGCATTTTGGAATAGTAGATTGATGGAGAATGTGAAGTTAAAAATTAAGGAAATTTTTTTACGTTGTGTGTAATATTATTTTATTGAATAATGTGTGGTTGAAAATAAGGAAAAAAAAATATTTTGAAAAAATGGAAATCAAACAAGGTCTAAGTAAATATAGTATTTTATAATTTTAAATGTTTGATATATACTATTTTAATTATTAAATGATTTCTAGAATAATTAAAGTTTTAAAAATAAGAAAACGCTATCGTAATGCTTGAATTTGGCCTTCTGGTCTAGCTACATTTTACGCTTTTTAGAACATTAAGAATAAGAATGCGATGAAAAAAATTGAAAATATAAGTGCGGCTATGAATACATATTTAAAACCTTCGTTACAATCAAAATACGGTACAAGAAACAAAAACATCCATTTTTCCTATTGAAATGGGTGAACAGTATTGAAGAAAATATTTTTGTTTATTTGCTCCAACCTTTGGCTTTCGATTTGAGTGTAGAACCACCTACGTTTGTATAATTCAGTTCCTCATCCAATGCTTGTATGTTTTCAAGGGTTCTCGTGACTAACATGAGTAGAGGTTGAAAACGATCAATCATGGATCACAATTATGTTTAAAACTCAACTTGGCATTACAACATACTTCTCAAATGACAGGATGTTATGTTGGGAATCTACTTAATCATAAGCAGCGGAAAGTAAAACAATTTTCAATTTCTACCAAAGATTTGCTTTGTGTTTACATAAAAACTGTGATAAAAATTATACATTTGATGAATTCTGCAAACTCATATGCTAATACTCTAACTCGAATGGTCACGGCCTGCAATCCAAGCTGTCCAATTGTCCAGCTTCCAATGGTGATCCACACAGAGAACAAGAATGACAACTAGGGTTTTCTTTTCTCGTACAAGCAAGAATAAAGAATTTTTCATCACTGTTTTCAAATCCTAGCAGCCTATTAATATAAGTCTAAACGGGTTGGCCTGTCTTTTAAACTTAACCTAATCCAATATTTAATCAATCAAATTAATTAAATCCGATCCACCAATTAATTAATTCATGCCTATTAATAAACAACATAATTAATTAATTATCCAACATTAGTCAATTAATTAATTGGTAAATCTCATTCTTCTGGTTCTCTTTTGTGTGTGACTCATTAGACTCCCGATCACGATATCTAACGACATGAATTATTATTTTGATTTAATTAAAATTGATAAATTAAAGTACCCATTTTAATTTATCATCAATTTACATCCGTCGTCCCAAATTGACATCTAGCAATGCGTCAGGGTAATACATGTGATGGGAAATGTCACGTGGTGTGACAAAACCAAAACTTGTTCGTTTACTGTGAAACTATAATCATTTTGTCAATATGATCCGATCAGTTACGAGATATGGATATGTGTCCATTTCAATCATCGATTATAACTTTTATCCCACTGTTAAGTCAATGCAAGTTAAAAACTCATTTTCAACTTATGAGTTCACCTTGGCCAAGGATTTCATTATGAACTTAACTGGATAAAATGTATATCATAATCTCTTACTACTTAAGAGTGACGAATTCTCTATTGATCATTCACAACCTTCATATGATTCTTGACATACCCGAACAATGTCATATTAGTGACCTTTGATATAGCAACATCAAACATCACCAAAGTATAACTGTTCTCATATAAGGCATTATGATGACCTCAAATCAAAGGACAAATTCAACTACTGAACGTTAGAGATTAACTACTGACACTCAGATAGTTTTCCATGTGAAATCTCCCAGCGGATCTCCAATGTTTTGTTCTATAACAAAACATTCACGTGTTCATTCAGGTGTCACCACACTTTACATTGTGAGATCAACTACTTACTTCATAAGTAAGAAATGTCACACGTGATGGTCAATCTGCAATAACGATATATGTATCTCGTTATTACATATGATCATGGACGATTTAAGATTCAGTCATATGTAATTTATATCTCACAATCACAACTCCTTGCGATTAACAATTTATCAAGATTTGAATCTACGGATTCTATTATTTAATTAATTAGATTATTAATTCAATTAAATAATAGATATTGCCATAAATATACGTCGATTATACACATTAAAAGTATTTATGTCCAAAGTTGATTGAACTTAGGGCATAACACTTAAAAACTCTCACTTGTACTAGATTCAATAACTTATGTATCTTATGTCATAGGAGTCTACATGACGATCATGTTTATACTGCGACACTCTTTGTCAATGGATCTGCAATTTAATAACTTGTGGGAATTCGTTCTTTCTTTACGTCATTTCATTGTATTATCTTTCCAATGAGATAATACCGCCTTAACAAATGTTTGCATCATTGATGAGACATTAGTTCCCTCGCTTACACGATGAGTCCATTGTTATCCCAATGCAGAAGCGTGTGATCAACAATGTTGGAAACTACTCCAAGTTCATTAATGAACTTTCTGATCCAGACCACAACTTTTGTTGCTTTCTAAAGTAATGATGTATAAGGCATCTATTATTGAATCAACGATTATTTTCGTTTTGGAACCTTTCCAACATACCGCTTAAGAGCAAATTAATATCATAATTGAAATATACTATCATTCTAGTCTGACTAGAAGTTAACATTACAGTATCCATGAACTCTTAGTTCATTTTTTTCATATAAAATCTTCTTAAGATTTTATCTGTATAGATTGGGATGAGTTAAGCAATCTTTTATATCTATCTCTATAGATCCACTTACTTTTCCCATATCTATTATGAAGAAATTATTTGACAACCATAATTTCAACAATTGAAATATAGAGACGTCGTTTCCTATAATATGTCTCATACATATAATATTAGGAATGCGACAATGCTTCCACTATTTTCTTATAAACACACAATTCATCTTTATTTTTTTATAAAATCAAACATTTTGACTTTTATATCAAATCAAAAATTTCAGCTCCAAAAGACTTATTTCAATCCATATTGAACTTTTCTTGTAAACTCATTTACAACCTATGGATTTCAATCCATTAGGCAGGTTGACCAAGGTTCAAACCTTGATTACATACATTAAGTTCATATCGGATTTCGTAGTTTTCGCCATCTCAACGAGTCAACACTTGACTTTGCTTATGCATAATTAGTAGGTTCATCATCCTCGATTAGTAATGCATGATTAGTAATCATGGATTCGAACCTTCCAGAACGTCGAATGATCCTACAATATTTACACGGAGCTTACGTGTCCTCAGAAGTCTCCAATTCCTAATCAAAAGTATGTCTCTCAGCAGGTGTGGGATTAGACTCAGGTTCATCTACTTGGTCAACTATATCTGTGAATTTTTGAACTTCTTCAAGATTTATTCTGCTCCCACTGTCTTCTCCTAGAATAAACACTTTCTCTAGAAGTATGGCATGTCTTGAAATGAACACCTTCTTCTCAACAGGATTATAGATTATAGAATTGATATCTAATTGTCTCTTGAATATCCTACAAATATATATTTATCAGATTTAGTCTCAAACTTATCCGATTCAACACGTTTCACATAAACGTCACAGCTCAAACTTTCATATGAGATAAATTGGGGCTTCTACCTTTCCATAACTCGTATGGAATTTTGTCAACCGATTTAGATGTGACACGATTTACTACGTAGCACATGGCAATCCACGCATGACCTCAAAACAATTTTGGAATGTTTACATGGCTTGTTCTTAGTTACACTATATCTAATAGTGTACGATTCCTCATTTCGGAAACACTATTATGTTGCAGTGTATTGGAGGAATCCACTACGAGATAATCACATTCTCTTTTAGATAATCTAAAATTCTACCTTTTAGATATTCTCTACATCAATCAGATCTTAGTGTGAAAATATATATATACATATTTGTTTCTCAATTTCTAGTTTGAATTCTTTGAACATTTTAAGAGTTTCATACTTCAGTTTCATCAAATATACATGATCATTTCTAAAATGGTCATCGGTAAATGTGATGAGATAAGAGAAACTACATGTGACATTAATTGATATGGGTCCACATACATCACTATATATTAGACCCAATAATTATGCAGATCTTTCTCCTTTTCAAGTAAAATGAGATTTAGTCACTGTGCCTAACAAGCATGATTCGCATTCGTCAAATGATTCAAAATCATTTGACCCAAATATACTTCTCAATGTAAATTCGGAATTGCATTCTCATTTATATGATCAAATCTGCAATATCAGATATAAGTGTCATCCAGATTATCATTTTTATGCCTTTTCATTTCTATACTCATTACAGAATACTCAATATCTAGAATATAAATGTCATTTTGTAATTTACTATAACCATTAAGATCTTATCAAGATAAAAGGAAACAACAAATCAACAATTGTCCTTAACATTAAAATAATTCATGTCTAAACCCGAAATTTATTTAATACTCTTAGTAATGGTAAGAACAAAATAACATTTCTCTAATTCTAATATTAAGCTAAAAGGCAAAAGTAAGAAGCAGCTCCTAGAGGCAATGTAGTGCCTCCTTGTTGCAGCGCGAAGCATTGCGTCGCACTACTGCCTTTATCGCAGCGACGCTCGTTGCTACAACTTGCAGCAACGATGAGCGCTGGGCTGTGGTAGAGCGCTCCCATTGTTGCAGCGGGTTTTGCCGCCACCACCCCAATGTTCGAATCCCTTTTTTTTCTAATTCTAAAAATAGATTTTACAAATGAAAAACAATTTTTCAAACTTGCTAGAAACAAGAAAACAACTTTTGATTGTTATATGATGCAAAACAATTTCTAACAAATACAAAGTAGGCTCTGATACCACTATTGGGAATCTACTTAACCATGCGCAACGGAAAGTAAAACAATTTGCAATTCCTACCAAGGATCTGCTTTGTGTTTAGATAAAAACTGTGATAGAAATTATACATTTGATAAATTCTACAAACTCATTTGCTGATTCTCGACCTCGAATGATCACGATCTGCGATCTCAGATGTCCAATTGTCCTACCTCCAATGGTGATCCACACATAGAACAAGAATGACAACTAGGTTTTTTTTTTCTCGTGCTAATGAATTTTCCATCACTGTTTTCAAACCATAGCAACCTATTAATATAAGTCTAAACGAGCCGGTCCGTCTCTTAAACTTAACTCGTTCCAATATTTAATCAATCAAATTAATTAAATCTAGTACATGAATTAATTAATCCAATTAATTAATTTAGGTCTATTAATAAGCAACCTAATTAATTAATTATCAAACACTTGTCAATTAATTAATTGGTAAATCACATTGTTCTTGTTCTCTTTTGTGTGTGACCCATTAGATTCTCGATCATGATGCCTAACGACGTAAATTATTATTTTGATCTAATTAAAATTGATAAATTAAAGTACCATTTTAATTTATCATCAATTCACATCCGTCTTCCCAGATTGACATCTATCAATGTGTCAGAGCAATATATGTGACGAAAAATGTCACATAGTGTGACAAAACTAAACTTATTTGTTTACCATGAAACTATAATCTATTTGTCAATTGATCTGATCAATTACGAGATATAGATATGTGTCAATCTCAATCATTGATCATATTTTTTATCCCACTGTTAAGTCAATATAAATCGAAAACTCATTTTCGACTTATGAGCTCACATTGACCAAGGATTTCATTATCAACTTAATTAGATGAAATGTAGATCATAATCTCTTACTATCTAAGAGTGACAAATCATCTATTGATCATTCACAATTCTTGACATACTCGAAGGATGTCATATTAGTGACCCTTGGTAGAGCAATATCCAATATCACCAAAGTATGACTGTCATCATATAAGGCACTATGATGACATCAAGTTAAATGACAAATTTCACTATCGAACGCTAGAGATTAACCACTGACACTCAGATAGTTTTTCATGTGGAATCTCTCAACGAGTCTCCAATGTTTTGTTCTATAACAAAACATTCACGTATTCATTCAAGTGTCACCACACTTTATATTGCGAAATCAGTTACTTACTTCATAAGTAAGAAATGACACACGTGATAATCTATCCGTAATAGTGATATTCGTATCTCGTTATTACATACGAGATACGGACGATTTAAGATTCAGTCATATGTAATTTGTATCTCACGATCACAACTCCTTGTGATTAACAAATTATCAAGACTTGAATTTACAGATTCTATTATTTAATTAATTAGAATATTAATTCAATTAAATAATAGATCTTGTCATAAATATGCATCGATTATACACATTAAAAGTGTTTATATCCAAAGTTGATTGGACTTAGAGCATAACATTTACATGCTACAACACTGTGTCCGTAATCCATTAGGCTAAGGTACAATTATATGCGGTATATAAAATAGGTGACAGGATACTATAATCGATTCTCATCAAGTTCCGTGAATTCATCCGCTTGTGTAGTGTTCTTAAATTATCATATAGGATGTAAAAACTCCACCATTTTTTCCTTATGAAGTGTACATACTTTCCTTGCTATTAAGAATCTATGTTATTATGCGTGAGTTTGGACCTCCTAGTATGAAGATTTAAGCTTATGTACTGTTCAACTAAAAAAGCTTATTAATATTTAAGACAAAGCCAACGGTAAATTTTAATCACACATTTCATGGGGTCCACATCTTTTTAATCACACATTCCATCAACTTCTACAAAATTTTACCAAAATTTTGAATTTTATCTAAGCCAAACAAAGATTTGAAACGTATGTTTGCAATAGAACATGGGCGGACCCAATGAAGGCCAAGTGCACGTAGATGCATGCACTGAACTTTGAGTTGAAATGAAATGAACTTTGGGGAAAATGATTTTTACTAGCACCAAGATTGGCCATATTCAAGCTCTCGTTGTTGCTCATATTGAAAAACTAGAGGAAGAAAGTGAAAACCCTCGGAAATGAAAAGAGATAAAGGAGAGAAAAGTAGTATCTAAGCCGTTTAGCCTTCGAAGCTTTTTTTGTCTTCTTCCTTTGCTATCTTCTACTGTCTAAAACCTAAAACCTAGAAAGTATTTACTGGACCCAATTAAGGCCATGTTTGGGTTATCAATTCTGTGGGGGTTTTGGTGTGGTTTAAATGTTTGACGGGTTGGTATGAAATTCTGAGTTTTTATGTGGGCTGCCCATTTCTAGTATTTGTTTATTTTTGGGCAATTTACACAAATATGGAAGAAATGGGCTGAACAAAAATATTAACTTTTGGTAAATATTAAAAATGACAAAGACTTTTAGTATATTGTTTTTGTTATAATGTTGTAATTATTTTTTTTTTACCTTAAATAATATCGTCGTCCGCACTGAAAAAAAAATCTTGGGTCTGCCCCTGCAATAGAATATTGTTAAATCATATGTATTCACCACTTATATTTCACACGTCTATAGGAATCCAACACAAAAATTTCCGACTCTAATTCATATACTTCTTTTGAGTAGTCTTTTAACAATGCTAAGAACTTAAACGTACATCACGAGTCGAAGTAGCCAGCCGCACTAGCAAACTACAGACCTCACGAACCATGGATATCTATCCACTGCAACTGGAGCTCGATTTCACCACACTCAACATTTCTAAGTCTCAGAAACATATGTTGGATTACTTTGCCATTTTCCCAGATTATAGAACTTTCTTCAGCTATGCAGTTTTCCCGGGTTGGTTTTATTTTTGCGATTATGGATCCACTGGGGAGATTTTGTAAGTGCCTCTTTCCAGCTTCTACAAAAGGTTTAATGTCAAGTTCTGCATCTCCCATTTTATCATCTAGACTGAATGTATCTTTGTCGTAAACTTGCTGCAATGAAATAAACAGATTAGCATAAGAATTGTTATGGGTTTAGCAGTTATAAATAGTGGAATTGGAAACAAGAAACGAAAACACACATATCTACTGGGGTCACATTCTGCTGCTGGTTTTCAGCACAATTCAACATTTCGTTCATTCAGGTTTTTTTGTGTCATAGCTCTATAATTCAGATAAGGTTTTCATTGGACGGACTGCATTGCTGATATTGATCCCCAAAAAAAGACAATAGGTACAGATAGGCCGTGCACAACCAACCATCGTACTGTAAAGATTAGATAGGTTAGATCTATAATCATTAGATTAGGGCCTCCTAAAATGATTTACTAAATTCATCAAGTTGTTACAAAGGATCAAAACAACCGGTAATTAACGAAGTTTCTTGTCGACTCTCTGTAAAATACTCCTTTGGCCAAGGGCTTCCCGTAAGCTAAACCAGAAAGAACTCAACTAGATCCCTTCTTTGTTTGTCTGAATAGAGGGAAAAGTCCCGTTAGGTTCTTTAAAAATAAGTCTTTTATTGTTGAAAGGACAAAGTGAATTTCTTTTTTTGTAATAAATAAGGTTTTTTCTTGATGTTCTTCACACAAAAAACCGCCCCCGTAAAATCCTTCGCATAATAGCAATGTATTTGAAACTTAACGCGTATGGAATGTTAACATACCTCTCGAATATCGTACGTCGAGGAGATAAGCAAGCATTATAATATTACGCTCTACAAGTCCAAACAAGAATCACTGTTGAATATTATAGAATTACGAGTACAATTACCAAAATTCATATTCTTCTTGTCATTGTTAGAGGATACTTGTACGTTCCTTTTGTTTGTTGAAGACATACGGGTAAAATATGAAGGGGATGGGATAAAAAAATATATATAGTTGATCCTGATATTGTAATATGAATTAATTTCTATAAAATGTTAATTAAAAGATAATTTACTTTGCCAAACTATATGATGTAAAATGAGACAGAACTTACCAACTTGATCGGAATATCAGGATCAGCAATCGTTAGTGTTAGCTCCTCGTTCCATTCAGGATTTAGGTTCTTTCTTACAACTCGTGTCTTTAATTTCTGATCACAAAATTACAGTTAGTTAAAATTAGCATTATGCTCTTAAAAGAATCACAAAAACTAAAAAATCGAAACATAGGCACACAATACCCAAAGATAGAATTTTTATAATTCAATTCAACAAGCCTATGCAAAAGCATATAATACCAGAAAAATAAACGAACGACGAGATAGTTCTAAAGTTTCCATTAATATATTGCTATATAGTGGATTAGGTATTGTAAAAAAAGAAAAAGGGGGAAACCTAAGCGCGTTTTAATGTTTATATCATTACAGATTAAGGTTGGGTTTCAGCCACCGAAGAATATATTTTGGAATGGGAAATTGACAGAGAACGTTTGGTTGAAAAAAAAAGTTATTGTCGGAAATAAAAATATTATTTTATTGAAAAATGTGGGATTGAACATGCTAGAAGAATGAAAATGAAATTTTAACGTGACTCAACCAATACTTCAAGGGCTCGTTTGATGTGCAGGATTGATCTCGACCCGACAGTACAAACATGTATTTTAACGATGAACATGAAAAAGCATTAAACATCGATATTGTCGAAAAACATTTTAAAACTGTCGAAAATCTCTGACTAACCTGTTTTCCCAACCGAACAATAACGTAAGGATCGCTGCTTCTCACATCCCTTTTAGCAAGATTTATGCCTCTCTGTATAGTGATTCTTAGCAAACCCAAAGTGTTTTCCATATCAAGATTTCCTTCTTTTCCAATAAAATAAAACAGCCTACCTATTCAAATAAAGGATGAAGGAAAACGGACCAAAATCTGAAGATTGAAACCAACAGGATTTTATAAAGAATTTTTTGGGATTAAGAATGGTTTGGTGGGTTTTATAATGCGGTGCAGATTCAAGGGTTAAGGAAAAAGATTAATTAATATGTTAAAACAAAATTATTTTTGGGGGGTTTTGACTTTTTAGTTAAAATTTTGGCAAACGGTCACGCGCTGAATTGGACTTTCCCAGTTACATCCGTGGGCCCTTTGTTCTAGAAAGGCAGTTGGCATTAGAGTTGAATTGCTGGTTAATCCATTTGTACCTTGAATTGCGAAGAAAAATGCTATAATGTACCTTTGCATTTAAACTCTGCATCACACGTTGCCGTGGAAAGTGGGTTTGAAGAAAAAAAATAAAAAAGAAAATAAGAGAAGTAAACATAAAGCAAACCAAATAAGAACGGAATAATCCAAAAAAAAATTGAAACCTCTCTCATTTTCATTGGACGTAGGGATGGCAGTAAAGTCGCTCAATTCGATACCCGCGGGATCCCGCCCCGAATGAGACAGGAAATACCCACCTAACTGGATACATGAAGTGGGGATGGGGCGGAAAACATAGTCCCCGCCCCGCTACCCGCTTCGTTTAAAATTAATTTCAAATTTAAGTTTTTATCGAACAAAAATAATAAATTTATCATCATTTTTAAAAAGAACATAAATTGCTTTTAAAAGAATTAATAAAAAAGTAATAATATTTACTAACTAAAGACATGAAAAAAAAATGGAGCGATAAATGAGGCAAGGGACCCGCCTCGCCCCGATTCCGTCGAGTATGGGTATGAGATAAGGTAATAAAAATACCTGACGAGACAGGAGTGAGATTGGTCGACCCGTCTCATACCTGCCCCCGTTGCCATCCCTAATTGGGCGATCAAACCAGTAGTGAACATCATCTACCAGCCCACCCATCCCATATTATGTCATCGGTTGGGGTCGTCGGTTCCGACCCACATTCTATCAAGACTCAATATTATTGGGCAACTGAGGCGGGTTGAATTCGGAAGCAAATAACATCAGGAAGTTTCATTGATTTGAAGAGTTTGGGCGGGTTGAATCCGGAAGCAAATAATAACCACGAAGTTTTATTGGTTCGTAGAAATGACAAACAAAGGTATTTTCCATCCTCATTTTAATGTGGAAATGGTGGTGAAAACGGGGGTGATTATTAGTTCATTTTTTTCTTCTTTTTCTTTCCTCGGCGAAGCACTCAATGATTGGTTAGTGATAATTTGATTCTTCGTCGCCATAGTAAATAGGCGAGAAAATAGAATTTCTTTCTTCGTCTTAACAAAAACAAACAAACAAAAAAAACCTATTGCGAATATGCTAAAAATCTGCAAACCGATTATGAATCTACGGGTTAATATATAATTGGTCGGGTTTTGATGGAGATTTATTGGCCTATATTGATGCAAACTTCCAACCAGGACATTGGCCCCAAATATGAAGGCAATAGCAAGGGGTGCAAACTTTCCCTCTTTGGATTAATCGCAGTAAAGTATACCGTATATACCAGTCCAAATGTCAAACATATCTCCATCACCAACACGTTCCATTCTCCTACTCCAGCTGCCATGGAATATCCTTGCAGCTTCAGTGACCACAATCACCATATGCTTAAAAGTTATTTTGTTACACCGTAGATAACATAGAAGCCACAAACTTCAAAAAATGAAGTCAATCCGGTTACTTATAAACACAAACACGTGCTAAGACATCAAAGTAAATATTAAGCTAAGTGGGTTTTCTTTTTCTTTGTTTACCAAATCATTTACTGATGGTAATAACATCTTTTGTTGTTCTATATAAACAACAATTGCTTCTAATCTTCACAACTTTCTGACCTTTAAATTATCGTCAATTTCCTGACCTTTAATTTACTTTAGCTTATTAAATAGGTGACCGAATTATCTAGTAACAATTTTGTAGAATGAGTGATTATCTTGCATGAATTAAAAATTATTTATGTGAATTATTTTTAATATTCTTTAATTGGTTGTTTATTGCAGCGAATGGAATTTCGAAAGAGGTGGATGAACATATTTTGTTACAATCCGATAATGGGAATATTTTGGAAAGTGTGAACTTAGTGGATGATGAGATTCTATAAGTGGATGGTGCAATCGTGCCTGCGGTGGACATAGAGTTCAACTATGAAAAATAAATATTTGATTTTTGCAAAAGATATGCGTACAACGTAGGCTTTCTAGTTAGAAAAAGAAATTTGCAAAATGATGATTATGGAGTTGTCAGATATGCTGTGCTGACATGTAGCCGTGAAGGACGAAGAAATAGTTATCCAAAAGGTTCTTTGAAGCCACAAGCTACCATTAAAACAAGTTGCAAAGTCAAACTTACTACTTCTGCACATGCATGTGGAATATGGAGAATTAACATATTCAATCTCAATCACAATCATAAAACAAGTCCTTCGAATTTAAGGTTGTACTGTTGCAATTGAGAATTAAGTGCACACGTTAAAGGACTGCCTGAAGTGAATGATATGACAGGGATTTCGTTGCTCAAAAGTTACAACTCTGCAATCGTTAAAGCAGGTGGGTATGAGAATATGACTTGCGTGGAAAAGAATTGTCGAAACTATGTTGAAAAAGTGAGGTCGTTAAGACTTGGAGAAGGAGATGTCGTAGCAATACAAGCTTACTTTTCGAACATGCAAGCAAGTTGCCCGAGTTTTTACTTCAGTGTGGATTTAGATGAAGAGTTGAGGCTGAGGAATTTTTTTAGGCTGATAATAGGAGTAGACGAGTATATAAAGAGTTGGGTGATGTTGTAATACCACATACCTAACTAATAAATATGACTTGCTATTTGCATCTTTTGTTGGAGTTAATCATCACGAACAATCAATACTATTCGGTTGTGGTTTGGTGGTGAATGATAGTACTGAAACATTTGTGTGACTTTTCAGGACTTGGCTTCAGTGCATGCATCGACAAGCTCCCTAGGGAATTATTACAGACTAGGACAAGACCATGAAAAATGCAATTCAGATCTTGTTTCCAAACACTAGGCATAGACGGTGTTTTGGCACATATTGAAAAAGTTGTCAGAAACGTTTGGATACTATGTGGATAAGAGTGCATTTTTTTATAATATACATGTATTGGTGTACGATTCTCAAACTGTTGAAGAATTTGAAGAAGGTTGGGGAGCGATGATCGATGCATTTACCTTGCATGATATTGATTGGTTGTTAGGAATGCACGTGAATAGAGATCGTTAGGTACCTTGTTATTTAAAAAACAATTTCTAGGTGGGAATGTCAACAACTTAACACAGTGAGAGTATAAATGCATTTTTCAATGGTTATGTGTATTCAAAGACTTCACTGAAATAGTTTGTTGAATAATACGAGTGTGCATTGAGGAATAAGGTGGAAAAAGAGTTTCAGGTAGATTTCAAATCTTTTTCGCAAATGGTACCCTGCGCAACAAAGTTCGAAATGGAAAAACAGTTTCAACAAGTTTACACCATCTCAAGATTCACGGATGTTCAGGATAAGCTCATTAGGAAAGTTTATTGCGACTTCATATCTACCACAGAGGCCTTCTCGGGGACGACGTACGCGGTATGGGAAGATGTCATGCATGTTGACAAGAAAACGTTTTCCGTCATGTTTCAAAAAGGAAAATGTGAAATTGTTTACACATGCCACTTATTTGAGTTTTGAGGAATAATTCGCAGGCATGCGATTGATGTGTTGATCTGTAATATCATTAGTCACTGTTGGGCGCCTACATCTTACGGAGATGGAGGAGAGCTGTGAGTAGAGCCCACATGAGGGTCGCAGTAAACTACGATGGGTTAAATAGCACTCCGGATAGTTAAGATACGGAAAAATGTGTCCATTATTTTCTTCACTTGCGGACATGACTGCAAATGACGACGATCAGACTTGAGCTATAATGGAGTGGATAGAATACAAGAAACAAACAATGAGAAAGATAAGATCGAGTAGCGAAAGTAATGATATGTCCCAGTAGATTGTCTAGCTAGCTTTGGAGAGTGAAAAATCACAACATACTGGTAGGGGAAGCGTACATGATCCAACATGCTCAAAGAGAAAAGGCACGCCTAAGAAATTTCGAAAGAAATCCCTTTGGAATCGAGTTCCAGTAACGCAAAGG
Organism: Fraxinus excelsior; assembly: GCA_019097785.1. Taxonomy (NCBI): domain Eukaryota; kingdom Viridiplantae; phylum Streptophyta; class Magnoliopsida; order Lamiales; family Oleaceae; genus Fraxinus; species Fraxinus excelsior. The sequence continues at coordinate 4,588,071 of CM032636.1, forward strand.
TATGTATCAAAATTATTTTGTATATTATGAAAGTAGGTAAGAGTAATAATGATCTGTAATTTGTTGGTTATGCAGGTAAATATGAGTTCAGCCAAGAGAAGGAGACTGAGGACACACCTATGTCAAATGGGAAATGGTGCACTTATCATTCAGGCACACCATCAAGCACAATACTACATTCCTTCATCGATCTCATATTCACAACTCATGCTAGTTCATACAATGAAGTTGTTGAATGTATTTAATTGGTACTTTTTTACTTACATTTTTAGTTGATATAGGGTGATGGCAATAGTCATGTGCTCACACAACACTTTCAGTCTCCCAATTTCACCCCTCCATCTTCAACAACTATTATACTCAATGGTCAAGGTAATGACTTGGTAAAAATACGTAATTTCAATTCCTCAATTTCTATAGTTCGTGTATTATCTTTTATATTTTATAGTAGGAAATGCAATGCCATACTATTATCCAAATTTACCTGACGAACATAGCGCAAGACTGTAACCTTGGATGAAGACAATTACTGGACCAATTCTAGTGACTATATATGTTTTGTCCGAGCATATTGTTTGAGAGGTAAGACAAATGAGAAATGTTTTGGTGTGTTTATTTTATTGCCTAATGACTTGTGTCATAGTTAAGAAAATGCATTTACAGTTCACCATTTGCCAGACAAACATCACATCAAGGAAGACTAAAGGAATGGTTCATTTGATTTGCTTAAGACTGTCACATTCAACATGCAATGTACACCAATTACAGGTCACTAATTAAACACCAGTAAAATTACATTACAATGAATTGTTTAATTCAGCAACTAAAAAGAACAAAATGTACATTACACATCAACTGAGGTAGCGATTCAAATGGCAAAAACCATCATCGTTACCATAAACAATCAGATGTTTAAATCCATCCTAAGAAATGTAAATACTAGTAAGCCGGTACCTTCCCTTTTGTATCCACTACCACACTTCCATTGCCTTTGTGTATTGTCACATTCGCATAAATTTCAATATCTTGTTCTTCAATTACCCGACGCAGAGATTGGAACGTAAAGAGTTATACGTTGAACTTCTTTGAGTGATGTAGAATTATTTGATTTAATGATAATGATACTTGATTCGTCGCTTGATTCTCCTTGTTCAATCCATTCCCAGTAACTACACTTAGCACTGCAACAAATTGAGCAATTCTCCCTTGTTCTTCGTCTCCCTTTCAACCTCGAAGAATTTCACGAAGCCATGTTTACACCAATGGCATTGCCGTTTGTTTGGGCAATCCGCAAAGAAGTGCCCATTCTCTCTACAGCTATGACAGAGTCCGAAATTCTTTCCCATCATTCTAACACAAACAACCAACATATTACTAATCAATACACATTAACTGCAACTAAAAATTCGAAAACTGCTAACTTCAAAATAATAATGAAATTTGGTTTTCACTGTCGTTCATTGTCCACAATGAAATAAATGGTTTTTTGAGACCAAAAATATCATACTTGCATACCGTGAGTTGGAGATTCTGCCGGAGGCAATGGCTTCGGTGATGGACAGCCTTGTTGCACATAGTGGAGATTTTCTCCTTCGACTTCAACAAAACAAACAAGCAAGTGATTAATTGAAAGTGAGAATCCCGAACGTAGAGACGCTCGATAAATTGAGCATCATCGTTTTCGAATCTGAAATTTAGTGATTGTCGAAAGGGATTCCTATCGCTTTTGAAGGTTACCAAATTTTAGGGAGAATGTTTCGATCGCCTTCAAGGGTTTACAAATTTTAGGGGATTTTTTCCAATTCAGTGACGGTTTCCATCGCCTTCGAGGGTTCTCAGATTTTGGGGGATTTTTCCAATTAAGTGAAAATGATGTGGGTTGTTTGATTTTGGGGGTTTTTAATTTTGGGATGGGTCAAATTATTTACCAGCAGTTTATGTTTTTTTCTCTTTCCCAATGGCCACGCCACTGTGTAAACAAGCGGGGATTCCAAAATGTACATATGGCGCAGTTGTTGCGAAGAATGGTACTGATTTTTGGGATATTGTAGTCACGGTTGTAGATTTTATTTATACTTTTTATTTGTTCCATTACAGTAAGGTTGGGCATGGTCTGATTCGATTCAATTTTCTTTAAAACCGAACCAAATCTCATAATTTTTTGATATTTAGTAAATGAAATCGTTGGGTCTAAATTTAATTATGGAACCATTCGGATTCGGTTCGGTTCAGTTTGATTCAATTCGGTTCCGAAATTTCGTAGAATAATCAATTTTTTTATAATACAACACTATATTAATTCGACTGTAACATATTCAATCTAAACTCTTACAAAGTAACATAGTCCAATCTCGTGATATCTTTTGCACATTTCTTTGTTGAGTTCTTCATAGATTTAATCCTTAAAATTACAGGAAGAGGAATATGATTAGTTCACAATAATAGAACGGTAGAAACGACACTACGTAAGAAAGAGATTAGGGTGAAGATTATGTCAATTTGATTAAGTTGGGCTTGTCTAAAAATTAGAAATTGTAAAATCATATTTTGGGTTCGAATTAAATTAATTAGTTAGTAATTTATTTATAGAAATAAAATAATTTGACTTATTTAAAATAAAAAACTAAAAAAAAAAATTATGGAGATTCGGTTCTTATTCGATTTTTCAGTTGTTGGTCTAGAATTGAGAACCAAACCGAACTCGCGGTTCTCGATTTAGATACTCGTTCGAATATTTAAATTAAGAAGAACTGCTCGTTTAGGTCCGATTCGGTTCGAGAGTTTTGTCCAATCCTACATTACAGTCTCGAACCTTTTATATAGTTGCAACAGAATGACAAATGGACAATTTTCGTCCATAAATCCATTAGACCCTGCTTGATAGTATTTCTTTTCCATGAAACTATGAATTAGTTTTCCATTTTCCACATTTTTGCTTGTTTGATAGGTAAAATTTTCTTGGCAAATGATTTTTCACCCAACCCCATTTTTAGTCATTTTTCTTGGTTTTTGTGGAAAAAATTTCCTACCACTTTGGTGGGAAATACTTTTTCTAGGCAATTGTTTCCCTTTTTTGGCAATGAAAACAGATTTTATCTCTAATTATAACAAATTATATCCATTTAATGGACAATTTTCATAGAAAATAAAGTCAAACAAACATTAAAAGATTCAAAATTTCAATATTTTTCAGGTGAAAAATTATATCAATCAAAAACAATTTATTGACAATTCTCAATAAAAACAAGTTCTATACAATTCAATTCTTTGATATTCATTTTCTTTTGCAATCAAGCGGATCCTTAGTTCTCTAAAAAAACTTGACCTCGAGCAAATTGTGACCAACTTTTAAAAGGGTAAAATAATAATTTTAGATTCTCATATTAAATAATTAAAAATACAAAAAGTTTACCATCTTCCCAACCCTCCACAGCGCTGATGACCACCACACACAACTCATACATGGTAACTTGATTTTAGATTTGAAACAAGATCTAATTTCATATTAGCAAAGGAGATATCTTTCCTTCTCTACATTAGATTGTCAAATTCCTCCACCGCTTCCGAATCAATCATGGAAAACCCCAACTACTCCCGCCACCGCCATAACTCACCCAAATCCACCTCTCTAACCACTACCATACCATTATTTTTTGATCTTGAATGAGCAACAAAGGGTCGCGAGAATTTCAATGTAGATCTAGAAATCCGAGCTACCTTCACTGAATTTTCTTTTGAGGAAGTTCAATCGATATTGGACCAAAACTAGGTTCTCATTCAGCAAGTGATCTAGAATCCCCAATCGAAATGAAAAATGTTATTCATCCCCAGTGGGGATGCATCCCCAGTCTATGTGGCTGTAAATGATTGGTTAAATGATAGGTGAAATTAAATGACTTATTTAATTTCACCTATCATTTAATACCACATTAACGCCACATAGACTGGGGATGAATAACATTGCTCATCGAAATCCATAAGGTGATTGTGGCAATTACGGTGCGAATTCGTGCGGGTGGGTGACGATGGTTGATCGATCGACATTGGGTGAAATTTCTAGTTTGGTCTTAGGAAGTGGTGCAGGAGTAGGGTTTTGGGGGAGCGTGTAGTTTAGCTTTGGAACTGTGGGCGACACAAAATAAATAAAAGGTCCGAATAAAATTTGTTAAAAAGTTAAAAAGTTTAGGGTCGTGATTGCAATTATTTCTTAATTTTATTAAAAAATTGTATTTATAATAATATAAGAAATGAAATACTCAGCTCCTATTAGCCATTAAAAAGTTTTATTCTTCTCTTCGATATTGACAAGGTTAATTCGAAATTCGAAGTGGAACTGAATGTTCAATACGATATTAGAATATGCAAACCTCAAACAAGGAATTCATATGTTTAAGCTACGATAGGGAAGATAATTAGGGAAGGTTTTTTGGAAAAGTCGAAAATAATTAAAAACGACCTTCAATACCATCTTGGACAAATAGGCAAAAATAATTCATATAATCAACATAATATATATTTTAAAATTGTAAGACGGACACTTATATTTAATAAAATAATATTCTGAATTGTCTACGTTTTTACAACAGTACTAGGTAACAAAACTGCAGGCCCGGCACGAGGCGCCTTTATGTGTGAAATAAAAAGTCCAACTTTGCCGTCCCCAAACTTCAACTACAAAATATTATTTATAATTTTCTCAACTATTTTACTTATTTACTTCAATTTTGTTGACATATTATGTGTCTTTTTACATGAATTTCAGTATCATTCGTTGTGTCCAGAGGGATAAAGGTTCATCGGTTTTCTAGCTTGTAGTCAAAGTAGATGGGGTCATGGGGCTAGTAGGAGCGTAATGTAAAAGAAAAATAGAAAAATAAAGTTATTAAGTTCATATTTCAGCTCCATTATCTCCAAATTTATTTTAATTGTACATTCTCCTAATAAAATAATTTGCACGTAAATATAAAACTTTTCTCCTATGTTTAATAACATGTTGTTCAAAAACCCATTATTACAAAAATCCATTTTTCAGTGAAAATAGATCTCAAATGGGGTTCAGTCTCTAAATTTTATCATATTGAGTTAGTGAATCGGTAATCGAAGTAGTAGTGTGGTAGTGGTCGTTAAAGTTTTATTGATCAAAAGAATTAGAGAATGTCCGACATGACTCTTGATAAATCAAAATGAGTTTTTGATAATTAAGGATCCGTTTGATTGGAAGAATGGAATTGGGTAGAAAGAAAATGAATTTCAGAAAATTGAATTGCCTAAAAGTTGTTTTAGTGAGAATTGTTAATTAATTGTGTTTGGTTGGTATAATTTTTCACCTGAAAAATATTGAAATTTTGGATCTTTGATTTGTTCAACTTTATTTTCCATGAAAATCGTCCATTAAAGGTATAAAATTTATTACAGTTAGGGATTGAATTTGTTTCCAAAGATTAACAAAAATAAGCTATCTAGAAAAGCTTTTCCCGCCAAACTCATGGGAAAAGTTTTTCCTCAAAAATCAAGAAAATATGGAAAATCAATTTTATGGAAAATTTAGTCAATCAAACATGCAAAAATGTGGAAATGAAAATTAATTTCTATTTTCCATGAAAAATATAGCCCAATCAAACAGGCATAAAAGTTATTTTTTGAATCCATTTGATTGGTTTTATAAAAGTATTTCTTTTAACTAGAATATTTTTTAAGGAAACCAACTCAATCTAAAAGCTCTTTCGAAGAATGAAGCTATTTTAGAAATTATTGGAAGAAATTCTTCTATAAAAAGTAAAAGTAAAAAATCAGTCAAATAGGCCATAGTCATGGGAGTTACTTAAAACAAAAATTAATATTATCTTCTAGTGAGTATTTAATGTGAGAAGTGGGAGGTTGACAACAATGAAAACAACTATAACAATTGGCTCCATTGGTTGTTTAATTTATAAAATAAAGTAATTACTTTTTTATCTCATTTTGATTAATAAAAAATTAAAATTCTCAAAATATTTCAATTAAAAATATTATACTATTATCTAATATTATTTATTATTTAAAAATTATAAGTAAAGTATAATGCAAGTTTCAAAATGAGAAAATTTGTGAGTAATAAGTTATGTAATAATATAAAAAATATATTATATTATTATAATAAATTGGATTGAATTGACATATATCCATATTTGCTTCATTTAGTTAACGAATTATCAGATCGAACTAAAATCTTAAATCCATCTCCTATTAGTATCAATGAATTCGAATCGGATTCTGATCAAAATTCATTTGACTGCCCTAGTGAGAATGATGGAGAACAGGATAGAGCATCACTGTTCTTGGATCAAAAGGACATCGGTTTAAGCATTGTTTTGAGGAGAATCATTTTTTGGTAGATTTTGAATAAAGACTTATTGTTCTTGGAACTCACCCCCTTTTGCATGAAAAGTATTGATTCGTTTTGTGAACTGATCTTGCTATAGATCGTGGCCTACACCAATAAGAGTCCACATTATTCCTCTCAATAATACTAACTTTTTCAATATATAAACTTTATACACCCACCCGATTCAACTAGAGCGTTTAGATGTCTAAAATCATGTTTGTCATGTATATTTCTTGTGACACTCCATGTGATGGTGTATGTCTCAATATTTATTGCTACATCTACTTGTCATGTCATCTTCAAGGGCACCATTTTAAAAATCTTGATTGCGTTGAAGGATCCCATAAATCATGCTTTAGTTCACACTTCATAATTACAATATTATTAAATTGTCATATCTGAATTTAAGTTTTTATTTGATAAATTACTCTTTTCCTATCTTTACGTGAAAATATAAGGGGCTGCTAATTTATTAATATCTTTACATGAACATAAAAAGTCCAACTTTGCCGTCCCCAAACTTCAACTACAAAATATTATTTATAATTTTTTCAATTATTTTACTTTTTTACTTCAATTTTATTGGCATATTATGTGTCTTTTTTACATGAGTTTCAGTATCATTCGTTGTGTCTAGACGGCTAAAGGTTAATAGGTTTTCTAGCTTGTAGTCAAAGCACATGGGGTAGAATGGTAGTAGCCAAAAAAATAATAATAATAATAAATAAAAAAATAAAAAAAAATCAAAGTTATCCAGTCTCTAAATTTTACTATATTGAGTTAGTGAATTGGTCATTGAAGTTGCAGTGTGGTCGTGGTCATGGTCATGGTCGTTAAATTTTTAAACCAATTGAAAAAAAAAAAAATTAAATAAAAGTCGACAATTAATTTTAATCACATGTTTTACGAAGTTCACAATTTTTTTTAATCAAATTTTTAATTACATATTTTATCAACTTTTAGCGAAATTTACTAAAAAATTTAATTTTTAACAAAAAAAACAAACAGGTGCTATAATAAGCTTATACGTTGTTTGTACTTTGTAGCAATATCCTCAAGAAACTCAATGGAACCTTCTCCCATAGATTCCCTTCACCAAGTCATCGTTAGCAATGAGCTCTTATCGTCGGTGGTTAAGAGCAGATTTCTTTATTTTCTTGCCCAAAAACTTTCTTTATTCTCATAACAAAATCTTACACATGGGACCAATGACTTTCTTTATCTCGCTTGTCGTTAGTCCGTCTAGCACCTTTCGGTTGGAGTCACACCCAAGGTAGATCGCTTGGGTTATTTTCTAGTATCGAAGTCTTGTAAACAACATTGTCTAATGACTTACCTGTTAGATTTCACTGTAATCATACTAGTTGAGTGATCATAATAGAATTGGTTTTAACTGTAGTGACTGATCTGAAAACAAATTAAACTAGAAGGACCAAACTTGATTTTTTTCCAAAACTTTAGTGATATGAACTTAATGTCACATTTGTCTACGTCAAATTTGGAGTAAACATCACTATCAGGGTGATCAATTAGAATCACTGATTTTAATTAACTTTAGCCCTTGTTTACTTTGGATAAAAATTAATTTTTTTAATGAATTTTAATAATAATTGATAAAATATATTGTTAAAAGTTGAAAAAAAATATGAGTTCCATAAATTTTTAATTAAAAATAAATTTAGAAATAAATTAAATATGGATATGATCACAAACGAGTAACACGAATTGTCATTCGAAAGTTGAAATTCAATCCGATATAATAATGAGCCCATAGAATTGAAGTGAACATTATAAATAATTTATCATCTTAATTAAAGTAAGCAACCTAGTCCACATCAGTTACCAACTATAATGGAAAAATATCATAAATAGATATGACCTTCACTAAATATGTGGGACCCATCGAGGTTTATCGATGCATGAATTAATTAGAACAACACTATACTTACATAAGGAAAACAAAAAACAAAAACCTTACAGAATACACACATGGGGTGGGCCTCAATTTTTCACAATATTTATTTCACATGGGGCCCACCCCCATATGAGTATCTGTATAATTTTTGGCAAACAAATTTCTGCACAAACAGATTTATTGTTTAAATTAAGGGCTTATTTGAGTCTTTTTTTTTTTTTTCCTTTTTTTGCAAAAAATGCATTTTGCAATAGTGTTATGATAGAGAATGTGTAGTTAAAAATTAAAGAAAAATTTTAAATTTATGTTTAATATTATTTAATTTAAAATGCGTGCTTATAATATGGTCAAATCACTGTTAAAAGAGTTCGTTTTGATGAAAAAATTGTTTTTCAAACCAGGACTATATTTTCACTAGAGACTTTTGACTAGGCTACACGGGTAGAATCAGTGAATTACGTTGGGTTAAAAATGTGATTAATAGAAAAAAGTAACTAAAAATAATAGTAAATGAAAATGCAAATAAACAAAAGAAAACAGGCAAATGTTAAAATTTAATCTTACTTTTTTATAAGCGAATTTAATAGATAGAAGCACGTCTTTGGCTGATTTGTCATCAATTAATGAAAATAATTTGTCGTGTTGGCATTTTTGAATGTCACGTCTGCGAGTCTGTCGATTTTTCTAAACATAAGTTATTGAGTAATGGATATAATGAAGTTAAGTGACCATTTCAAAACCTTTTAAAGTTAACCACCAACGGAGTAACGATTTATAAGTTGGATAATTATTTAACAAGTTACCATTCATTTTTCAAATGGAATGGATCGTTATAACATAATGTCTTGGAAACAACAGCAAACTACTTAGGTAATGTCTTGGAAACAACATCAAACTACTCATAGAATCACTGTCAAAACATTAAAAAAAATAAAAAAGAACCCATCTTTGTTACATGGAATAGAATAGATTATTAAGTAGTTATTACTAGTAAGGCGTAACGTCATTCAATTGATAATTCAATAATCTATACAACAAGCATATCTAATAATGATGTTGTTCTCTTTCAAAAATTCATCATTGAAAATTATAAACAATGCCCAAATTTGGTACACATTAAAATTTTCATTCTCATTTCCCCGGAGCATAGCTCAGTGGTGCAAATGGCATGAATGAGGTAGTCTCAGTTAAACTGGCAGCCACAGTGTGAGGGTTCGATTTTTCTAAATATAAGATATTGAGTAACAGATATAATAAAGTTAAGTGACCATTTCAAAACCTTTTAAAGTTAACCACCAATGGAGTAACGATTTATAAGTTGGATAATTATTTAACAAGTTACAATTCATTTTTCAAATGGAATGGATCGTTACAACATAATGTCTTGGAAACAACATCAAACTACTTAGGGAATCACTGTCATAACATAAAAAAAAAAACACTTCTTTGTTACATGGAATAGAATAGATTATTAAGTAGTTATTACTAGTAACGTCATTCAATTGATAATTCAATAGTCTGTACAACAAGCATATCTAATAATGATGTTCTCTTTCAAAAATTCATCATTGAAAATTATAAACAATGCCCATATTTGGTACACATTAAAATTTTCATTTTCATTCCCCTCGGAGTATAGCTCAGTGGTGCAAATGACATAGGTGATGTAGTCTCAGTTGAACTGGCGGCCACAATGTGAGTGTTCGATGTTTCTAAATTTAAGTTATTGAGTAACATATATAATAAAGTTAAGTGACCATTTCAAAACCTTTTAAAGTTAACCACCAACGGAGTAACGATTTATAAGTTGGATAATTATTTGACAAGTTACAATTCATTTTTCAAATGTAATGGATCATTATAACATAATGTCTTGGAAACAACATCAAACTACTCAGAGAATCACTGTCATAACATTAAAAAAAAAACCCCATCTTTGTTACATGGAATAGAATAGATTATTAAGTAGTTATTACTGGTAAGTCGTAACGTCATTCAATTGATAATTCAATAATCTATACAACAAGCATATCTAATAATGACGTTGTTCTCTTTCAAAAATTCATCATTGAAAATTATAAACAATGCCCAAATTTGGTACACATTAAAATTTTCATTCTCATTTCCCCGGAGCATAGCTCAGTGGTGCAAATGACATGAGTGAGGTAGTCACAGTTGACCTGACAACCACAATGTGAGGGCTCGATTTTTCTAAATTTAAGTTATTGAGTAACATATATAATAAAGTTAAGTGACCATTTCAAAACCTTTTAAAGTTAACCACCAACGGAGTAACGATTTATAAGTTGGATAATTATTTAACAAGTTACCATTCATTTTTCAAATGGAATGGATCGTTATAACATAATGTCTTGGAAACAACATCAAACTACTCAGAGAATCACCGTCATAACATAAAAAAAAACCCATCTTTATTAGATGGAATAGAATGGATTATTAAGTAGTTATTAATAGTAAGTCGTAACGCCATTCAATTGATAATTCAATAATCTATACAACAAGCATATCTAATAATGATGTTGTTCTCTTTCAAAAATTCATCATTGAAAATTATAAACAATGCTCATATTTGGTACACATTAAAATTCTCATTCTCGTTCCCCCCGGAGCATAGCTCAGTGGTGCAAATGATGTGAGTGAGGTAGTTTCAGTTGAACTGGCAGCCGCAATGTGAGGGTTCGATTTTTCTAAATATAAGTTATTGAGTAACCGATATAATAAAGTTAAGTTACCATTTCAAAACCTTTTAAAGTTAACCACCAACAGAGTAACGATTTATAAGTTGGATAATTATTTGACAAGTTACAATTCATTTTTCAAATGGAATGGATCGTTACAACATAATGTATTGGAAACAACATCAAACTACTCAAGAAATCACTATCATAACATAAAAAAAACCTATCTTTGTTACATGGAATAGAATAGATTATTAAGTAGTTATTACTAGTAACGTCGTTCAATTGATATTTCAATAGTCTATACAACAAGCATATCTAATAATGATGTTGTTCTCTTTCAAAAATTTGTCATTGAAAATTATAAACAATGCTCATATTTGGTATACATTAAAATTTTTATTCTCATTTCCCCTGGAGCATAGCTCAGTGGTGCAAATGACATGAGTGATGTAGTCTCAGTTGAGCTAACAGCCGCAGTGTGAGGGTTCGATTTTTCTAAATATAAGATATTGAGTAACGAATATAATAAAGTTAAGTGACCATTTCAAAACCTTTTAAAGTTAACCACCAACGGAGTAACGATTTTATAAGTTGGATAATTATTTGACAAGTTACAATTCATTTTTCAAATGGAATGGATCGTTACAACATAATGTCTTGGAAACAACATCAAACTACTCAAGAAATCACTGTCATAACATTAAAAAAAAAAAACCATCTTTGTTACATGGAATAGAATAGATTATTAAGTAGTTATTACTAGTAACGTCATTCAATTGATAATTCAATAGTCTATACAACAAACATATCTAATAATGATGTTCTCTTTCAAAAATTCATCATTGAAAATTATAAACAATGCCCATATTTGGTACACATTAAAATTTCCATTCTCATTTCCCCGGGAGCATAGCTTAGTGGTGCAAATGATATGAGTGAGGTAGTCTCAGTTGAGCGGTAGCCACAGTGTGAGGGTTCGATTCCTGTCTCTAGCAATGTTTGGAATTGGACTCTTTGTGGACACCAATATGACAGCTCTTGTACACTGGTCTACTGAGGCACATCCCGCGATTTACCCACTCCACGATGCTCTCAGGGCGGGGCCTCAAGGTTGGGGTTCAATCTTTTTTAAAATTTTCATTTTCATTCTTCTACTCTTTTTCAATTGCACATTTTTCAATAAAATAATATTTTCCATCACATCAATAATTTTTCCTTCTTTTTTAACTACACATTTTCCATCAATCTACTATTACAGAATACATTTTTTTCAAAATAACGTGGCTCAAACACACCCAATGAATTAACATTAAATTTATGTGTTCATGACGTCATTTCACTGAGTATCACGTATTCAGGGAAATGAAAACTAAGTTATCGTAAACGGTAGTTTCTACAATTGAGAAATTCGAATTGATCGGGTCACCGCAATCCTACGAAACTCAAGAAATGTAGAACGAGGAAGAAGGACTGCAAAAGATCTTAAGAGGACGCTGATGTGGTGCCAGTCGAAGACCCTCCATTGATCAAATCAGTAGAGTTTCTCAAGAATTATACGAATTCTAGACGAAAAGAAAGAAAAAGTCCTGAATGTTTGACTAACCTTGAAATTTATAGGAGTGGGATAATTGTCTAGACGGGATTGACGAGGACTCTGCGAGCTTTTTTAGTTGGTTGGAGTTGAATCCCATCAGATCTATTCAAATATATATAGCTTCTACTTGATTTGGTCAAATTATATCGTGATTTATCTTGAAAATAAATTATCAGAGATTTCGAATTGACACGTTGGTCTTCATCGTGCCTTCAGACCAATTGACATAACGAGTTGGGCCAAAGATGACGCTTTTGTTAAGTAGACCGTTGTGGGCCTTATTTTTTTTGACTTGGACCGTTTGGGCTAGTGGAATAATTTTTATTACTGCAATTATAAATTATAAATCGAAAATTTGTCCATTAGAAAAATACCAAAAGTAACACTCATTTTACAAAAATACAGATATATGTCTACCAATCACAAGTCTGCACTTTGTTAGTGGTAGCTTTGTTCGATTAATGTCCAAATGAGATCAGTTTAGACTTGAGAAATGCACTTTAATTGAGCATGGTGCCACCTTGAGTGTCAGCATTTGTTAAGTCGTTCAAATTGTTAAAATCAACACAATTCATAGTCTTCACCATGATGAACATAGAGTGCTCGTCAAGGTGTCAAGCTCACTAAAGTGTCCGACTTACAATGTAGAACATAATTAAATGGAAATTATCAACTCGTTATAAAGAGACGATAATTTTGTATCAGAAAAGTGTAAATAGCTTACACGCTTGGTTAGTATAAGCATTTGGGAAAAAATCATTTATCCTACCTTTACTTTACACTATTTCATAACTAACAAAACAACTTTGATATTTCAAAAATAAGATATTTTGACCTATATATATATAACCCACCACCACCCCTACCGCTCCGGCGACTATTCTGGGGATCGCTCCGGCTTCGACGATCGCTCCGGCGACTATTTCGGCGACGACTCCAATTCTGACGACTATTTCGATTACCGTTTCGACGACTACTCCGATTCCGGTGACCATTGATGGTCATAACTTACCTGTTGTGTCGTCACAGTTCAGGTCACAACTCAGGTCACAAGTCACAACGCATTGTTATTTGTTTATAATGATTAATAACATGATAAGTCTCATATTTTTTTGTACGGTCACAGCCCAGGTCACAAACTCCGTCCGCATTTGATGGTTAAATTGCAGTCTGAATATTAAATATGAACATGTAAATAGATAGGAGACTTTAGTGTTGTTTAATCATATCTTTTATTTGTTCAAAGTTGTTGGATTTCGCAGCCCAGGTCACAGCCACAGGTTACAAGTTCGCAACCTAGGTCACAGCTTTTCGCAACCCAGGTCACAACTCAAGTCACAAGTTCGCAACCCAGGTTACAGCTCAGGTCACAGCCATAGTCGCCCACACCAACATCAACTCACCGTGACATCCAGCAACCATCGCCACTACAAACCGCCCCTACCACCGCCAAATTCAATAAAACCAACCCTAAATCGTCGATCCACCACCACAAAAATCGCCACCACACAAACATCACCACTGTCGCACCCTACCGTCGATTCAGATCCACCACCAATCTTGGTCATAAACAATACACAGATCTGGATAAACAACGCCACACAGATCTGGACCAACAACGCCAACATAGCATCAGAATGCCACCTCCATAGTCATCAAACCAATAACCGAACAGATCTGCCACCACAACGCAACCACCACCAAAAAAGATGAATCGAAAATTACCCGTCGAAACTCCCGCAGCCAAAACCACCTACACCATCTCCCAGCACCGTAACCCACCATTCAATTGAAAGACTAATTCCAAAAACACAAAAGAAGGATTATCCACCCAAACACCATTAAAATTACAGATCCATCACCCCTACCTTACTATCTCCACCCCTACCACCACCACTACTCCGAACGAACCACAACCACCATACACATAACACACAGATCAGCACATATACACCACAAATCACCTATCGTCACCACCAACACCACTGTGAGTGGAGCAGATCGCAATGTTCAAATCGCAGGCGGCTCCGCGAAGTTCAAATCGCAACAGCGACGGTTTGAAGACGGAGGGTTGCTGAAGCCTGGCGGTTTGAGTAGAGAGAGTGATGACAGAGAGAGTGGAGGAAGAGTGACGACGAGTTGCTGCAGCGGTCGTGCGACTGAGCAGTGGATCGCTGCGCTTCTGCTCCCTCGCCTTGCCGCCGATTGACTGGTGGTGCCAGATCGGAGGGGGTGCAGCGAAGAGAGAAAGAGGGAGATGGAGATGAGGTAGGCTAGCTAGTTGGCTGTGGAGAGGAGGAAGAAAATGGTTTGGGCAGCGCCGCTCGGTTAAACTGCAGTTGCCACCCATCAGAAGAGACGCCGCTGTTCCGATGCAGTCGCCGATGAGGGAGGAGAGAAGTGGGAGACGAGGAGAGAGAGAGAGAATGATAATTGAATTTAGGGTTTGAAAATTAATTGTGTATATAAATTATTCTTTATAATATTATTAATAATATTTAATTAAATATAAAAATCTGTATCTATCTATAAAGTATCTATTTTTTGAACATTAAAACATGAAATCTGATTTTTGAAATGGGATCTCCAAAAATAGGGAATTAGGTAATTTTCACTAAGCATTTTGTAGAATTTTACTCCAACTTATTACCTACGGCCCAATAATTTCGGCAAGGCCCAAATGGCTGATTCAGCTGATGTTCAAGTGGGCCCAGTCCTATACAGCCCTCCTCGCAATTATTAGTTTATTGCCCACATGCTCTGGCTTCAACATGACCGAGCACGTGTCATTATGTTATTGACGCTGCTTCTCCGCCCCGCACTCTTCCATAGACACAGTTTCCATAGACACAGTAAAGCACAAGCGAAAAAGAGCGGTGAGTTGTAACAGTTCCAAGATCACTTTTTGTGCGTGTTTTTACCTAATCTCATGAAACCCAGTTAATTTCATGCTCTAAATCAATTTATTATAGTATCAAAGTATATTTTTGGTAACTCGTTGACACAAGGCAATGTATTCGATGTGTTTGATTAAATGCCTGAACTGACCTACTTTATTTCTTTATCGTAGGAACTCTTAAAATATGGAGTGTTATGTAGTAAGTACAGCAGGGAAGACGGTCTTCACAAAGTGAGTCTTTCTCAAGCATTAGAAATTTTGTATATTTACGTTCTTTTATATTATGGATATCTTAAACTAATGTTTATTTGATTTATTTTTATGCGTGCATTGTATATCTTGTTACAAAGACGACATTTTCTTGTTAAATTCTGTACTATTTTGTCAACCTAAATATTTTTATGAGCATAATTTATGACTTTCTGTTTCCATTTGATTTCAACCAAATGATAAATGGCAGGACCAAGATGAAAAATGTTCATAGAAATCAAGGTAATATGGTTGGTTGGAGTTCTGTAGTGGATCACCAACGATTGACAAAATCTAATCGAGTTTCATTTTCAAAAAATGCTATGCACCTTGTACCTTGGAGAGTATGTTGCAAACCGATAAACGCGGAGGAGGATTTATCATCAACGCTAACAGAGAATTTTGCAAAGGGCGAGGAGTCTGTGTCTGAGGATTTGCCTGAGGAAGCCCCACGACCTTTAAGTAGTGAAGAGGTAAAGCTTACTACCAATCAGTTAAAGGAGAAAATGGGAATGTGAAATCTTTCTCAAGCCTCATAGAATGTTCTATCATTGTCTGTTTTGTTGCCTCTATTTTACTAGATGTCAATCTTTGATTATTTCCTTTAGTACGATATTTCATGGATAATGCTTTCTACGACAGCCTACTCTCACTTCTTAACAGCTGAAGGCATTGCTGGCTGATTCTGAGAGATCAAAGCTTATCAAGAAACTGAGTGAAGCAAATCAACAGAATCGGTTCTTGAAGCGTCAGGTGTGTTAATCATCTTCATCATGTTAGTTAATGACCTCAATAATGTGTCAAAAATGTCATTAGAAGGTCTATAATGATTTGAATAGATATTTAAGGTTGTTATACCATTGATTTGCATTTGTCCTGTAATACGTGTTGGAATAGTTTTACATATTTTAGTGCTACTTCAACTTCAACTGTGGATTGTTGCATTTGGATATTTATATATGTATGCTTAAATTGGTTTGAAACTCTGTTTCTTTTTTTTTTTTTTTCAATTGATACAAAGTTATAAATAGTTTTTTCTCATCTTCGCGGTGACTGGAAAGGTAACTATAGATAATAATGATGTTAGTTATTGGTTCTGTTTAAATACGGCAGCTGCCTCATTATAAACTCATGTTTATATGAAATCTAGTGTTGGGTCTGAAGTTTAATAAAAGCTGGATTGAAGCAATATGTATTAGTTGCCTTCTGGGTGCCAAAAGTAACTGAGATCCGTGCATTCAATTCTTATTCAATATCAAAAGAGCGAGAAGAAAAATAAAACGGGAAGCAAACTTGTTATGAAGCTAGTGTAGCTCAGTGTTAGTTGGCCATTAACTGTACTAGGAATATAAAAGGTTTTCAAGCCTTAAGAGGGAATCAAGTTAGTGTCTTGCACTTGCGAGATTAATTTTCATAATTTTGATTTTCTATTCTGTTTTGGCTTGGTCAACAAGAAGTGCGAAATAGATACTTCAATCGAGATAATGCTATGCATAGTCTTGCTTCAGATTGTTTTGTTACCAATGACACATGTCTCTGCAGTTACAAACAACGGAGAACTCATTGATTAGTTTCAAAAGTGAACTTGCCACTATGGAACTTGAGATTCAGGTTTCCTTCTCCAATAATTAGTTCACTTTAATCTAGTCCTTTAGGATATAAATTGGGCCATGTTTGAACATTTGAGAACGGTATTCGATATTCCTATCATCTTCTACAGGCTCTGGTTAAATTGTCAGAAGAAATTGCTAATTACAATATTCCAGATGGTTCAAGAAAAATTAACGGGAGATACATTCAGTCTCACCTTCTCTCGCGATTACAAGGTATAAACAGTACATGGAAATATGTAAGATTTGACTTTTTTATGAGTTCACAATCTAAGCATGCACTTCTTCTCCCGTATGGTAGATCAGAGGTGAACATTCTTTCTGCAGGCGTAAAAAAGTAATTCAGAAACTTCGGTATCTTGCCAATTTATTTCTGTTTTGTGAAATTTGAATAAATTAAGTTGGACTCAAATAGACTTTCAAAGGAGGTGTAACAACAGTATAATATAAACAAATATAAATGGAGAGAGAAAGAGGGACATCCATGATCGTTTTGGTTGAACTAGTTTTAGGCTCTACCATGTTGTCGCATAAAATAAAATAAAAATGTGAAAATGTAAAATGAACAAAAGAAAGAGAGAATGTGAAATTGTACAGATAAAGAGCGAGGGAAATCATCAACCAGCTTGGCTGAGTAGTTGTAGGCAATACTATGTTCTTCACATATTTTTCTTGGCAAAGACAACTAGTGATTAGATGTGCTTATCTGGACTAACCACATTTTTACCTGTTTTTTCTTGATATATTGTGTGGTAAAAGCTGTTCAAGAAAAAATGAAGGAACAGATAAAGGACGTGGATGCTGCACAACCCAAGGAGGTTCCTTTATTCTGGTCTGGAGTAGCAGAGGTAAATAAAGGGAAAGAGATTTATTTTCTTACATGTTTTTAATGCGAAAGCATGTGTATTTGGAATGATAGTGATTATCTAGAACGAGTAATAATCAAAAGTAATAATAATGATCAAAAGCAGCTAAAGTTCCACCATGCATCACCAATAATATATATCGTGTTGGATTTTCAGTTTCAGACAACAGCATTTATGCAAATAAACTACTTAAATAACTTTATTCTTTTCATTTCTTAGGTTCATTAATTTATTGGAATGGTAAGCATGCACAAAGAAGTCTTAATTGAGTTTAAGTTTCAAAAATAGGAACAACGCCAACCATATTTAATACAGAAAATATGCAAAGAAACTGAAATAACAGGCTTAAATATTATTTTACTAGAATTCAAAGACATCATAAATTTGAACATGCTCTATTAACTTTACTATTTTTAATACTTCACTCATTATAGATTCAAATTCAGTTTTTTCCAATTTTAATAGTTTTGTTTCATTTGTTATCTTGGTGGTGGAAATATGTTTCTGTAAGTAACCTGGTCATGATTCATTTGTATTTACTAAGCACTTAGAAGTGACTAGTAGATAATTAAACGAATTCATCACGTTGATGCTTGCATATGTTGAGGATAGTTGAAATATATATACTAACTTGTAGTCTTTGTAATTGTTAGGGACTAAGATGTAAATTTCCTTTTTCCAACCCTTGTATATAGTTTGATAAAATATCAATCAAATTAAGAATTTTTTCTCCCAAATCGACTTAGTATCAGAGCTAGGAACAATAATCGAACCCTAGTCGGCGTCTTCCCGGTTACCCAGAGTCAGCGACGTCGTCAACCGCCAGCTGCGTCCTCTTCCGCCAGCTCCCGATTCTTGTTTGCTAATTCCGGCTGCTCTTTGCTAGCCTGTCTCTGTTCCCATGATTTGTTTTTTTCTTTTTCGGTAAGCTCAGGTTTCCTCTCACCTTCTTCCGGCCAAAGCACTGTACGGACTCGATTTTTTGCCGTCGCCATGGCTGTGCAGAGTGGACGCTGGTACCTCTCTACAGATTTTTTGGAATTGCAGTGTGCGATAGTGCACAGGGAGAAAAGTGTGACCTAGCTTCCTCCTCTTTGCTGTTACTCCCATCCTTTTCGGCATCTTTACAAGCTGTTTTCTGTATCGATTGAATTCGCGATTTTGTCCGAGTGATTCCTTCGTTGCACAAGTTTCGGAATAATGGTCGATAACAAGGTGATTACATCGTTAATTCATGAGACATCATCCCCTATTCACATTAAGTTAGATGGTACTAACTATAATGTGAGGTCAAAATTACTTGAGATGCATATTACTGGCCGGAAGAAAAGAACTCACATTTTTTGTGAACTAATTGTACCGAAAGAGAATGAT
The DNA here is from genome assembly GCA_019097785.1 of Fraxinus excelsior. Classification (NCBI taxonomy): domain Eukaryota; kingdom Viridiplantae; phylum Streptophyta; class Magnoliopsida; order Lamiales; family Oleaceae; genus Fraxinus; species Fraxinus excelsior. The sequence continues at coordinate 4,607,644 of CM032636.1, forward strand.
AGTAGCTATGGTGAATGGGTGGTAGATAATGCTATTGTTAAGTCTTGGCTTATCAATTCTATGACAGATGTTCTTGTGGCCCACTTTGTTCAGTTTGACACGGCCAAGGATGTGTGAGATGCAGTTAAGAGAAGTTATCTCGATGTCTCTGATTTGTCACAGTTTATGAACTTATGAAAAAATCCTTTCAACTGCAGCAAGAAGAGCTACCTCTTATCACGTACTACATTGAAATGAATTCCATTTTCTTAGAGCTTGACTATCGCAGACCCAATCCTATGAAGTGTCGTGGATGTTGATGCGTTAAAAGAAAGGTGTGTTAAAGACAGGATTTATATGTTTTTGACGGGACTAGATCATGGCTAGAATCAAGTGCGTAGTCGTATTTTATCTACTACACCCCTTCCAAGTTTGGAAGAGGTGTTCTCGATTGTTTGTCGTGAGGAAAAGAGACAACTCACCATGGGGGCCGAAAGCCATTCCAAGACATCTGCATTGGCGGCAAAAGGGTTCAATCCTCGATCACGAGCCCCTATTTAGTCTATTGAAACTTGCTCGTTCTGTCACCTTAAAGGGCATACTGCTGACAAATGCTTTAAGAAAAATGGCTATCCAAGTGATATACAGCAAAGATGACAGAGAGGAAGGGTGGAAGATACTCTTAGGCTACGCATTCATCCACTGCTTGTACTCATGCACCTACACCTATTGCTTCCCATGTTTCTCGTTCATTCATCGGGGAAGGTATTTTTGGGTTGCAATCTACTTCTATCGTATCTGATTTTTGGGTTGTAGGTTCTGGAGCTACCGATCATTTTACCTGTGATTCTTCTACATTTGATTCCTTGACTACTTCGCTTGTTCAATCTATTCAAATGGCTAATGGGACTCCTGTCAAAATTAATAGGGCCGAAAATGTCTTGTTTTCACCTACTTTCCCTCTCATCCATTTTACTTGCACCTATATTTTCTACTAATCTCTTATCTATTAGTAAAATTACAAAGTATTTTGATTGCTGTGTCATCTTCTCACCTACTAAATGTGTATTTCAAGACAATCGAACGAAGATGACGATTGACACTGGTAGAGAGAGAGGAGGGTAGTATTTTTTGGAAGGAATGAAGGGTTTGCAAACTAAGGATAACCATGGTCTTCAAGTTGTTAGTAAATCCTCTCCAAGAGATAGGATTCTTTTGTGGCATTGTCGATTAGGCCATCCTTCATTCCCTTATTTAGAACACTTGTTCCCAAAACTGTTTAAAAACATTTCTAGTTCTAGTATGCAGTATGAATAATATATTTTTGCCAAAAATCATCGTGTACCTTTCAAAGTCAGTTTTAATAAAAGTGCCGTTCCTTTTACTTGTGTTCATACTGATGTTTGGGGGCCTTTCTCTACTCCATCTATTACAGGTCGTAAATATTTTGCCTCTTTCATTGATGATTGTACCAGAGTGTGTTGGATATATTTGTTAAAATCTAAGGGTGAAGTAGTGCATGTTATTCTAGAATTCTCAAAAATGATTGAGACACAATGTCATACACGGGTCAAAGTTATTCATTCTGACAATGGTCGTGAGTTTGTAAACCAAGCCCTTGGCAACTTCCCGACTCACGACATTCTTCATCAAATCACTTGTGCTTACACACCTCAACAAATCGGCATCGCAAAGCGAAAAAACCGACACATTCTTGAAGTAGCTCGGGTTTTATGTTTTACTATCCGTGTTCCAAAACGTTTTTAGGCTAAGGCAGTGACAGCTGCTGTCTTTCTCATAAATCGCATTCCCTCTCGCATTATTGACTTTCAAACTCTTTTAAAAATATTGTCCCAGTTTCACTCTATTCCTGTTCCAAAATTTTTGGTTGTGTGTTATGTTCATGTGCATTCTCATCTCAGAGATAAATTTGATCCTCGTGCCTTGAAATGTGTCTTCCTTGACTACTCAAGCTCTCAGAAGGGCTACAAATGCTGTCATCCCCCTACGGGAAAATACTATGTTTCTATGGATGTGAAATTTTGTGAATCAAAAACCTTTTTTCTGCTGACGTGTCGTTAGTTCCTCTTCAATGGGAGATTAGTAGTAAGGAAGAGGAATGAGTAATTAGATGAAAATAAAGTGTGGATTTCTGGAAAGGAGGGAGAATCCCAAGTTGAATCATAAATTGAATATCGAGTTGAGAATGATAGATCACCTCGCTTGTTCCAAAAGTGTTATACAAGGAGACAGTCGGACAATGCTTGCACTCCTATATTACCATCTTTAGACCCTGATAACCCTCCGGTTGATACTAAATTGCCATCTGATTCTTCGAAGATTGAAAATAAGGTACCTACTCTGCTTACATCTTCTACTCCTATCTCCATTTCTGATTCTAATCCTGCAGCTTTAGATATTGTTGATACTCAGGATATGAGATATTCTCTTCGAGTCCATAATAAGCCTGATAGGTTTGGTTTTTCGAAATCTTCTTCCAATGCTATCTTTTCCATCTCTTATTATATCTCGTACCACTGTTTATCTAAAACTAACCTGACGTTTGCCCTCCAACTTTCTTTTGTGTCTATCCTTAATCACTTTCAGGAAGCTCTTGATCAACTGAAGTGGAAATTTGCTATGGTAGAAGAGATGAATGCTCTCCAAAAGAACTCTTCTTGGGAGATGGTCTTATTACCACCAGGGAAAAAGACCTTGGGATGCAAGTGGGTGTACTCATTAAAATACATGTTAGATGGAATTGTGGACATGTATAAAGCTAGATTGGTTGTCAAAGGGTACACACAGACTTATGTGATTGACTACCAAGAAACTTTTGCTCTAGTAGCTAAGATGAATACCGTTAAGAGTCATCCTATTTCTAACAGTTAATCTTGATTGGCCATTGAGGTAATTAGGACTGAGCTTGAAAACCACAACCCGAAAAACCGACCCGACCCAACCCGAACTCGGGTCGAATCAGGTAAAATAATTTTAAAATAATTGTGGGTCGGGTCGGTTCACCCTAAAAAACCGATCCAACCCGCCCGACCGCTTACTTCAAAACCACATTTGTGCTTCAAAAATAGATAAAGAACCAAAAACTCACATTTGTGCTATGACTACGAGCTGTTGGGCTAATTTCAGGCTTGCAAACTGAAAAATTCCTTGACTCTCAAAATATTTGACTTGGTGAAGCTTCTTCTCTTTGATGTGTGAGTTGATGAGGCCGATGATATCACACTATCTGTATCACTACCATTATCAATAGAACTTGGCCTACTTTTTTTTTTTGCTTTGGCACCAATATTACAACTTTTCTTCTCGGCATAAGGTATTCCAGTATGGTATTTCTTTGTCTTGATTCCTCCTGGACGGGCTTTTGAAGCGCTTAAAGAGCGGAAATTGCAGCATAAGTGGGGTATCCTTGTGTACAACATAGAGGGAGACACCATCTATGGGGCATCTAATAGTCAAAGTTACACACTCTCTTTAGCCCACTACACGGACCCTCAATCTTTTACCAATGTATAGTATCTCTCTCTCTCTCTCACACACATACACAACCACACACTCTCCTCTTCTCTCTCACTCGGCAAGATTTAGACAGATAAGTTTCATTGGTTTTATCTTTATCTTTTCTTAGTCTTGGCAGAAGTAGTTGGCATTTTTTGGGTGCAGTAGACTTGGCAGACTTAGCCGGTGGACCCGACCCGACCCGAATCGGGTCCGGTCGGTTTGTGAAAAGAGTCTAAAACCGGATATAAAAGGTCAGGTTAGTTTTGGGCAAAACCCGACCCGACCCATTGCCCACCCCTAGAGGCAATTTGATGTTAAAAATGCATTCCTTCATAACTATTTGACAGATGAAGTGTATATAGATCCTCTATGGGTAATGTGTGTAAGCTGAAGAAAGTCATGTATGGGCTAACACAATCACCAAGGGCGTGGTTTGGAAGATTGAGTTGTTCAATGAAAAAGTATGGTTTTAAATAGGCCTCGTCTGATTATACTTTATTTTATAAGAGAGATGGTCATAATATTACTATGCTTATTGTGTATGTGGATAATATGATTGGTACTGGCAGTAATCCCTGTAAGATTGAGAAACTCCGAAGCCATATGACAAAAGAGTTCAAAATGAAGGACTTGGGTACTTTGAAGTATTTCTTGGCCATTGATGTATCACGATCCCAGCAAGGGCTTATCTTATCTTAACGCAAGTACGTCCTTGGCCTTCTAGCAGAAACTAATATGTCGGCTTGTGTCCCTGTTGACACACCCATTGAGGTAAACCATGGCCAATCTATTTATCCTGATCAGATTCCCACAAACAAAGATTGGTGAGGAAGTTGATTTATCTAACCTACACGAGACCTGATTTGTCATATGGAGTTAGCGCTGTGAGTCAATTCATGCATAATCCCAGTGAGCAGCATATGAGTGCAGTTAATTGGATATTGACATATCTGAAGTCTTCTCCAGGCAAGGGCATTATGTATTCAAAGAGGGGCCATTTAGATATTATGGGTTATATGGATTCTGATTTTGCTGGATCGAGATTTGACAGGAAATCCACATCAGGATATGTATCGTTCATTAGGGGCAATTTTGTGACTTGGAGGAGTAAGGAACAGAACGTGGTCTCGCTATCCAGTGTTGAGGCAGAATATCATGCATTGCATCATGCAACTATCGAGCTTACACGGCTAAAACTTCTCCTTAGTGAACTTAGCTTTGGTCTGGACAAGCCTATGTTACTCTTGTGACAACTGCTGCCATTAAAATTGCAAACAACCCCGTGCAACATGATAAAACAAAGCATGTTGAACTTGATAGGAACTACATCAAAGATAATCTTGACTCCTAAAATATAGAGGTTCCATACATCAAGAGGGCGGAACAACTGGCTGATATAATGACACATGGAGTTGCTAGTGGTTCATTTTATACAATGCTATCCAGGTTGAGCATGCGTGATATCTATGCACCAACTTGAAGGGGAGAGTTGAAATATATATCCCAACTTGTAGTCTTAGTAATTGTTAGGGACTAAGATGTAAATTTCCTTTTTTCCAACCCTTGTATATAGTTTGATAAAATATCAATCAAATTAAGAATTTTTCTTCCAAATCGACTAGGATGATATAATTTTCTTCATAGCTAGCGACTACATTTGAACAATTTAGAGCTTTTTTTTCTTTTTAATGGAGAGATAAGTGATAAAAAATATAATAGAGTAAGTCTACACCAGAAAATGATCCTTAAATGATGCTCTGTGGTGTCCATGAAATTATGCTCTAGTAAAATCATTTACTATCAGTAAACTAAAAGAGAAAATAATTTCTCGATATATATTCATAGAAGAAGATAAACATATATATACAGATTGGGAAACTTATATTAAGAAGTAGGAATCACCATAATTAAGGTAATCATTATAATTAAGCCTCTATATAATCTTACAGGTTGTAGGATTTATTTACACTTAATACTCTCCCCAGGTTGGAGCATAGATATTAATCATGCCCAGCTTGTTACAAATATAATCAACCCGTCTCATTTAGAGCCTTTGTAAAAATATTTCTTAGTTCTCCAATTTTCACATATCCCGTAGTGATTAAATTTTGCTGTATTTTCTCACGAACGAAATGACAGTCAATCTCAATATGCTTAATCCATTCATGAAACATAGGATTAGAAGCAATATGAAGAGCAATTTGATTGTCACACCACAACTTTGCTGGTATTGAAGCTTTAAGACCAACTTCAGTTAAGAGCCACATTATCTCACACACGGACTGTGCTAAAGCTCTATATTTTAATTCTGCACTAGATCGGGACACAACATTTTGGTTCTTACTTTTTTATGAAATCAAATTGTCCCCAACAAAAACACAATAGCCAGTAGTGGATCTTCGGTCAATCTTGGATCATGCCCAATCTGCATATGAGAAACATTCAATGTATGCCCCCATGATTTCTGTACAGTATCCCACGTCCAGGAGCTCCCTTCAAATAATATAGGATCCGTTCTAAAGCTGCCCAATGGTGAACTGTTGGGGAAGACATGAATTAACTTACAATACTAGCAGAATGCGCAATATCAGGGCAAGTTACTGTAAGATAGTTCAATTTTCCAACTAGTCTTCTATACTTCTCAGGGTCTTCAAATAAGTCACCATCTTTGGTAAGTTGCAAATTAGGAAGCATTAGAACACTGTTTGGCTTAGATCCCAACTTTCCAGTCTCAGTTAATAAGTCAAGCACATTTTCTCTGAGATAAGATGCCTTTTTAGCTTCTTGTCACCTCAATTTCCAAGAAATACTTCAACACCTCTAAATCTTTCGTGTGAAATTGGGTGTGAAGAAACGATTTCAGAGATGAAATCCCCATGGCATTGCTGCCAGTAATAACAATATCATCAACAAACACAACAAGGAGAATAATGTCGGATTCAAACTGTCTGTAGAAGACCGAGTGGTCAAACTTGCTCTTTTGCATTCCAAACTTTTCCAATGCTTGACTAAATTACGTGGACTTTGTTTCAAACCATATAGGGACTTTCGAAGACGACACACTTTCCCATACTCCCCCCGAGTAACAAACCCTGGTGGTTGCTCTATATAAACTTCCTCCTGGAGATCACTATGTAAAAATGCATTTTTTATGTCTAATTGATGTAGAGGCCAATTATGAGCAGTTGTCATAGAAATGAATAAATGAATAGACGTTAATTTGGCTACAAGAGATAAAGTGTCAGAATAATCCACACCATAAGTCTGAGCATAGCCTTTAGCCACAAGACGAGTTTTAAGTCTAGCCAATGATCCATCAGAATTTACTTTGACTACAAACACCCACTTACATCTAATAGCCTTTTTCATTGTAGGTAAGTTCATTAAATTCCAAGTACTATTAGCATCTAGAGCATTCATGTCCTCTATCATAGCATCACGCCAACCAGGATGTGATGAGGCTTCATTAATAGTTTTCGGAAGAGTAACAGAGTCAAGGGAAGCAACGAAAGAACAAGAAAAAGATCAGTGATCATAAGAAGCAAAAGACAAAATGGATACGTGCATTGACATTTACCTTTGCGAAGGGCAATAGGTAGATCAAGATCACTAGACACTGGATCCGATGCCGAAGAAGAGATAGGCGCCGAACATGCATCAGGAGGGTTACGTCGTCTAGAATCGACCGTCGAATAGGTGGTGATGGTGTGGGATTAATAGGTGTAGAAGATTAGTTGACTGGTAAGTAACATGATAAACCAATCGATCATCATCCTCCCCCTTATTGAAAGAAGTATAAGTGGGAAATAAAGGAATATGTTCAAGGAATGTAACATCAGCTGACACAAGATACTTGTTAAGACTTAGACAGTAGCATCGATACGACTTTTGTAGACGAGAGTAACCCTGAAAATCACATTTTAAGGGTTTGGGATCTAATTTAGTTACTTGGGGACAAATATCACGAGTATAACAAGTAATACCAAATATTCTAGGTTTAATAGAAAACAAGGGTTTAGTAGGGAAAATGACACTATAAGGAGTCTCAACATGAAGAACAATGAAGGCATCCGATTAATAAAAAAATCATCAACAAAAGTAGCAAAATACCGAAATCCAATTTTGGACACAACGGGACAACGACCCCAGACATTTGAATGAACTAATTCAAAAGGAAAACTAGCTCTTTTATTGACTCGAGGAACTGAGGACTGAAAATAATGTTTTGCAAACTAACATGACTCACAATCTAAAGATGAGACATTCTGAAACTGAGGACACAATTTCTTCAACAAAGGCAAAGATGGATGTCCCAACCGACAATGTGCTTCCAAAGGAGTTAAGGCACTTGAACATGCAATGGATTTGGGCACTTGGGTATCAAGGAAATAGAGACCGCTTGATTCAAGTCTTTTACCAATAATCTTCTTCGTCATAAGATTTTGAAAAAGACAATAGTCAGGAAAGAATGAAATACAACATTTTAGAGTCCGAGTAAGTTTGCTCACAGACATTAAATTACAAGAAAATTGTGGTAGACTTAAGACAGAAGATAAAGAAATTAGGGTCCGTTTGATTGCTCCTTAGAAAATTGGGTGGAAAGAAAACGAATTCCAGAGAAAATAATTGCCTAGAACTTATTTTCCCGGGAAATGTCAGTTAGTTATGTTTGATTGGTATAATTTTCTACCTAAAAAATGTTGAGATTTTCCAATCTTTTGGTATTTGATTGTCTTTGTTTTCCATGGAAAATTATGATTTTTTCCATCTTTAGTTATTTGATAGGCTTTGTTTTCCATGGATTTTTTTCCTACTATTGATGTAGATCAGTAATTCACATGTTTATGTTTTATAGTCACCGTATCAAATCGTGATTAAGATTTTATTAAGGTTTTCTTGGAAGAGATTTTTAAAATCTTTTTTCCTAATATAATAATCAACTATTATTATAAGCCAATAACTCTTTGAAAACTTCAATTTTCGTTCTCTCAAAACTTATCACATCCCGAAAACTTTACCAATGAACAAAGTTCATTTACTTACAATTCCACAACAACTAGAGAAGTAAAAGAAAATTGCATTATGTAACAACTAAGATAAGAAAATGGACAAAACTAGATTTGAGTTATTAAGAGGCATCGGCAGTAGGTTGGGTTGGGTGACTCCAAACTTCACTAACAACTCACCCAAGGCCACTGGTGAGCAGACCTGATACTTCACTTTTCATTAGAAAGGAGAACCTCAGCCAATTCAAGTTTCTCTGAAGTTAGACTAGTTCTGTCCATTGTCTTACTGAGTACCTTCAGAGCAAGTGGAACAGCCTCTTCCCTTGTGATTTCATCTTTGTAGTCCTGCTTAAGCATTGATTGAGCTGCCTGATTGTTTGATCCAATTGTTGCAGCCTTCCAACTGTTGTAATTCCCACTTGGGTCACTCACGTAGAGAGCTGGAACCCATAATTTTTATCCCAACCTGCAAAATGGAAAGAGACACCAAATGTACGGAGCCCACCAAACTGAGTGTAGCCTTGCTTGGTGTCGCACAAAGACTGAACTAGCTGTTCAACTGGCATTGGTTCTTGGTAAGCATAGGTATATCGCTGAGCTTGGACTCTAGCAGTGTTAATAAGGATGTTGGCATAAGACATAATTCCAGCCACAGCACATGCGACATGGTCATCAATCTTGTACATTTTCTCTGTGGATGCTGAGGTCTGTAGAAGCTTGGAAGTCACTTTCTTTTCTCCAACCCACACAACCCCATCTTTGGACAATATTTCTATGGCACTCCCTGCATTCCCAATGGCCTCCATTGCATATTCTACCTGATAGAGATGGCCTTCAGGAGAGAAGATTGTTGTACGATTGTCATACCTTCGAGACATTTTATATACTGCAGGGGTTATGTTTCAATATTAGGACATTGGTTGAACCATGATCAGGGCACTTTTCCTCGCCCCACCCGGATTCTTTAGTCCATGTATTCAAAATACTAACAGGTTCCTTCGTCAAATTCTCCCCCGGTAAAAAGACCTTGTATTGCGGCACAATAGGAGGCTTTGGTTCCTCAGGAAGTTGCGAGCCGATGAGTTCAATTTGAAAAATGTCTTGCCATGAACCACGTACCCCAATCACAGTAATAGATGAATCCTTAACCAGACCACATGGGATATCAAGAACACTCCCATTCTTCAACATTGTAGTATTAGATGCAATAACAAAGGACAATCAAAACTTTCCCTAACATCCCCAAGTCTTGAAGCCTTATCCTTCAGTAAATCTTTGCACACAATGGCAGCCTCTTTGATCCCCTGGGCTGTTTCAGGCAGGGCATCCGATCGTGATAATAAAAATCTCATTTGATTCCATACTAGTAATGCATTAGATTCTTCTTTGGACCAATTACTACTTAAACTATACAAATCACTCAGCCCTTCAAAATCCATAAAGTGGGGTTTTTCCTTGACAGTTGCCAACCTTTCCATTTTTTTCTTGGATTGCTCATCACTAACATCGGCCTCTTCATCTGCATTATCCTCCCCAGATGGATGGTTATTGAAAAATTCATATGTAGACTGCTTTATTGGAGATTCAGTTTTTCCTATAGAACTGTAACTCACAACCAAAACTAAACCAAGGCAAATTATCGCAACCCCACCTGTCTACTTCTTCATTCCCAAATTTCCTCACATAGTATTCTTGTACACCTCGACCACCATATAACTAACTGATGCTTTTGATTAGGTCACTAATGCCATAGACCTAATTCTCAAGTCTTCTCTTCCATTATCATTTTCTGCAAACATGATGAGCTAAAGATCCAATCCAAAAGCAGAAAATAAAAGCAATAATTTAAAATAAGCTTCAAGTTCACATTTAAAAATAATTAAAGTGGAAAAAAAATAAGAATAAAGTAAGGCCGCAAGGTTATTAAAAAGCGTGATTTTTCAACTTCAAGCAGTTCAGTTTTGATAGCAACTTTTTCTTGGGTCATTCTGAATTTCGCGAAGCACAAAAGTGGAATTAAAGAATGATTGAGCAAAATCCAGCAAAATTACACCAAAACATAATCAAATTGACAAACCCAGATATTAAAAACCAAAAATAAATAACATAAAGCCCATGTTATGAAATTGTAGAACAAAAACAAAAAATGAAACCCATTATAAAAGAAGATGAATAATGGGGAATCCTGTCCCCATCGAAAATGATGAAATGATTCATTTGGACTTAATTACAGAATTATCGAGAATATAACCAAACGTAAACAATACAATTCATTCCAAGTTCAAATTTAACTTGTAAAGTGGAAAGCTTCAACAAGAAAACAGAGATTTTGATGTGCACTACGAACCATACCCGCTTCTACGCTGGAGGAAGCGACGCAAGGCTCGCCGTGAGAGACAACTACAGAAGATGGTCGTCGGCTAGGCTAAACTAGAAAACAGAAACAATCGATTCGGTGTGAGAGGATGAGAGCGGGGTTCCGGCTTGAAGGGAAAAGGAAAGGGAAAGGGAAATGGGTTTTGTGAATTCTATCTTCCCTGGAAAATGTATTACCAGCTGAAAGACAAGGAAATGATATTCCTTGTTTTGGTGGAAAATAGGGCGCGAGGGGGAAAATGGAAAAAAATTTGACTGGAAAATTAAGTCTATCAAACATGTTAAAAAGTGGGAAAATGGAAATCTTTGGAAAATTTGGCTTATCAAACGGGGCCTTAATAGAGTTGGATTGATAGTGCCAGAACCAAGAACAGAAGTAGAACCATCAGCTAAAGTAACATTGGAAGAAAATGTATGCAACTGAAAAGTGGAAAAGAGACTAGGATTACCCGTCATATGATCTGTGGAACCAGAATCAATGACCCACTTTGAACAAGAGAAAAGACGACATGTATTGGGTTTACTTGTTTGAGCAATGGCAGAGATAGGTTGAGATGAATTCTTCAATGTTTCTTGGTACTGAGTGAATTTAGCAAATGTATCTGCAGAAATTGTAATGGTTAGAGGATGAGATGGGTGTAGCAGTAGTAGTTGCAACATGAGCTGAGTGACTTCAGAGATTTGTTGTGCAATTTTCTGCACGTGCGTTTGGTATGACCAAGCTCATGACAGTAGTAACATACAACTCCCCTTTCATCCTGACTTCGATTTTCCCGACTACCTATACCACGCCTTTTGTATTACCTCTACTATTGCGATTGAGAAGAGCACTAGAAGACTAAGCATATAAAGCCACATAGGCACTAGTATATGTGCAAAGTACTCTAGTAAAAGTCTCGTGCAAAGATGAAATCTCAGCACCGGAGAGAATATGGGATTTAGTAGTTTCAAATTGAGAATTAAGACCAGCTAGAAAACTCATCACAGTCATTTGCTCTCGCTGAGCTTGTTGAACTTTCACATCAGGGCTAAAAGGTAGCAAGATATTTAGTTCTTCATAAGTCTTTTTGAAATTCATAAAATAAGCTTGAAGAGACTGATCTTGTTGTTCAGCATGGTGAAAACCCTTACACACTTCGTAAATACGGGACACATTTCATTTCCCAGAGTACATAAATTCTAAATATTCAATCAACTCCTTAACATACTTACAGTGATTAATCAGACCATCTCAGTGTTAATGGAATTATGAATTTGTAAGAATAATCGAGCATCATCTCTTAGCCATATCTGTCAAGTATTATCCGTTGGCGGATCTTCAGTAAGATGATTGTCCATAGAAATATTTCGCAAGTAAATCTGAATTGTCTTACACCAATTCAAATAATTTGGACTAGCCAACTTATGCTTTGTAATTTTGGACATCATTGGAATGACATCAGTCACAACTAAATTCTTTTGCTCGTCAGCCATAGAAACACAACACAAAATTCAAATAACAAAGTCAAAGGAGCAGCCAAAAAGGTCACAAACCCAAAGACACAAAATCCAAATAATCAAGCCCAATAATTTCAGCAGCCCAGACAAAATATAAACAAGCCCAAAATTTGAACTTCAATAGCCTACACACTACAGCCTACAATAAGTTGCAATACAACATAAACGAAAAGAAAAATGGAGCAGCCCACAAGCTAGAGAACTCGCGAGGAAGAAGGTTACGATCGGCTCACCGGTGAAGATGAAGTTAAACGTTGATTCACTTCCCAACCAAAAAAGGCCACTAAGAGTTGCGTTGAAGACGGAGACCGGAGACAACACCTACCCACCAGTGACGAAAATAAAGAATTGCACACACTTGCCGTCATTCTGATGGCGGCGAGACGACCCAGTGAAGTTGTCGACCAGAATTGATCGACCCAAAGCTCTAAATGCGAAAACTTGTCCAACAACTTGAATACCTGGAGCAGTATTCCAGCATCAAACAGCGGCCACGCCAAAGACAACGGAAAATCGAAAAAAATTGAAGATTTATCGACGGCTTCTATAGGTAAGTGGCTCTAATACCATGTTAACTAAAAGAGAGAATAATTTCTCGATATTCATATTCATAGAAGAAGATACACACATATATATATAAAGATTGGGAAACCTATATTATGAAGTAGGAATCCCTATAATTAGGCCTCTATATAATCCTACAGGTTGTAGGATTTATTTACACTTAACACTATCATCAATATTGAATTCAGTTATTTGGAAGGTTCTATAGCGTTGAGAATAATTGTGCTTGATGTTATTTCTAGTAAGAATTTGCTCCTAACATTTCTAGTGTATTAATATTATCAACTAGGGAAATTTAAGTTTCTAATCTCGTAAATGTCTGTTAGAGTGTGCAAATCATGGGCTCCTTTGATGGATGGAGTGAAGGAGAGCATCTATCTCCAGAGTATACTGGATCTTACACAATGTTCACAACAACGTTAATGCTTAGACCTGGAAGGTACCATTTTCTTTAGCCATGCAAATCATCAATTATGGTTTCAATTTTTGTTTGTTAAATCACCCATAGAAAAGCTAAAGATGTTGAACAAGTTCATTTATCTAATTTTAGTCATCAACACACCTTCACATGTAGCTGGATCCATTTCTTGCATAAAAGGTCTTACATGCTCAAAAATTCATAAATAGACAAAAGAGAGACGTGAATCTAAGAAATTTGTTAGCTTTGACACCATGTTAAAGCACCTCATCCAAAAGTTGTGTCGATCGAGAAGTGTTGAACCACATAATCTAAAAGTTAAAGTTGTTAGAGAGGGTGACATGTATATTATCTGAATATTATCTTCAATATGCCTCCTCGTGCAAACGTGATTCATTTTTTTCCCATCTCATCAAAGCCTAACACGTGCACAATTATATTAAATGGGTGGCTGGAAGAATTAAATGATGACCTTTGCTTGTTGTGACACCATGTCAACATGGTAGGAGAAAAGCTGTATTTTCATATGCTGGAATAAGTACAAATACATTTTGTATACATGGACTATGTTAAGACTAAATAATAACAACAAATTGGTACAATCTTCCTAACAATTTGATAATAAATACTACGGATTTTTAACTCCCAAAATATATCATATTTATCTCAACTACTTAGACTCAAAATAGAATAAAATAACCAACTACGCTAACACTCCCCTCAGAAAATATCTAGAAGACCCCGCATGCCTGCCAATGCATCAAAACACGTCCTTGACAAACTCTTATTGTAAATTTCAGCCACTTGTTCGTGTGCTGGGACCAATGTCATGCAAATTATTCCACTTTCTAATATTTTCTTAATGATATGTCTATCGATTAGTGTTGGAGGGAGGTAGGGGCCCATTGGTCCCGCTGAGATTTGAGAATTTTTTAATATGACATTTTTATTTTTTATTTCTATATTATTGTATTTTGTGTTTGAGGTTTTTTTTTTCCATAGTTAAAATCTACCCATTCAACCAGGTTGTGTTGTGTTTATAGTTGCCTTGCTATCGTTGAATGTGTGGGCTCCATTAAAATGAGATTTTGGGAGGAAATGTGTTTTGTAGTGATTTTTTGGAGAATGTGTGGTTAAAAAATAAAGAAATGTTTTGGATGAAAATGGTTTTTGGAAAAATGGAGCCCAAGTAAGGGCATAATCTCATAGGCCCTTCTATTTCAATCGTCAATTCTTCCTAGAAATATTTGAGTTTTAGCCAAAGTAGCTCCCACATGCCTTGAGCAATTGCTCTAAATTTAGTTTCAACACTGCTTCTAGCTACCTCGGCCTGTTTCTGCTCCTCCAAGTTACACGGTTGCCTCCAATAAACGTGCAATATCAAGATCAACATCATCTGTCACTGACCAAACCTGCCGAATCAGCATCTGACCTTCGTGTTTTGTTTTTCTTGAGCAATAAACTCGAAAATTCAGGTAGTGATTTTGGACATATTCTCGAAATTACCTTAGATTAGATTGTTCATCTGAAGAGGTTTTAAACATATTTATTAATTTAAATTTAGTATTAAAGACTGATGCAATTATTTTTGTTGATTTTAAGGTATGAAATCAAGTTCCTAGTAGATGGAGAATGGCAACTATCACCTGATTTTCCGACTGTTGGCGAGGGGTTGACGGAGAACAATTTATTGATGGTGGAATAGCTTCAGTTTGCTACGACTCATATCAGATGTTTCCCAGTATGGAATTATGCAGATACGTAGTCCATATATCGTTCTTGCTGTACTGCTGGTGTGTCTATGTATAGAACCAAAGAGTCAGGTAGGATATATCATATATTTGCAAAACTGGTTACTTTTATCTCAGATGATTATTCGTAGAGAATACCGTTTGTACCTATTTTTAGAAAGTTTCTAGGACTTTGAAACTCACAACTTTCGTGATAACGTAGGATTATGCACAAAAGATCATTTTTTGTCTCTCTTTAGCCTTGTGTCTCTTTTCACTAGGAGGTCTAGTGGAGTAGGTTAGAATCAATGTGATTCCTACTTCAAATACTCAAATATTTACCTTTTTTTTCATTTTTACTTTTACAAAATACAAAACACCAAAGTTAAATCTCTCTCCTCCATCTTTCAATACCGAACACCATTACCACCATCAATGGACATCTTGCTATCGACATCATGACGCCAGCCTGGATTGAGGGCCACCAGATTTGCCCCGTCATCTATTCTGCACCATTTTTTTTTTTATTTTAATTCAGCCCCATTTATAAGGTTTCTTGAATTGAAGAGGTACTTTAATAAAACGCTACCTTGAATTGAAGTTTAGCAAAATGTTTCCAGAGCCTTGTTATGTTGAAAAATAAAATTATTATGAACAAGAACATAGGCTTTATATCGTTTTTCTGTGATTTTGTGGCTATTTTTGTGGATGATTGTGGTAGGGTGCTCTGATTGTGTTTTTGGAGCTATGGCGGCAGAGAAATGGTGGTGATGGTGGCTAAATGTAGATCTGGATCACAAATCAGTGGTGGTTTGTGACAGATTTGATTGGGATGTTGAAAGTAGTGATAACACGGTATGTTACTTTCGAGTAACACACTAACACGATGCGTTATTTGAAAGTGGCACAAGCATATTTAGAAGTGAGTTTGGATTGTGAATGAAGATAGCAAGCTTTTAAGTTGAGAAAATGATGTTATTTAGGAAAAGAAGTGTGCTATGTTTGATATCGGAGAAGTCCGACCTAATTGGTTGTGGTGGCCAAGGGCGGAGCCCAATGAAGTCCAGTACAGTCACATGCCTGCCTGCATTGAACTTTTGGGCCCAACCTAATGGCCCAATTTTTATTTTTATTTTTATTTTTTTAATTTAACGATTGGCCTATAATTGTAATGCTCAGCTTAGAAGTGAAGCCTAAAACCATTCTTGATGCAACCCAATACGGCATTACATTAGGCACTGTCCATTCCATATCATTCCAAAATTCAAACCATTACCCATTTCAATTCATCCACTCTGCCTCTGCCTCCGCCCCCAATCCCTGGTGCTCCGCTCTCTTTCACAACAGATACCCCTTATCCACTCCTTCAACCTTAACCCATTGTTGCTCGTGCTTGCCTCCTTCCCTATTCAGGCCTTAGATGGCGCGTCTGCGATTGTTGGGTGCTGGCGATTCTTCGGCAGCAGCAGAAGAAAAAGGTGAATCCCTTAACCCCAAACCTGAAGCTTATACAGTCATCCTTGATTCCCCGTTAATCTTTTCTTATTTTTTTTGTTATTTTGATTTGTGACTTTTCTCATAATGTTTGATTTTTTTATTTACCTTTTTACTTCTGAAATTAGCACTTTGCTCTTCAATTGCTCGAAGCCTATTGCATACACATTGTTGTACAATTGATTTGACTACCAAACTTCCAGAATCCTTCTAATATTGATGTCTACCTACCTCTGTGACTTTGAGTTGCTGCTTAATTTGTCATTGTAAATCGTGGAAGTGTGAATTGCTAAGTTCTGGAGTTAGTATTGCCCTGTAAATTGCTTATAGTATTGCTATATGAATTGCTTTGCAGTCTTTGCTTTTGCTTCTAGTATTTGTGATTCCGTTTCTATCATTCTGAACTACTCCTAGTAGTGATTAGATATCTAATGTTTAAATCCATATATGAGATGAAGAGATTCTTTCAAAGAAAAACAAATGTAGACAATTTTGATAGGGGATGTCAAATAATGTGGAATTTGATGTTACAAAACTTCCAACTGATCATGATCTAAGGATACTCATTTTGGATTACAATGCTAACATCTGAGATCAAATTCGAATAGAATATATGTTAAAGAGTCATTGTCAGCCTTAAGATCATGACTTTCCAAAACGACAATTTGGAGTAAAAGTTAGATGATTCAATCCTTCTTGGTATAAAGAGTTTGGTTCTTGGTTGGATTACAATGTAGAAAAAATGTTGCTTATTGTTTGTATTGTCATCTTTTCAAAATAAGTTGTGGAAGACAAAGTGGAGGTGTATCTTTTATTTGTAAGGTTTTATATATTGGAAAGATAAAATAAATGTTTCATACTTATGTTGGAGATCATGATAGTGCACAAAATCAAGCTTGCATTAAGTGTGAAGTTTTGATGAATCAAGAGCAATAAATTCAATCAGTTTTCTACAAGTAGTCAGAGCAAGAAGAAAAATGTTATGTCTTAATGCATCTATTGATTGTGTTCGAATTATATTGCGATAAAGGTACTTGTTTCGGGGTCATGATGAATCTAAAAATTCTCTCAATCCAGGTAATTTCCTAGTCGTATTGCATTTTTTTGGCTACTCATAATGAAGATGTTAATGTTGTCACATTGGGAAATGCTCTTTATAATTGCAAATTGACATCACATGATGTTTAAAAGGATATAGTAAATGATTGTGTCATTGAGATGATCAATATTATTATCAAAGATGTTGACGATTCATTATTTTCTATTCTAGTTGATGAATTTAGTAATATGTCAATAAAGGAGCAAATGTCAATTGTATTACATTATTTAGATAACACTAGACATGCAAATAAACGCTTCATAGGGATTGAACATGTTACAAGTACTATGACTCTATCACTTAAGGTTGCAATTGATAAAGTATTTTCTAAATATAACTAAAGCATTTCTAGCTTGAGAGGGCAAGGTTTGTGGCAAATAATATGCAAGGTAATTTTAATGGTTTGAAAGCACTCATTTTAAAGGAAAATCAATGTCTTTTACATCTTCTAATCGTCATGATCTTTTTCGAGAGACAATTAGACTTTATTATTAAGGCATTAGAGAAATGTGCAATTTTAAGTGGATGGGGAATTTATCAAGAAATAACCCATCAACGTTTCGATGATACACGATGGGGTTCACATTATAATTCTGTGGTCAGCTTACTTGTCATGTTTTTCTCTGTTAATGATGTACTGCAATGATTGTTGAAGATGACTTTGTTCTTGTGATCAAAGATCTGATGCGACAAATTTATTGGAGTCGATACAAGCATTTAATGTACAGTTAGAAATGTCTTGGGGATTTTAAATGAATTGTTAAAGGAATTGCAAAGGAAAGATCAAGATATTGTAAGTGCAATGCAATTGGTGAAGTGTAGACGACGATTCCAAATAATGAGAGATGAAGGGTGAAACTCCTTTTTGGAATAATTATGTTCTTTTTGTCAACAACATTATATTGATGTACTCGGCATGGATGATATGTTTGTACTTCGTGGTCGCCCACAACGTAATTCTCCAGAAATTACAAATTTACATCATTATCGGGCAAATTTGTTCCACTCTGCCATCAATCTTCAATTTCAAGTATCGAATGATTGTTTTTTGGAGGAAAATACAGAGTTACTCCTTTGTTTGGCTTGTCTATATTTACAAGATTCATTTTCTTCTTTTGACAAGAAAAGCTTGATTCGACTTGTTGAGCTTTATTCATTAAATTTCTCTTTAGTAGATCTCGTTGTACTTCATGATCAAATTGAGACATTTTTTGATATGCGCTCTAGCAAAGAGTTTAAAGGGCTGAATGACCTTGTAGAAAAGTTAGTTCTGACAAAGAAAAATGTGGTATATCCACTAGTTTACAAACTTTTGACTTTAGATCGCTACTGTGGAGAGGGTATTTTCTACAACGAGCATTGTGAATGATAGATTGCATAATCGGATGAGTGATCAGTGGATGAATGATAGCACAATTGTTTATGTATAGAAATATATTTTTGAAACTCGATAATGCAGTCATTATATAATGATATTAAAGTATGAAAACTCGTAAGAAACTAGTTTAATTTATAAACGGTCATTTTTAGTGTTGTCGTAATATTGTTTTATATTTTTATCATCATTAAATTCATAACAAAAAACTCAACATTCGGCATCAATAAATTGTGCTTGCACTTAGTTACTTTCCTAGCTCTGTCCCCGATGGTGGCGGTAGTGGTAAACAGTTCAAGTCGAGATAGGGTAGAGGTTTGGGATAGTTAACATCGTATATGTTATATTCCAAGTAACATAATCATATATGTTATCATACAAAACATAAAATATATTAAATATGCTACTCTATAGGATGGTAGAATTTTGTGTGCCTTGCTTCTCCTCGCATGGGAATCCTCGCTCTAAATAGTAAACATGGAGGGGGGCTCTACTTGTCCTGAATTCTGTGAATCTTTTTCGAACTTATTTTATTTTTTACTTTTATATTTTCCAATTTATAAATAATATATAAGTAATAAAAAATTTAATTAAACATGCAGTAAATGGGATTTCTAATCCTTCCCGCTTCTCGAAAATCTCTATGGGTTGGGATGGTAATCAGGGCCGACCGTGCATAGAGGCAAATGAAACCATGGCCTCGGGCCTAAAATTGAAGGAGACCTCATTTTTGGGCCCCCCTTTTTTTATTTGGTTAGGCCCAGCCCAACACTGGATGGCTTCACCCATTAGCCCAACTTTTTTTTTTAACCTAACAACATTCAAATTCAATTCATTCCCTCTTCTTCTACGTCTGAGCAGTGATCCCCGTCCAGTACTCCAATCCTCATCCAAGTTCAATTCGTTCTTCACGTCGCGTCAACACCGAACTTAATTCTAGTCTCCCTCTACACTCCACTTTTCTTCTCTTGCTTTCCCTTCCTTCCTTTCCCTTTATTTTGCCTAATCACGCGTTTGTCGGAGTTGGACCGTCTGTGATTGCGAGTCGACTGCGTAATCTTTGCGGCTGCCGATCTGCTGGTAACTGGTACGCAACCCAACAACTTACGACTCCAATACTACTTAGGCATTTACATTTAATTTAAGGTCCTCCATTTCGAGATTTTGCATTTGTTGGACAATTTTGATTTTGCATTTACATTTAATTTTAATTTTAGTTCCTCATTTAGTCATTTACAGTTAGTTTTGAGAGTTGATTATACTTTGCTTCTGGCTTTTAGTTTTGAGAGAAGCAGCACGAATTTGCGGCTGATAAGATTTATAAAATGTGTACTGATAACTGATCTTGGTGGGTTCTTCATTTGATTCTATGGATTTTTTCATTTGATTAAAAATGATGTTCTGTTAATTTATAAATTAATAGAATTATCGAATTTGGATTCGTAAGAGTAAAGAGTATTTGACATTTAATTTGGCTTTTCAATGTTTGCAATGTTATATGAAGCTCGTTAATGGGAATGATGTAGATCGTCCAAGTTATATGAAAACTGATTTGGCCTCAGCCCCATGGGTGAAAAGGCTAGTCTCACTTTTAGTTTTGAGAGTATTTCATTTACAGTTAGTTTTGAGTAGGGTTGGTCGGTTCGGTTCGATTCTGCTCGTTCCAAAATTTTCGAATATTTAATAAATGGACCCGTCGGGTCCAAATATAATTACGAAACCGTTCGAGTTCGGTTCGGTTCGGTTAGGTTCTATATCATACTAAATTTTTTAACATTTACAGTAACACTACATTATAACTAATGATATTTCATTCGTAATTTTTACAAATTAACGTAGCCCAATTCAAAAATATATAAATAACTAGTTGTCGAATAACATTAATTCAATGCATACAAATATAAAAAAGTCGATATTAATATTAAAATATCGATGATCTATATTAAAACATTTGAGGCACAATGCTTAAAATTATGAAATGATCTGATTTATTTAATTAATTTGTTAATTTATTTAGAAAAAATAAAATAATTTAACTAATTCAATAAAAAAAATAAAAAAAATTATTTAGTTTCGGTTCTTCGATTTTTGGTCTAGACCCGACCCATACCCATCAGTTCTCGATTCGGATATTTAACTTATGAAAAATCGCTCGGTTTGGGTTCGGTTCGGGACTTTTGGACACCCCTAGTTTTGAGAGTTAATTATACGATAACAAGTATTTTGGGTACAATATTATTCTTTTGGTATTAATTTGTTATATTATGGGATGGTGAATTTCAGATACTTTAGGATTTCAGAAAGTGATTGTTGACTTGTGAATATGTTTGTTGAAGTGTGTGAATTTGAATCTGATTGCACAGCATATGATTTTGATTTTAGGTTTATGAGTTGCGACAGTGGAATTCTGAAGGGTGTGAATTGTGACTCCATAATTTTCGTCGATTTTCTACTTCTGAAGTAAGCAATGGCTTGCCCTAACTTGATATTGAATATATTGAAAATGTTTGAAGCATTGTCGGCTTATATAATTATTGCTTGGTCGGCTTATATAATTGTGGCCTGGTCGGCTTATATGAATGTTCATTGTAGTCTGTAGGATCAATTGCACAAGCACATGTAGTAACTGTATTGAATACTGTAATTATGAGATGATTGAGATATTTTGTAATTTTTTTTGGGCTAATCTTTGGGTATTAGATATAGACTCATACACCATGCCTCCTAAATACGAGTCTGGAGCTATGAAAAGGAAAAGGAAATGAAATGAACTTTCGTTGACTCAAAGTCAAGTAGACGATATGGACAAATACTTTAAAAGCAACAATGTGAATGATGATGAGGTAGTGATTCTATCTGCCCGTGTTAATGAAGTAGATTACAAGGATAAAGAAGTGATGAAACCTTCTTGTGTCAATGAAGTAGATGATAAGGAAAAAGAAATGATGAAACCTATCTATGTGAATGAAGTGGATGATAAAGAAGAAGAGAGCCGTTTTTCTTTGAATTTGGATGATCCTGGGAATTGGAAAAACGTTGATTAAAAAATGAGGGATTATCTAGTTGAAATTGGTCCAAAAATGGTTGATGGCATCGTGTTTCCCAAAGATTGTGCAAAGAGACATTTCGATTCTTCACAATACAAGCGATTATTACCAAATGGGCAAACAATTGATAGAAGATAACTAGTGTATTAAGTATCTACGGACATGATTTTCTGCTTTTGTTTTAAGTTGTTTAAAACACCACAAAATGCCACCAAAGTTGGCCAACTAGGTAATGATGAATTCAAAGATTGACATAATTTGCATCAGTGTATTAAAAGTCATGAAAGGAATGAGGAGCATTTACATTGCATAACTAGTTGGATTGAATTGAAAAATAGGATTCAAACAAAAACTACAATTGACAAAAGTGTTCAATTGGTGATAGATGTATAAAGAGAACATTAGAGATGTGTATTAACGAGGATAATCGCTATTGTCAAAACACCTAGCCATTTCGAGGAGATATTGCGAAGCTAGATGTTGAGAACAATTGCCTGTTTTTACAAATGATGGAAATGATTGGTGAATTTGATCCAATAATGCATGAGCACATTCGACGGGCAAAAGCATGCGAGATTCAGTATATATATCTTGGCAAAACAATTCAAAATGAGTTGATACAGTTATTGGCAAATGAGGTTAGAAGTGCAGTTGTGAAGAAAGTTCAACATGCAAAATATTTCGCAGTTATACTTGATTGTACTCTAGATGCTAGTAACGATGAGCAAATGTCTTTAGTTTTACAATATGTTGACGATTCGGTAAACCTACCTACAGTCGAAGAATATAGGCTTGAATTTTTGAAGGTAGATAACACAACAGGACTTGGACTTGCAACCGAGCTTCAACGGGTTTTGACCAAACTTGATCTTGATGTTGATAATATTAGAGGGCAACGGTATGACAATGGATCTAACATGAGCGAGAAGTACAAGGGTTTGCAAAGAAAAGTCTTCGAGATTAATCCCCGAGCTTTCTATACTCCATGTGACGCTCATAATCTGAATCTAGCATTGTGTGATATGATGAATTGTTGTTCTAAAGCTGTATCCTTCTTTGGAGTGATACAACGCATCTACACATTGTTCTGCACTTCTACCAAACGATGGAAAATTTTCAAAGATAATGTACAAGGTTTGACAGTGAAGCCATTGTCACAAATACGTTGGGAAAGTCATGTTGAGAGTGTTGAGCCTATAATGGAGCAAACAGCACAAATAAGATATGTGTTACTTAATTTAGCAGAAAGTGATGAAGAGGCTAGAGTAAGGAGTGAAGCCGAGTTGTTAGCAACAAATGAACTTCAGAATTTTGAGTTCTTGCCTGGCATGATTATTTGGTACATGTTGTTGCATGCAATCAATATTGTGAGTAAATTTCTTCAAAGCGAAAATATGGATATTGATCATGCTATCGACCTCTTGCAATGACTTGTTTCATTTCTAGAAGAATATAGAGAAATTGGATTTGCTATTGCCATGGATGAAGCGACAAAAAAGGCAAATGAAATGGGTATTGAAGTTGTATTTCGAGAAAAACGTATAATTCGAAGAAAAAAACAATTTGATGAAAGTGGAAGTAATGAAGTAAAGCAATCGGTTGAAGAATCTTTTAGAGTTGAATACTTTGTTTTTATAATTGATCAAGATCTATCTTCTATGATGATTCGATTTGAACAATTCAAAAATATGATGACACATTTAGATTTTTGTTCAATTTGAAGAGGTTAAGGGGTGAAACTTATTCAATTTTGATGAATTCTTGTATGAATCTTGAGAAACAATAGGAACATAACGGGAGTTCGGACATTAGTGGAAACGAATTATTTTCGGAAATACTAGTCTTACGGTGCTATATGCCAACTGAAGCAACAAGAGCAATTGAAGTGCTACAATATTTGAAGATAGTATATGTTTGTTTCCCAAATGCTTATATTACTTATAAAATCTTGTTAACCATATCGGTTACAGTTGTATCTGCAGAAAGAAGTTTCTCCAAATTGAAGTTGATCAAGACTTACCTTCGATCAACTATGTCACAAGAAAGATTGAATGGATTGGCCATGTTGTCAATAGAGGAAGATATGGTTCAACAGTTAAATTATTCAAATTTGATTAATGTTTTTGCTTCTAAAACAGCGAGACAAATAATATTTAATTGATTGTTTGAACTCTTGTCGGTTTTGTTACTATATAATATAAATATTTTGTTCTTTATATTTGTTTGTTCTACTATTCAGTGTTAAATTAGCAATATGTTGCATTTAGGTTGTTTTGGGGGGCCCAACTTTGGGAGTTCGCCTCTGACCCTAAAAATCACAGGACTGGTCCTGATGGTAATGAGTAATGATTGCGTTGCTTCGTTGTCGTCCATACACTACTTTACAAATAAAAAAAATATGTATAGAGATTAGATCATTTAGGGTTTGTATTTGACGATGAACCAAATACATATGGAAACTATATATAAGGTTATGGTCTCCAATTCATATGTGATTTCCCATTCTTTGTGTCATCTCATTAACACAAGAATACAAGAGAAATCGTATTGAAGAGGAAGATTTATAAACCCACATTCGAGAATCAAGAAGAATGTTTGCAACTATTAAATCAATGGATTAAGGTATGCTCCGCATTAATTAAGTTTCTTGGTGATTTGACAAGAAGATCTTGACAATCATGTAACTCTATAAATTTTAAGTTTCATGAAAATTTTCAACAAGTGGTATCAGAGTCTATTCATGTTAAATTATAGGGAATCGAAATTTTAATTTCGTTCTTGTATAATTTTATGATTTTTTCGAATTTAGCAAATTCAGATTTAGTTTTTGTTAAATTTGAAAAAAAAAATCAGCATATTTTCAAGAACTTAAGTATTTTTAGATCTGTTAAAAAACATATCTAAGGTGGCTGAAACCGACACCACCGCTGGTTCCAGAATTTTCGAGTATTTAATAAATGGACCCGTCGGGTCCAAATATAATTATGGAACCGTTCGGGTTCGGTTTGGTTCAGTTCGGTTAAGTTCCGTTCCTTTCCGTACCATAATTAAATTTTTTAACATTTACAGCAACACTGCATAAATATAACTAATGACATTTCATTTGTAAATTTTACAAATTAACGTAGCCAAATTCAAAAATATAAAAATAACTAGCTGTCGAATAACATTAATTCAATGCATACAAATACCAAAAAGTAGATATTAATACTTACCAACTATTTAATTTAATCATCAACTGCTACTGCTTGACTTGCCATGGCAAAAAACTCTACAAGAATTGAAAAAGCACAATTAACAAACAAATAAACTAAAAAATATTCAACTAATAAGATTTGATAAAAAAAATATAATATATATCTATTACATGTCTCAATGCCCTCATAGAACTCTGTTTCTTCAATGCAAATTCCATCTTGGGAAACTTTCAAAAGTCTAGAATCTTCTCTTAGCCAGTTTTGTGTACAAATTAAGGCTTCAACTGTTTTAGGAGTTAAAGAACTCCTAAATGGATCAAGAATGCGCCCTCCAGTACTAAATGCTGACTCAGAAGCAACTGTAGATATAGGAATGGCAAGAACATCCCTTGCAACCTCAGATAAAAATTCAAATCTTGATTTATTAATCTTCTACCAATGTAAAATGTTAAAATCTCCATCAGTAGCATCTTCGGTGGGTTCCATTATGTTCTTATATGCATAACAAGAAGTTTTTAAGTGCTTCCACATACTAGAAGTTCCAGATTTAGTATCCGCCTTAAATGTCTTCCCACAGTAATTATATTTTGCTCTTTCTCCACCAGGTACCTTAGTGAAATGATTCCATATTTCTGACCTCTCAACATTCTGTTTCTTGTCTTCCATTTGAGCATCCAAATTGGAGCTAATATAAGCTGCAAACAATAAAGTACATTGACAATTATAATCAGGCAAAACACGTTCAATAGGGAATTTTACACCAAATTTACATGTATGTGTATGCACAAAACATCAATTAATAAAATTTGGAATTGTTTATATCACTTCCAATTGTAGAGACATGGTTGCAGTTGATGATTTTGCTGTTAGTAATACTGATTCGTGGCACATGAGTGAAAATGGAATGAAAGTGCTTCAGTCTAAAGAGAAGCTATCGAGACTGGAATTTGTTGGATTAGTTTGTGTGAAGGTTGTATGTTCGACAAGCAAAAAAGGGATAGTTTCTCTAAAATTGAAAGGAAGCCAAAAGCTATAAAATTGAAGTTGATTCTTACGGATGTATGGGGTTTCTTGTGTAAAGTTGATGTTTTCAGGTATTTGGTTGCAATATGAGATTAGGTTTGAATTTTTATGTTTGAGTCCCTAAAGTTTAAAGTTCATTCAAGTTGGGCCTTAAGGTTATGAGTTTTAATAATTCAGCCCATAGGCTTTGAAAATTAATTAATTTGGATCATTAAAGTTCTGAATTTTGCATTTTAAGTCTTCAAAGTTTAAGATTTTGTTCTTATTGGCCCCAAAAGTTTTAAAATTTCTGAATTTTGCCTCCCAAAAGTTTTCAATAATTAATTTTTTGGATCCCTAAAGTTTTCAAAAATTAATTATTGACCCCTAAGGTTTTGGATAATTAATTTTCAATCTCTAAATTTTTGAATTATTAACCCTTAGGCCCCTAAAGTTTCAAAAATAAAAGAATTAATGATTAACAATTAAAAATAAAATTTTAGTATTTAAAATTTCTTTTGGATTACTAATTTTCTTAAATAAATTAATTAAAGCAACATGTTACTAAAGTGACATCTCTCGCCTATATTAATTTGTTTGGAATATTAGGAAGGTTGTGTGTACGTAATTCATTCGGGTATTGACCGTCCCAAAGAAAGGTTAATATTTGACCGAATTATTTACACACATGTGGTAATAAATATGTGACAATTATAAGGTTTTATTTTATGTGAACAATAAATTGGTCCAAATATAAGTTTATTGTTGACATAGTTTATTGTCAATATCTGATTATTACACCAAGAGTTCCACTTACAAGTTGGTATTTCTGTCCAAAGATTAAATACCAATGTTGTACGCAGTCTCTTGTGATGGAGTTTACTATTATTTGAATTAATTAATTGTTTAATATGGATTCCTATGTGAACATGCTAATTAGATATAAGTTCTCTATTCAATTAATCCATCAACTTCTGACATATCGTCAACATCAACTATATTCCCCGTACTAAATGGAACCAACTTTAAGGATTAGAAAGAGAGCGTTCAGATCGTTCTTGGCTGCATGAACTTAGACATTGCGTTAAGGACTCAACAACACACTACACTTTCGGATAAAAGTTCTGCTGGTGAAAAATGGGACTTTGATAAGTGGGATTGTTCAAACCACATGAGTCTTATGATCATGAAGCGTGGTATTCTAGAATCATTCGGGGGAGCACAGTGTTTGATAAGGTAACTACTGTCAAAGGATTTCTTGATTAAATTTAAAAACACTTTGCAAAGAGAGATAAGGTCGAAACTAGTACGTTTTTTGGCGAACTTAGTTTCACTAAGGTATAAAGATAAATGAAATATTCGGGAGTACATCATGGAGATGTCTCATCTTACTTTAAAACTAAAACTATTAAAGCTTGAGTTGTCTTATGACTTGCTCGTGCATTCAATTTTTTATTTGTATTCTTGCACAGTTCGGTTAATTAAAGTCAATTACCATTGTCAAAATAGAAAGTGAACTCTTAATAAGCTATTTTCATATTGTGTGCAAGAAGAAGAAATGCTAAATCAAGATAAATCTGATATTACTCACTGACAAGTACCTTTAAGGACAAGTAATAAAAAATAAAAAGTTGCATCCGGTTCGATTCAAAATAAACAGCAAAATCCTGAAAATGATAAATTTAGCTGTAACTTTTGTGAAAATCTGGGATATATAAAAAGAGACTATACTAAATATCATGCTTGACGTGTAAAGAAAAATACACTTCTCACTTTAGTTTGTTTTGAGGTAAACTTAATGTCAATACCTAGACATTCTTTGTGAATAAATTTCGGTACCACTACTCACATAAGTGTGTTTGTGCGGGGTTGCTTGAGTTGCCAAAATCAATTGATACTGAAAGATTCATTTGTGTGGTGATGACAAATCAGTTAAGGTTGAGATTATAGGGACTTTAGGTTATAATTAAAGACTAGTTATTATTTGGATTTGAAATAGACACTTGCAGTACCGTCTTTTGGACGAAATTTGATTTCTATTTCTACATTGGACAAATTTGGTTACTTTTGTTCAATTTGAAATAGTTAGTTTGATCTTTTTCTTAATTCAAATATTGTGGGTAACAATTCTTTATCCGGTTATGATAACCTATATCTGCTTAATATGGTTGCCTTTTATAAAGAAATCTTGTATGTGAATCCGCGCGGTATTAAACATAAATTAACCAATGAGAATTCTACTTTCTTATGACACAAGCAATTAGGTCATTCTCTCAAAAGAGAATGAAAAATCTTGTGTCAGAAGAAATTCTCGATTCCTTTAATTTTTCTAGACTTAAGTGTATATTAATTGTATTAAGGGAAAACAAACTAACATAAGGAGATTAAGCGCCATAGAATTTCGGACGTCTTAGAACTAATTCATGCAGATAATTGTGGGCCATTCACTTCGACTTTTTTAGAATGGTCAACAACAATTTATTATGTTCATAGACGAATTTTTCTCGCATGGCTACATATATCTCATCTATGAGAAATCTCAAACACTGAACATATTCGAGGCATATAAGACTGAGGTTGGAAATCAACTCAGTAAAAGAATTTAACAAGTCAGATCTTACCATAATGGTGAATACTATGACAGATCAGAAGAACAACGTACATGGTCTTTTGTTAAATTCCTAGAGGAATGTGGAATTGTCCAACAGTACACCATGCCGGTTCTCCTAGCATGAATGGTGTTGCTGAAAGACGAAACATAACACTTAATGACATGGTAAGGAGTATGATTAGTCATTCCACCTTACTAGAATCTCTCTTAAGAGAAGCATTAAAGACTGCAACTTAAATTCTCAACAAAGTTCCAGGTAAAGCAATTGTTAAAGGGGTTACAATTTTTTTAAAGATCCCACTATTAGGTTAATTTTTGAAACGGGAAATGTTTGATTCCTTGAGGATGTAGAGTTTGCAAGGGGAGATAATGTTATAAGGTTAATGATTTTTTCTCTTGGAAAAAGAATATGTATATATTTCTTCTGCTGCAATTGACAATGATCAAGATCAGGAACAAATTCTTACTCCAGGCCTTGTTCAATAAGCAATTTTGGATCAAGACTATATTACAAAATCTCATATACACAATCAAGATATTGTTCCAGAAAACAAACTCAACAACATCAAGAACAAATGTCATTAAGGAAATCCACTATAAAAGGAAATTATGGATGACATTATAGTCTTTCTCCAAGAAAATAAAGATAGTGTGGATTGATGAATAAAGAACTGATCAATCAACTTTCATCAAGTCATGTAAAAGAATAATTTTATAGAGTGGATTGATATCATGTATAAAGAGATAAAGTTCATAAGTAACAATGACGTTTAGGAACCCATCCTATTGCATGAAGGTACGAAACTCATTGGTTGCAAATTTATATATAAAATCAAGAGGGATTCGAAAGGTAATGTGGAAAGATATAAGGGTCTTGTTGCACAAAAAGCTTTAATCAAAGGAAGGCATCGATTACAGAGAGACTTTCTCTCTAGTTTCAACGATTAAAGAAATTCATCTATGGGCTTAATCAGGCATCATGTCAATGGTAGCACAAATTTTATCAAATAATTATCTCATTTGATTTTGAGATAAATTCAGTTGATGATTGTGTATACCACATGTTCAGTGGGAGTAATTATATATTACTGGTATTGTATGTCAATGACATACTGCTTGCATGCAATAATATAGGCTTATTACACGAAACCAAGAGATTTCTATCAAAGAATTTTGAGATGAAAGATATTGGTGACGCATCTTTTGTATTAGGGATTCAGATACATCGAGATCGTTCTCGGGGTATTCTTGGATTATCACAAAAGAGCTATATCAATGCGGTACTTAAGAGAATTGGGATGTAGGATTGCAAATCAGGTGATACCCATATTGCTAAGGGAGACAAGTTTAGTCTCAATTAATGACCTATGAATAAATTTAAAGAAAAGGAAATACATCAAATTCCCTATGCTTCAACAATTGAGAATTTGCTGTATACTCAGATTTGCACACATTTGGATATAACATTCATTGTTGAAATGTTATACAGATATTTAACTAACTTTAAGATAAAAATTTGGAAAGCAGTCATGAAATTATTCAGTATCTATAGAGAACTAAGGATTACATGATCACATTCAGAAAAATCAGATCAATTGGAGATCATTGGATATTCTGATTTTGATCATAGAATATGACTGCGAAATATTATCAATAGGCTGCATATTTGGATGGAATTGAAAGACCACTTAAGTTATTCTGTGACAATAGTAGTCTTGTATTTCAATAGGAACATGACGATGTTAAAGTTTATAGACATTAATTTCCTAGTTGTCAAAGAAAGAATTCAGAGTGGTTAGATTTCTATAAATCATATTAGGACAAATTTCATAATCATGGATGTATTTACTAAATGGCTACCACCTAAAGTCTTTCATGAGTATAATACTCACATGGGTGTTGTATCTTTTGATGATATGTCAGTTTAGTGGGAGTTTGTATTTGGATGTAGTCTGTTTTAGACACATAATTTTTTGTCCATGACATTCGGTTTATTTCAAAAATAAAGTATTCAATTCAGTTACACTCTGATTAAAGTTTATGGTTGATCACATTAAAGAATAAAGTAAGACCAGTTGGAAATAGATATGTTTGGATCACATTACATATAATTTTCATGCTACACATCTACACTTGATTTATGTCATTTGATTGTGTTGATATACATGACTATTGATGGGTTTAGTTATGATAGTTGTAACGAAGATCGCTTTGATTAAATATTGATATAATCAATGGACAAGATTGTTTGGAGATGTTTTTGATTATGATAGCAAAAGTTTTGAGCTCAAACGGTTATACACATTTATAAGGTAACATATGTGAGCCAAGTGAGAGATTGTTGGGAAATTATTTAATTTGTCATGTGGGCGGACATATGTAATTAATTGTGTATAAATGCTATTTTAAAGTTAAGCCCAAAATTAAAGTAATCTAATAAATAATTTAAGTAATTGGGCTTTGGACATTTAAATAAAGTATGGGCTGGATTATATGTGTAGAGACCGGAACCATTGGGATTTATATTTGACGATGGGTCAAATATATATGGAAACTATATATAGGGTTATGGTCTCCAATTCATATATGATTTCTCATTCTTTGTGTCATCACATCAACACAAAAATACGAGAGAAAGCGTATTGAAGAGGAAGATACATAAACCCACAATCAAGAATCAAGAAGAATGTTTGCAGCAATTAAATCAATGTATTAAGGTATGTTTCGCATTAATTAAGTTTCTTAGTGATTTAACATGAAGATCTTGACAATTATGTAAACTCTATAAAGTTTAAGTTTCATGAAAAATTTCAATATTTTTATCCATCTATGCCTAGAAGGATGAGTGTTGTCGATTTTATCTCGTTAGTAGATAGATTGTTACAAGTAATGAAGTAGAGTATCATCTCACTATAATTGATTATTGACTATACTTTAATTAAAACCAACTTTTACAAAACTCACACAATTAGGATTTTCAATTAAGGAAATGGTTAGGAATCCCAATTTTTTTCACTAATTACAATGCTCGTGTTCAGTTCATATTGTGGTTCATTTATTGTGTCGTCGGTCATTATATCAAATATAAAGTATTAATGTTCATCTCTCGAGTACTAGTTAACTTATCCTTAATTATCAAGTCTTTACCTCTTCACACAAGTGATGCATAAAAATATAGGACAACAGCATGAATATGTAGAAAGTTCTTGATTTAACAAAAAATCATGAAAAACAAGATTGAGTGTATTAACATGACATCTATCGATTCAACATATAAAAATTATCACGGAATCCTTAAATAAACTTCAAAAAAATCGATCTTACCAATTGCACATAGGATAAATAACGAAGAACATAAAATATTGAATTAAAACACGAGTGGAAGTTATTTAGCTATTCTAGCCAAGAAATATGACGATAATAAAAACTAGAAGTTAACATAGACATCACCCGTTTATTTTAAAAGCCGGAAGATGGTATGAATCTCTATTTTAGATCTCAAGAAACCTGAAAACCTTCAAGTTTGGATCTTTTAATAATTCATTCATTGGGTCTTGTCATTTATTTCGCCCAAGAAGAATATTTGTGTTTTTGATTGATCTAAAAGATGTGGTGTTGTGTGTGGTCTTTTAAGATGTCTCATATTTAGCATAATGTCTCCCTTTTTAAATAGTTTTTGAAGCAAAATGATTTTTGAAATAGCGATTTTTTTAAGAATGTGTAATTGAAAAATAATAAAACAAAAAAAATTAGATTTATGTCCAAAATATTTGGTGTGATGTATGATTGAAAATGAATTTGAAAAAAATGAATTTTGAAGAAAATGAAACAAATAGGGGCTCATATGAATTCCGCAAAAGTTTTGAAAAACAAGCTTAAGATGTTCAGTTGTATTATATGTACATATGAAATATGATTATGTCAAAAAAATTTCAACTAAATAACTTTTTCGCTCTCTTTTGAACACCTCGTCTGTATTTAAACTATTATGTAATTTCACTATAAACAAATAATATTATTCTAAAATGTCTTTCCCATTACATCAACCAAAATCAAGCCGGGCGAGAATCCCAAAATCCAACTCCTGCAGCTAAACTCTGATTTTCACCCACCTAGCTTGGGCAATGGCACGGAGAAAGTTAATTGCGTCCTAATGTCTTTATCTTTCAATTTTGTACGATTTGGTCCTAGCTCACTGTTTTCATGCAGATTTAGTCCTCCGCTTTGAATGCAAATAACCTTTGATCCCCAACTCTAAATTGTGATCCATTTCTGCATTGAACTCAAAATTTAACCCATGTTTGAACCACATTATTTTTTTCATTCTCATTCTTCTATTCATTTTTTACCACGCATTCTTTAATAAAAAAAATATTTTTTTATCACATCAATAATTTTTCCTTCTTTTTCAACCACATATTTCTCATTACATCAACCAAAAAATGCATTCTTGGAGCAAAAATGTGCACCAAACAGGGATTTAATTATTAATGGTATTTTATTTTCCTTGAGGATATTTTCATAGAAAATTTTGTGCACTAATTTCCTCACATCCTCCCATAAAATAATGTTACATGTAAATTCAAATTTTTTTCTTATTTTTTTAATCACACGATTTCCTCCCAAAATCTCAGTTTAATGGAGCCCAAACTAGGGCCCAAACTGGAGCCTGTATGAATGTGCACTCTCGAAAGGAAAGCGGATTAAAAATGGTTGAATCAAGACACCATTGTAAGAAATTTAAAGACAAGACTAAGCTCCAGTTTGGTTTTGATAAAAATTAAACATTTAATAAATGTTTTAAAAAAGACTAATGAAATTTGTAGTTGAAAA
This sequence comes from Fraxinus excelsior, assembly GCA_019097785.1. Taxonomy (NCBI): domain Eukaryota; kingdom Viridiplantae; phylum Streptophyta; class Magnoliopsida; order Lamiales; family Oleaceae; genus Fraxinus; species Fraxinus excelsior. Next base: position 4,641,391 of record CM032636.1, read on the forward strand.
GTTAATTAAAATGGTGGATTTCATGAAATGTGTTATTGAAAATGAGTTTAGAAAAAATATATTAAGAAATGGTATTGTACAAAGTTATATTTCAGTGGTTAATGGTTTGTTCGCTTGGCCTTTATGAAAAGAATCATGCTACTTGTACAAAATAATTGTACAACTCTCTTTACAAAATGTCAAATAGGTTCCCGCCACAAGCGCCCCCAATAGGGGGCCGTCATTTGGCATTTTGTAAAGAAAGTTGTGAACCTATTTTGTACAAGTAGAATAATTCTTATGAAAAATGAATATGTCAACCGTCTTGAATTGAAGGAATCTCAAGCTATGTTTGAGTTACAATTTTAGATAATAGATTATGTAATAGTGATTTTTTTGAGAATACTTGATTAAAAAGTAAGAAAAAAATTTTGAATTTATATTTAACATTATTTTATTGAAAGAATCAATTTATTAAAATTTTCATTTTTATTCTTTCTCATTTTCAACTACACATTTTTCAATAAAATAATATTTCACATCATATCAATAAATTTTCCTTCTTTTTTAACCACATATTTTCTATTAATCTACTATTCCAAAATAAATTCTTACAAAAAAATTTGGCTCAAAACACAACCTAAAAGAAGAACGAATTTTTTAGAGAACAAGCTAAAACATAGGCTCAGAACCATTTCATAAATTTCTTTGCGCTGGCAACTAAATGGCAGTTTTATGTCTTCCTTTCTGTGGGTATAATCATTATGAACTTTGAAGAGAAGCAACATCCTGTAAAGGAAATGAAGAGAAATCTACGTATTAGGGCCCGTTTTATTGAAGATGTGAAAAATGGTTTGAAAGAAAATATTTTATAGAGAATTGAATTGTTTAGAAATTATTTTACTAGGAATTGTATTTGATTGGTATAATTTTCCACCTGAAAAATGTTGAAAGTTTGGTTCCGTTTTGCTTCTTTTTTATGGAAATTGTCAATGAAAGAGATTAGGTCATGTCCATTTGTAGTCCAGTTCAATCCCTAACTCATTTATTTTTTCAATCACGACATTATGTTATACAATATTGTTTACACATTGTCATACGGCATTATACAATTGGACAGTAAAAAAAAACAATTTTTTCATCCAATTATTTGTTGACAACAATGCAAATGTCAGCAATAGTGTAAAAAATGTTTTACATATTTGTTTTTTTTTTTTTTAACAGATTAGGGCAAACATCAGCAAATAGTGTAAAAAATGTGTAAAAATGTGATTTTTTTTTTTTTTACAGATTAGATCGACTTGAAAGGGGATTTTTTTTTTTTTTTTTTCCGATCCTCAATTCGTCCATATAAAAAAAGACTAGTACAAGAAGGACATAGAAAATTCCGATTTAAATCCAAGAATAGAGTAAAACTTTCACAATTTCGTTACCTTATTTATCTCCTAAAAATAGAAGCACGAAAACCATTTTAAAGGTCCCTTAACACCTAATTAGTTATATAAAACACGTAATAGCAATTAAATAACAAAAAATAAAATAGTTCCTGCTGTGTCGTGACCTATTTTTATCACTTTATGATTATGTTATTTAGTTGCAAATTAATTATTAATTCACTAACGTAATTAGAGCTCTACCTACTCAGCAAAAAAAGTAGTTGAAAATAAGCCAAAAATTTGAGTGGCCACTAGAACTTTTGCTTGTTGGGGAAGCCTGATTATTGGGGGAGGAAAAAGAAGTAAAAAGGGTTTTCAGTACAAGTACTATATTTCGATGATATTTTCCGTGTAATTCATTGGTTTTGGTGAAACCTACGTTATAATTCGGTTCCGCTTGGTGTATAGGGGAATTTTCACAGGGGTTTTACAGGATGGCTAATGTGGCAAAAATTGAATAAAAAAAAATAAAAAAATTAACCAAACAAACCGAAACGCAAACTCAGCTTATTTCTTCTCCATTTCTTCCCCAAATTGGAAGCCCTAAGCCCTTCAATCTCCCCATTCCTATCTTCATTTTTCTCTCCAAGCGGAATTTTGCATCTCTTCACGCCGGTTACACAACACCTGCTCCGAAGTCCCGCCATCGCAAAGGGACAACCACAACCTCTATATTCCCATCTCCACTTTCCTCTCCATTCCGTCGTCGCCAGTTAGACTATACCTGCTCCGAAAAGTATCCAACCCTGCTCCGAAGCTCCGCCGTCGTGAAGGGATCACCACAAATCTATCCTCCCCGTCGGAGCCCGACGTCAACTGAAGAACACACCTCAAGTAAATGTTTGACATCTTATTACAGAGATGAGACATAACTGAATTCTGAATTTATGAACATGTTTTATCTGTGTTTTGTTAGTTCAGATACACACATTGTAAGTAATGTCTTGTTTTCCAATTATTTCCGTTTGTACAATACCACCCCCTTTGAGCTCCAACTTGCCCTTGATACTGCCAAATTTATGAAGAAAGTCATGAACTGAATCAAAGCTATAGACCTTGTATAGTGTTACCAAAACTCGTTTTTGACATCGGTTGAGTATTTCTTTTACTGCACAGGTCATAAAATGGGCACGCTCTTGTTGATCTTCCTGTTACCGATTACATTTTATGATATGAAGTGCTAAATTTCGGTGTTTTGTTGTCTCAGAATGAGAGGAAAGAATGTTGGAGTTTGTCACAGTTGTCGAAGCAGGTGGCATTCGTTCGAGGAATGCATGAGAAAACTTCGTTGCCCTTGGTGTCCACAGGGATTTCAAAAATATTTTTAAGTTGAAAAGGAGACACGTAACAAAGGGAAGTTATTCTACATTTGCAATAATAAATGTGGGTATTTCGATTGGGTGGAAGGAGAATCAAATAATGTTACTGAAGTGACCAATGGTGCCGCAAATGGGGAAGTGGAAGATTTGTCAAGCATGCTCGACACTCTTGCTCGAATAACCGAGAAACGTGACATCGAAGTTTCATTGAATATGACATTCCGCAAGGGAAACTGAAGTTTAGAAGGAAATGACAAAGGAACGGGGCCGGCTTGATTTAAATATTAGAGTCAGTGGATAAACATATGTAGCTTAAATATGTATTGAAAACTTATGTAGCTTAACTTTGTATTTTGTGTCTGGAAATAGTTGGAATCTGTCCTGAATGCATTTATGTACCTTCATTACGTATTATCAATTCTATTTCCGTTTTCATAAATGATGAATGCGAGGTTTCATTCATGTGTCAAAATGTGCAGGAAATAAGCTGTCCAGAATACAATGACTGGAATGTATGTGCTAGAATGAAATTAGTGTAATAATTAAGGGAACAATAAATTGGACAAAAAACTAACTTCATTAACAACTGGATGAAGAATGCCAATTACAATTAGACAAAAAAAAAAAAAAAAAGTGGACCACAACTATTACAAAAATAATCACTATATCATTAACCACTGGATGAAGACTACCAAATACAATAAGACAAAAAAAATGGACCACAACTATTACAAAAATAATCACTATGTTATAGCTGCAGTGAACAGCCATTGTGTAAGTAGACAAAAAATATTACAAAAATAGTCACTATATTATAGTTGCAATCAAGAGCCATTGTGTAAGTGGACCGAAAACTTCATTCGAGCTGGTATGACACCATTCGTCCATTAGAGTGTCACCAAGACAATTTATCTCCAAGCATTACACGAGTCCTGAGCAGAAAAATATGGCACACTGTTATAAAAAATATATATATACCTTGAGCAGAGAAAGATGAAATAATTGACCAAACATTTACAAAAACTGTAGCATAACTATTCCAGTCATTATCCTCGATCTTTTGCATGGTGAAACAAATTAGTTAGTACCTGAAAGGATTAATATATTATGTTGGGAAACACAAGCATAGTGCATAAAATAACTCTTACCTAAATAATATTTAACTCTACCTTAAAAGGTTTACTCAAAAGTAGATTTATTCACGACATAATAAGGTTTCACCAATTCAAAAAGGTGGATTGCCATGCTGAGGCATATGTGAATAGTAGTATGAAAATGGATGACATGTCATATAATATGAAAATTAATAAATGTCCATGAACAAATCGTTTTCAAATGTAATGAATTAAACTTGTGATCACCTTGTGTATTGAGTATAACATTTGTTGACAATGGAGGGATCACATTTGATGTTGGCAAGGGTTATGTAAATGCATGTCTTCCGGCGTCTCTCTACACCATGTTACAATTTAAATAAAACCGTAAAAAAAAGGTAATTACTATGAATGTACTCACCAACAATAGCTGTGAAAATGAGAACGGTGTCTGTGTTGACCGTTGCTCTTTCAATGCACCCAATTCAGATTCAACTGCTTCCATATTACTTTTCCTCGACCTCGGTACAAAATTATAAAGAATCACTCCTCAATTTCGAGGAATCTAAAACACTCTTCCCTAGTTTGGCTACTTCTTTGTTAGAGGAATTTGAAAACTTGTTTCTTGAGGACATGCCTAGTGAGTTACCACTCATATGAGGTATTGAATATCAAATTGACTTTTTACCTGGAGTTGTCATTCTAAACAGGCCGGCTTATCGGAGTAATCCTGATGAGACCAAAGAATTTCAAAGGTAAGTGAAAGAATTGATGAGCAAATTATATGTGAGGGAAAGTATGAGTTCATGTGCAGTGTCGGTTATCCTTGTGCTGAAGAAAGATGTCATTTGGAGGATGTGTGTAGATTGTTGGGCAACCAACAGCGTAACGGTAAATTATCGTCACCCTATGCCTATATTAAATGATATATTAGATGAATTACACAAATCATGCATCTTTAGTAAAATAGATTTTAAAAGTGGATATCATCAAATTAGAATGAGATAAGGGGATATTGAAAAACTGCTTTTAAGACTAAATATGATTTTTATGAGTGGTAGTCATGTCAATTGTACTTACTAATGCACTTAGCACGTTTATGAGATTAATGAACCATATCTTGCGTATATACAGGTAAATTCGTTGTAGTTCATTTCGATGATATTTTTGTATATAGTAAGGATTTAAATGAGCATATAGAACATTTAAGATGTGTACTTGTTGTCTTAAGATAAGAACAATTTTATGCTAATTTTAAAAACGTACATTTTGCATGTAAAAAGTTGTTTTTCTTGGTTATGTTGTTAGTGCAAATGATATTGAAGTGAATGAAGAGAAAATCAAAGTTATCAATGAGTGGCTAACGCCTAAAAGTATAATTGAGGTAAGAAGTTTTCATGATTTAGCTAACTTTTATAGGAGTTTAGTTAAAAAATTTAGCACACTTGTGTACTCACGAAAATTATATCTAAAGTCAATTAGAATTGTCAACCTGTCAGCAATATTTTGTTAAGAAAACATTGCATCATCAGCTTGGATTTGAGTATAATGAAAACTTATTGTAGCCTTGGAGAACAGATCAAACCAAGCTCTAAGTGACTATTTAAACTTGTAAGGATTTCTCATGTTTGCGAACCTTTTCTTCTCCGTAAGATTCTTTAAAAACCGAAGGTAATTGCATAAAAAGATATTGTTTGTTTTGGATAAAAAACAGATTTTAATTTAAGTCAAAGTCAAATAATCAATAATAACAATATATTGCATGGGTCCCACAACTTTTCAATCATACATTTCAAAAACTTCTATCACAATCTATTAAAAATCTAATTTTAATCCCCACCAAACACCCTCAAAATCTCTTCATCCAAGAGGAAAGCAATTTTAATGTCGGAGTTGATGAAGTGGCCAACCATATTTTGCTGCAAGTGAAATCAAAACCCTACTGAATTCACCTTTGCCTCTAGGTTTCGTGATAGTCCACCTTATAGTCTAACCTATAACTACAACTTTTCGCTTTGAAGTTAGTGTGAACACTCGTTAGCACCCAACTAGAGAATTTCCTTCACGTAGATGCACTAAACGCCCTGCTCAACCCTTTTTTTTTTCAAGTGCCCTCATTTCTTCCAAAGCTGCAACCTTCCACTTTCGAATCATTAGAGCCTCCTGCAGAGATCTAGGAATTTCTATATAGACAAAGGCCTTACGGTATGAAGATAAAATGTAAATCTAGATATTGGATGTTGAGTACAGGACCCACCCAGGGGAAAAAAATTGGGTAAATCTGGTGGACTAATAGAGGAGGCTGGTTGAGTGGAAAATTCAGGTTGTGATTTTGGACAAATTTTCGAAAAACTATATTCCTTCGATAGCTCATCTGAAGAGGTTTTAAACACATTATTTAATTTAAATTTAGTATTAAAGACTGATGCATTTATTTTTGTTGATTTTAAGGTATGAAATCAAGTTCCTAGTAGATGGAGAATGGCAACTGTCACCTGATTTTCCGACCATTGGCGAGGGGTTGACTGAGAACAATATATTGATAGTGGAATAGCTTCAGTTGGCTACTGCTCATATCAGATGTTTCCCAGTATGGAATTATGCAGATAAGTAGTCCATAGATCTTTCTTGCTGTACTGCTGGTGTGTGTATGTATAGAACCAAAGAGTCAGATAGGATATATCATATATTTGCAAAACTGGTTATTTTTGTCTCAGATGATTATCAGTAGAGAATACTGTTTGTACTTATTTTTAAAAAAATCATGCTATATGTACAATGGTGGATGACAATGAAGGATTATCAACACTTACAATAAGATGGCGCACCCCTTTTTTTTTGAAATCTTTTAATTACACGGGGCCTACACGCATGTGAGAGGTTGTCAACCTCCATTGTCATCAATAGAATTATCCTTTTTAAAAAGTTTCTGGACCCTGTTAACTTCATGATGACGTAGGATTATGCGCGGAAGATCATTTTTTGTCTCTCTTTAGCCTCGTGTCTCTTTTCACTAGGAGGTCTAGTGGAGTAGGTTAGAATCAACGTGATTCCTACTTCAAATACTCAAATATTTACCTTTTTATCATTAGTGCAAGATTACTACTTTTTCCATACAAAACATTAATGTTAAATTTCTCTTCTCCATCTTTCAATGCCTAAATCCATAACTTTGCCGGCAATCACCACAACCACCATCATTGGCCATATTGCTATCGACATCATGACGCCAGCCTGGATCCAGGGCCACCAGATTTGCCCCGTCATCTATTTTGCGCCATTCTTAATTCGGACCCATTTACAAGGTGTCTTGAATTGAAGAGGTACTTGAATAAAACGCTTCCTTGAATTGAAGTGGTCAATGGCAGCGTGAACACTTAGGCAATACAAGTGCAGTATTTAAATAAAATTACAAAGGTTCAGCTGTAAATCAAATCCCATGAAATCTGGTTCTGGTTTATTTTGTTCTAAATCAAATAAAAGAGAAATCCCATGAAATCTGGTTCTGGTTTGAGCAGCTTGATAACAGGGAAATTTGACAGCAGAGAATCCCTCTTTATTTGGAGTTTGCTGAGCTACCAAGCAGATTTAAATGCAGATTTTCAGTGCCTAATTATGTAGTGGTGATTTTATTCCATTAGTCTAAAATTATTAGTAATTTTTCACGGGAACAGTAGTTAGTCCGATGATATGTGTGGATATTAAATAAGTAGTAATTATGAACGTGTGATTGAAATTAATGTTTAACTTCGATTAAATAGAAAAATAAGATTATTAATAAATATGAGCATAGGTTTTATTTTTTTGTTATTTTGTGGCTGTTTTTATGGATGATGGTGATTGGGTGCTGCGATGGTGTTTTTGGAGCTATGGTGGTAGGGAAATGGTGGTGGTGATGGCTGAATGTGTATTTGGATCACAAATTAGTGGCGGTGTGACAATGATATACTTTGATTTTGTTGAAAGTAGAGGTAACACGCTATGTTACTTATTTACTTTCAAGTAACATAGTGTGTTACTTGAAGGTGGCACAAGTGTATTTAGAAGTGAATTTGGATTGTGAATGAAGATAGCAAGTTTTTAAGTTGAGAAAATGATGTTGGTTGGGAAAAGAAGTGTGCTATGTTTGACCAGACCAGGCTTGAGATAGTTTAACAAAGTACATGTTATCTTTCAAGTAACATAATCATATATGTTAATCATTCGAAACATAAAATAATGCTACTCTATAGGATCGTAGAATTTTCTGCTCCGCCTTGCTTGGGAATCCCTCGCTCCAATAGTAAGCATGTAGGAAGGAGAATATGGTCCTCGTCCTAAATTCTCTGAATCTGTTTCAATTTTATTTTATTTCATTATATTTTTTACTTTTATATTTTTCAATTTAAAAATTATATATAAGTAATATTAAAAAAGTTAATTAAACATGCAGTAAATGGGATTTCTAATCCTCCCCACCTCCTGAAAATCTCTATGGGTAGGGTTGGTAATGACTGCGTTTCTTTGTTGCCATCCATACACTACTTCACAAATGAAAAAATAACATAGTATTATTCTACATGTAACATAGTGTTACCATAGTTGCTGGCACCAAATCATTGCCACCACCATCGACCACCATATCTTCCCCTTCTATACCAGCCACTGACACCTACCGTTATCCATCTCTGCTTCAAAGGATGACTATTGTCGATTTTATCTCATAAGTAGATAGTTCGTTACAAGTAATGAAGTAGCAGAGTATCATCTCACTATAATTGATTATTGACTATACTTTAATTACAATGAACTTTACAAAACACACACAATTAGGATTTTCAATTAAGGAAATGGTTAGGAATCCCGATTTTTTCACTAATTACAGCGCTCATGTTCAGTTCGTATTTTGGTTCAATTATTGTGTTGTTGGTCATTAAATCAAATATAAAAGACTTGTTTGGTAGAGATTAAAATCGGATTAAAATTAAAAATTAGCTGTTATTGTTGACTTTTATTAGACGAGTGAGATTCAATAACGACTATATTTTCAATTTTAATTGAATTTTAAGTTTTACCAAACAAGCTCAAAATATTAATGTTCATCTCTCGAGTACTAGTTAACTTATCCTTAATTATCACGTCTTCATCTCTTGATTAATAGTTTTGACATAAGTGATGCATAAAAATATAGGACAAGATCATGAATATGTAGAAAGTTCTTGATTTAACAAAAATTCATGAAAACAAGATTGAGTGTATTAACATGCCAATGCCATCTCTCGATTTAACATATAAAGAATATCGTGGAATTCTTAAATAAAACTTCAAAAAATTCAATCATACCAATTGCACATAGGATAAATAATGAAGAACATAAAATATTGAATTAAAACACGAGTAGAAGTTATTTAGCTATTCTAGCCAAGAAATATGATGATGATAAAAACCAGAAGAAGTTAACATCGCTCGTTTATTTTAGAAGCCCGGAGATAGTATGAATCTCTTCAATCTCTATTTTAGATCTCAAAAAACTTGAAAATCTTCAAGTTTGGATCTTTTAATAATTCATTGGGTCTTGTCATTGGGTTTTTGATTGATCTATAAGGTGGTGTTGTGTGAAATTTGGTATGGTGTTCTAAGGTGTCTCATATTTAACCTTTATTTGTCTCTCTTTTTTTTAAAAAAAAAAAAAATAGTTTTCGAGGAAAATGATTTTTGAAATAGTGATTTTTAAAAAATGTGTGATTAAAAAGTAGAAAAAAAATTTATATTTACGTGCAAAATATTTTGTGTGATATATGATTGAAAATGAGAGAGTTTTGAGAAAAAGGAGACGAGTAGGGGCTTATACGAATCCCACAAAAATTTTGAAAAATAAGCATATGATGTTATGTTGTGCTACATGTGCATAATGTGGTAAGATATAATTGAATCAAATTTTTTTTCAAATAAATAACTTTTTTGTTGTATTTTTAACACATCATCTATATGTAAATTATATTAGGGCCGTTTGATAGGCAATGGTGGAAAGGAATTCAAAATCCATGTTAGTTGGAAAACAAAAACTCACCAAATCCATAGGAATTCGTTTTCCATGAAAATAAAGAATATGCAGCTTAAATGGTTGTACACTGGAATTCGGTTTTCATTTCCACATTGCAATCAAACAGTCAAAGTGGAAATTATTTTTCTCAGATATGACATTTTTCATGAAATTCATTGCAATCAAACTGGGCCAATATGTAACTTCACTATATAGTAGTAGCATTATTCTAAAATGTCTTAGTTTCGAAAAAGCAACTTTCCCCATTCATCACCAGCGAGAATCCCAAAATCCAACTCCTGCAGCTAAACTCTGATTTTCACCCACCTCTAGCTTGGGCAATTGCAGGGCGAGAGTTAATTGCATCCTAATGTCTTTATCTTTCAAATTTGTACGATTTGGTCCTAGTTTGCTGTTTTCATGCAGATTTAGTCCTCCGTTATGAATGCAAATAACTTTTGATCCCCAACTCTAAATTGTGATCCATTTCTGCATTGAACGCAAATTTTAATTATTTAATGGTATTTTATTTACCTTGAGGATATTTCCATAGAAAACTTTGCGCACTAATTTCCTCACATCATTCCGTAAAATAATATTATACGTAAATTTTTTAAAAAATATATGATTTTTTAATCACACAATTTTCAAAAAATTATTATTTCAAAATGTGTGTTGTCCCAAAATCTCAGTTTAATGGAGTCCAAACTGGGGCATGTATGAATGTGTACTCTTGAAAGGAAAGCAGATTAAAAACGGTCGAATCAAGATACCATTGTGAGAAATTTAAAGACTAAGCCCCTATTTGATTTTGATAAAAAACCAAACATTTAGAGGGTGTTTGGTATGGATTAAAATTAGATTTTTATTAGATTGTGATAGAAATTTTTGTAATGTGTTGTTGAAAAGTTGTGGGACCCATGAAAAATATAGTTAATATTGATTGTTTGACTTTGATTTAGATTAAAATCTGATTTTAATCTGTACAAAACAGGGCCTCAATAAATTTTGTAAAAAAAAATAATGAAATGTGTAGTTGAAAAATTAATTAAAATTGTGGATTTCATGAAATGTGATTGAAAATGAGTTTAAAAGAGAAATAAATTTTAAGAAATAGGACTGTACAAAGTTATATTTCAGTGGTTAATAGTTTGTTCGCTTGGCCTTGAGGTAAAATAAACATGTCAACGACAAACGTCTTCAATTGAAGGAATCTCAAGCTATGTTTGAGTCCGTTTTAGAGAAGTATATTTTTGCAATAGTGATTTTTTAAAGAATATGCGATTAAAAAGTATGAAAAAAATTTGAATTTATATTTAAAATTATTTCATTGAAAGAAGATTAAAAATCAGAAGAATGCACTTTAGAGAGCAAAGCTAAAACATAGGCTCAGAACCATTTCATAAATTTCTTTGCCCTCAACTAAATGTTAGTTTTATGTCTTGCATTCTGTGGGTATAATCATTATAAACTTTGAAAAGAAGCAACATCCATGTAAAGAAAATGAGGAGAAGTTTACATATTAATGAGGTTTGAAAAGCTAACTTCTCCCGCGGCGAAAGCATAGGGGCAGATGTAGGGAGATTAGGTCTGAGTTGTAGTCTAATTCAATACCTAGCTCATTTATTTTTTCAATTATGATATCATGGTATATATTATTATTTACATTTTGTCACATGTCATTATCTAATTGGACAATTGAATTTTTTTTAACCAATTATTTGTTGACAATAATACAAATGTCAGCAATAGTGTAAAAAATCGGTGTACAAATAAAATATTCTTTATTTTTTTATGTATAAAAAAATTATTTAATTTTTCTTAGGTCGACTTAAAAGATTTTTTAACTCCGATTCTGAATTCGTCCATAAAAAAAAAAAAAAAAAAAAAAAAAAAGACTTGTACAAAAAGGACATGGAAAATACCGATTTGAATCCAAGAATAGAACAAAACTTTCACAATTTCGTTACCTTTATTCATCTCCTATAAAAAGAAGCAAAACCATTTTAAAGGTCCCTTAACACCTAATTAAAATTGAAAAATTAGTCGTTATTGTTGACTTTTATTAGACGAGTGTGATCCAATAACGGCTATATTTTCAATTTTAATTGAATTTTGAGTTATACCGAACATGCTCTGAATATGTGAGTGTTTGGTGAGAATTAAAATTAGATTTTTTTGTAGATTGTGACAGAAGTTTTTGAAATGTGTTGCTGAAAAGCTGCGAGACTCGTGAAAGATATGATTAATATTGATTATTTGACTTTGACTTTAACTTATATTAAAATCTAATTTTAATTAAAAACAAACAGCGCCTATAAAAACAGCTAATAGCAATTATAAATAACAAAAAACAAAAATAGTTCCAGCTGTGCCGTGACCCATTTTCATCACTTTTTTTAAAAAAAAAAGTTATTACTTTTCATTACTCTTCTATGATTATGTTCTTTAGTTGCGAATTAATTATTATTTCTTTAACGTAATTAGAGCACCACCTACCTACTCAGCAAAAAGTAGTTGAAAAAAAAGCCGAAAATTTGAGACTTTTGCTTGTTGGGGAAGCCTAATTATTGGGGAAAAAAAAAAAAAAAAAGTGAAAAAAGGGTATTTAGTACAAGTACTATTTTTCAGTGACATTTTCGATGTAATTCATTGGTTTTGATGAAACCTACATCATAGTACATGGATTGTCATTATTGTTGCCAGGGTAAAAAAACTCTGGCATAAAAGTGTAAAGAGCTTGAATATAATGAGCCTTGTGTTTTTGTTTGGTATCCATTTTTTCAAAAAATCACTTTTTTTAAAAAAATTATTTTCAATAACATATTTATTCATAATATAATTTTACACATGAATTAATTTTTTTTAATCACGCATTCTCCAAAAAATCATTATTTCAAAATACATTTTCTTATCAAAAGTTGGCTCAAATAGTGGCTAAGTATAAAAGCTCAAATGGGCATTAGAAGGATTTCGGTTTCTTCTGAACCAAGTTAACTTTTTTAAGATGAAATTTTAAGATTTAGCCCCTGTTAGAAACCCATTTTGAAAGAAATCGAAATTTTGAAATAGTGATTGATGTGAGAATGTGTGGTGAAAAAGTGATGAAAAGCTTTTGATTTGTGTGTAATATTATTTTATTTGGAGAATGTGTGGTTGAAATGAAAACTGAGAATGAGAATGAGAAAGAGAAAGATAAATAATGGGTTTCAAACAAGGGCTTAGAGCATGTTTGAAGTAGTTTTTTAAGAATATATTGTGAGAAGTGATTTTTTTTGAGATTGTGTGGTTAAAAAGTAGAAAAATTATGAATCCATGTACAAAATTATTTCATTGAAAGAACGTGTATTTAAAAATATATTTGAAAAAAAAAGTTTTAAACAATCTTTACCAAACAAGGGCTTAATAATTATACAACTCGAGAAATTGTCCTATATATTTACTCGACTTTTTACCCAAGGCTAATATACTTAAAACGTTTTATTTCTCCATTTTGGTCATATATATTTCATTTGGCAAAATTTAATAATTATTTTAAAATGTTAAACTTTATTTTCAATCACTATTCACAATTCTTTTTTATTTATTATAGTGAGAGGAATAATATGTTTTTGAAAATATGGTTAAAAAATAAAGTTTTTTTTTTAGATTTACACGTAATATTATTTTAGTAGAAAACGTGTGATTGATAAAAAAGAGAGAAAAATAATTATGATTTAATGAAAAATAATGAGGGTCAAAAAGGGGCAAAATATTTATAAACTCTTCACAAAAGGAATCATTATTTTTTTGTTTCCTTTAGATAGAATGGAGAGGAGGGCATCGGATATTTCCGTTACTCGCAAGCATAGAAAAATCAGGTTCATGGGCAAACAAATTCATAGAAAAAGCTAAAAGTACGGAGAATTCTTTACAGAATTCATATAGATAGAGATGTCAAACGGGTCGAGCGGCTCGGCCGCTGGCTTGTTAAAATACGAGCAACTAGCCCGAGCTCGATGAGCCGAGCAAGGTTCGGCTCGTGGGCTCGTGAAACTTAAAAAAAAAGTGGAAAAGTAATTAAAAAAAATATTCAAAAAAGCTCGTGGGCTCGCGGCTCGGCTCGTGAGCTCGTGGCTTAAAGGGCTAAGCCAGCTCAGCTCGGTCTATTGACATCTCTACCTATAGATCTTGATGTGGCCGCAGATGATTGGATATTTTTTTACTCTTTCCATCTTTTAATCAATTCCGGACATGTGTCGTTTGTCAAAATTTTCTGTCAAAATCTCTTGTACTTGTAGCATGATTGCAACTTGTTTGGATATGTTGAACTAATAGATGAAAATGAAAAAAGAACACTAAATGGGATCAAATACTAGTACAAGGATCGAAAAATCACATTCATAGGCCGACAATATTTCTTTCAGTAAGCCAACAATTAAAAGATCAAAGAAACTTGTGAAGTTGCCCAATGAGATTTTGGGAAAAATGGATTTTAAAATTGTGATTTTTTTAAAAAAAATATGAGTATATATGTAATATTATTTTATTGGAGATCGTGTAAATAAAAAGAGGAGAGAGAAAAACGAATTTTAGATAGAACCCAAATTTCTATATAGATACAAAACGTGGTCAACTTGTTCAAGAATATGAACTAATTTATCTAGACATTTGAGTAGTATTAAACGGATACAAAAAATTATAGTAAACGACATTTTTTGTAAATGAAAAAATAAATAATACTATTTACCTTATTCAATAATACTATCATACATCTACCTAGTACTATTGTTGTTTTATACTAATTAAGTTCCTTAAAATCTAATTTAGTACGTCAAACACAACCTTAATTTATTACAACCTATAGAAATTTGTTTATTCTCATTGGTATTTTCAACCCGTCTCTTCTTGTGTAGTTCAAATTCAATTTTTGTTATATGTATGACTTTGAAAATTGAGCGAGAGAGAGAGAGAGATGCAGAAAAATATTACAATTCTGCTGCATTTCTATTATAGAAATGGTTACAATTTTTTTGACAAATGGCTAGTTGGCAAGATTTCATTGGCTGTTGGACAAAAAAATTCGATTGAACCAGCCAATGGACTGTCGCCACCTGTGATTCTATAATACTTCATGTAAATTTCTTCTGTACAGAGAGCTTAACTGAAAGTATTATGCTTCCAAGAAGCTAATGATTCTAAAAGGTGATTCAAAATTCCAACTTACAAAATGGAAAACATTTATTTTATACAAAATTGATGAAATTACTTAACTACACGACATTTAAATTCTTGAAACACTTGAGGATAATCTTCTTTGTGGAGTCCGTCATCGAAATTCTGCGAATAACTAACAGCATCATACTGAAATGTCACAGGTTTTGAAGGTCCATATATGCTCTTGCTTTCACTCACAATCTTTCTCAGTAATTTTCTCAATCTTCTGCTCCTGTTGTTTCCATGGCTAATGTTAATTCTCGAGTATTCTTCGTGAACCGGGACGCACGAAGGGGACATGCAGCCGGAGAAATACGAAAGCCGCCGGTGGTTGACATCGCCACCCATTTTCTGCAGCAGAAGAGAGGCTGAGATTGAAGGGAATTTGGTATCGGATAAAAGGGAGAAAATGTGTGCAGTCTTCTCTTGTGGTTGGCTAATGTTTTCATGTGTTTGTCGGATGGAATCCCAAGCCATTTGCTTTATCCTAATTGTACCAATTTGTGGGCCAATTTTTGCTGTCTTCTCATGAATGAAATTTGTCATATATTTGCTGTAATGAAGAGAGTTTGCTAAAGTTAGATACGCATGTACGAAAAAATATATTATGCATGTTTATAGGGTTAATTACATCAATGGTCACTCAAGTTTGCAATAAATTTTAAAATGGCCACTAAAGTAATTTCCTTACACTAGAGTAGTTACTAAAGTTTATAGCAATTGCACTAATGATCACTATTCAAATTGTGAAAGTTAAATTCTACATGATGACCAAACAATATTATTTATTGCGTCATGTATATAGAATTGTGGTTAAAAAACATACGTGCGAAGTACGATTTAAACCATAAGAAAATTATTTCAGTAGTCATTTTGAAAAATTTATTAAAAACTTCAGTGATTGTTGTTGAAATTATCTCTATCTACATAACTAAGTCACCTAATTCTATGCTAAATATATAAAAGTTTAGGGAGGAATGTTAGTTGCAAACCTAGTTATAACCACTTTAGACTTTTAAAGGAGTATTTTTTTTTTCCCCTTTCTGTTGGTTGTAAATTACAAGAATATACTACAAAATTTTATATTAATTTTTTATTTATAATTATTAATATATAAAAAATAAGCATAATAATTATATTATTATTTTTTACTTCTAATAGTTGTAACTAGTAGCGGTTGCCGGGGGGAAAACAATTAGGGTCCGTTTGATTACAAATGTAGAAAATAGGTGGAAATAAAATGAATTCTAGAGAATTGAATTGTCTAAAAATTGTTTTACTGAGAATTGTAATTAATTGTGTTTGATTGATATAATTTTTCATTTAATCCGTTTGACTTTGTTTTTCATGCAAATGGTTACTTTTTGGGATTTTTTTTTTAGTCTATATTAAATTTTGTTTGGATTGCCAAAAAGTAAAAGAAAAATAAGATTTTTTTTTTAAAAAGGCCAGCCAACCTGGAAGTCACTTTTAGGTGGGAAAGTGTTTACATTAATTTCGTAGAAAAGTGGCGCGTGAGCCACTGTAGGAGAAAAATTTTTCCATGTCAAATCGTTCCAATCAAACGGCCAACTTTTGTGGAATCTAGAATTTTTTTTTTTTTGCCATTTCCAGCCTATCAAACATATCCTTAAAGTAATAAAAATATGCGTTGTCTATTTTATTTATACAGTAACAAAAAATTTAACAGTTTAAAATTAAGTAATTAATACAATAACTTACACTCTAATGTTTTGTAGCTTTTGTTTTGTTTTTTAAGTGAATGAATTTTAGCTGAATTCAGGAAATCTTATCGAATTTCACAAATTTCTGCAGAATTGATGAAAGTCTTTCATTATACAATTCATTTTAGGGGGAAAAAAAAATTCACATCAAGTTATACGCGTACATAACTTATTGCACATTCTTTTTTTATAAAATTATTTGTAGTACTATTGAAATGTGACCCAAATTTCGTTGGATATTAATAAATTGGTTGAAAAGACTAAGAAAAGTCAAAAGATGGACAGAATGTGATTTGTTGCAGAGATTGGGCGTCTGGACGCCAAATTCGAGCGCCTAGGCGCCATTCGGGGAATCTTGGAGTAGGGATGAGGTGCCTAAACGTTGACACATGTAGTACTCGGACGCTTGCCTCCCACGAGGTCGTCGCTCGATGGCCGGTGTTATTCGACCCAAACCTGTTTCACAAATTGACGAATATTAAGATACTCTTTCTATCTAAAACACTATAATTAAAATTTGAGATATACTCTATACATAATTTGTTAGATATTTATACAATAAATATAGTATGTAAAAGAAATAATTAATTCAAATTAAGTGCCCAATTGGTGAAAAATGTGGATTAGTGTGGGAGGTCGAGGGTTCGAGTTACGTCTCACACATTATATTAAAAAGTCTTTGATTGAGCGTTCTTGATTCTAATAATAATTATTTTTTTGATCATTTTCGAAATTATTTAATGGGTCAACTAACTAGTAGAATATAACTGTTTCAATTGTCCAATATTAATAACTTATTACCACTAGCAATAAAAATTGCAACTAATACTGGATCATGGTAGAGAAAGTTACATCAGTTTTCTGTCTATATAAACACACATATGGGCATTAGAAAATAACAACAAAAACAAATTTGTATCTTTGAAAATCATTTGTGATTGATGCACAATTGGTTTATTTGATCGTATATCCTGGAGGTGATTGTCCGCAGAGGTCGCATCAGTTATCGACGGACAATTTTGCTTTAGGATATTGTGATGTCACGAGACTCGATCAGTCGATAAGTTTTATTTCTATACTTTATTCTATTGCAACTAGTTATAAATCTAACATAATTGACTCTTCATTGTAATAAGGATCAAAAGACTCTATTACAAATTCATCTTCATTTTTTGAATCATATTCTTCAGGACATTTTAAAAGAGAAACCAGCTGTTGCATTATGATTGAAATTGAAACAATTATGTGTAACGAAAAGTCTAACTAACAAATTGTATTTGAAGCAACGATTCTATTCTCATCATATGGTAAAAGGTACATCACTGGAAGATTACATAGCTGTTTTTAAGGAAATTATCATTGACTTTGAGACCTTGGAGTTCAAGTATGATGAAGAAGATATATAGTTGATTTTATTATTTTCGTTGTCCGCTCCATATATGTATTTTAGAAACACGATCTTATACAATCGTGATACTCTCACCACTGAAGAAGTATTTGATACTCTATTTTAAAGGAGAAAATGACACATCTTGTTAGATCTGAAGCTCATGAAGATGAACTTGTTGTTCACAATGGTTATGTAAGGGGTAGATCGAAATCTAATTATAGTAATATAATTTGTAATTACTGTAAGAAGAAGTGAAACATTAAATCTGATTGTTATAAGTTACACAATAAAGAAAAATTGGCTGCTACTAATTAGATTGAAAAACAATCAGAAATTTCAAATGAAACTAGTATTGTACAAGATTGCTATATAATCTTTGCATACCAATCGACAGAAATTAGACACTCGGGTGGATTTTGAATTTGGAACGATACCATTAAAGTTTGATTTATGGTCTATATTAAATAATAGATTTAATTCAAATTCAGAAGTCATGGGTAAGCCGCTTTGCCACCACCATTAGTGGTGTCATAGTATTCAATTGTTAGAAATAGATCTATGAGAGATATTAGGCCTCCATAAAGGTATGGAGAAGCTGATTTAGTTGCTTATACTTTAAATGTGGTTGAAGGTATTGATTCTAAAAAAAATAATAAAAAAAAAAATCCTACAAAAGCAATTAGTTGTGTTGATTTTGTTACAAGTTGTGTTCTTGCCCTATTTGGTAATTATTGGTTATTTATGATCTTGTTGTTTTTGGTAATAATTCGAGCAACTTTGACATTCAAGGCAATCCTGCTATGCGGTACTTGGATTCAGTTGACATTCAATTATTAAGTTTGCCCTAGTTGGACTTTGTGAAAGTGGTGAAGAATTTTTCTATTGGAGAATTGCTTGTTGAAAAGCGAAAAGTAATTCCTTGCATTGAAATTTGTGTTAATGTGAAAATTTATTGAAATATGACCCAAATTCCGTTGAGTATTGGTAAATTAGTTGAAAAGGTTGGAGAGGTCAAAAGATGGACAAAAGGTGATTTGGGGGCAGAAATTGGGTGCCTTAGTGCTACATCTAGGTGCCTAGGCGCCATTCAGAACATCAGGAGAAGTTTGAAGTAGGGATTAGGCGGCTGACTACTGTACCTATAGTGCTTGAGTGCTGCAATCATCACTTGCTTCCTGCAAGATTTCCATCCTAGCATTGGTGTTATCCATCTCAAGCCCGTTTCACAATTTGACAGGTACTCTATATAGCCCATATTTGATTGGGATTAAAATTCAGATTTTTAGTAGATTTTAAAAGAAATTGATGAAATGTGTGGTTGAACAGTTGTGAGACTCATAAAATATGTGGTTAAAATTAATTGTTCACTTTGATTTAGATTTTAATCAATACCAAACAGCGCATAGATGACTCATCGTTGTGGTATAAATTCCCTTGCATGGTAGGGAAGTAGATGGTAATTTACAAGTTTGATGTCTGGTTTTGACAGATACAAGAGTTGAAATCATTGAAGATAAAACAAACAAAACAATAAGAACGTAAATGAAAGCCACAAAATAATTTCTAATATGCGAAGATAATATGGGGAGAAAAGTGACATCTATTTGAAATATATTGTGCTGAACAAAAAAAAATATATATATATTTAAATTCTAAAGTTTGATAATATAAAATGTAATCATCGAAAATTATGAAGAAAAAAAATGAGTTAGCATAGTAAATTCCCAAAATAATAGAGAATGCACGCGCATAAAAATGGAGCATTTATGGAAGAGTAAATCACTACTATTTAAAAAAAAATTAAATATTTTTTGGATTTATCACAAAAAAAAAAAAAAAAAACACACACACACAACTCTATTTCACAAATTCGGAGACAAAAAAAATATACACACATATATGGAAGGCTCACTATGCCAAAAGCGAGAGAAATCGCACTTCTCTCTTTTCTTTTTTCACGAGACAACTCTCTCTAAAGAACTTGATAAACTGAAGATTACCCATGTTGCAATTAATCAATTGAAAGATGTATTTGAGCAATTGAATGAGATTCATGAGTTTCGAGAGGTAAAGTTGACAATTGAAAAGTCTGGATACTAAATAGCAAACTTTTGAAACTTACATCGGATCAAGATGTTATGAATTTGGAAGGATGATGACCAATTATGAAAAATACAAAGTGAAGGACCTATTTTGCAATTTATGGAAGGACGAAAGAGTAAAGGAAGAGAAAATTCAAGGACCAAAGTGGAGAGACGAAAAGTTGAAGAAAGAAAAAAAAATGTTTGCCGCGGTTCAACCACAACGGCCCGTGACCACATACTTGAACGGCTTAACCGTGGTCCAGGTCGGATTTTACCTCTTTTATTTTGTATTTTTAGAGCTTTTTCATGGATAACTCTAAAACTATGATGCTATATAAGGACCTAATCGAGGTTAGAAAATGTGTACCATACTTTTGAGCATAGGAGTGAAAAAATAGGTTGAAGAAAATCAAAATCAAGAAATTGAAGAACAAGGGTTTGGAGTTTGATTTGGAAAAACATTCGGTATAAAATTATTCTAATTCTTTTCATTTTAATTCAAAACTCGGCAATGTATTCCATTATTGTTCTTAATTTTTTTCATTCAGTATGTGTAGCTAAATTTTTCGTTAGTGAGAACAATTTAATTTATTTATATCCTTTAATTTAATTTTCAAGATTTTAGTTCTCAAATTTATATATGTTGATTTTTTTTGGTGGTTGTGATTGCTTTGAATTACTTGATCAATAATTCGATTATTTTGTGAGTCTATAACGAATCGAGATGTAAATAATAAATTTAGACTACATAACAAAATTAGATAATTTGGATTAAAGTTTAGAGTTATCTTTTATGGTTAGTGTGGCCATTACATGAATTCCTAGAGATTTAAGACGTTTAATTAATATTTATTTTGATTCACATACATATATGAAATTGATTTAGTCTATGTTTGATGTCCATTATAACGAGAAATTTGGGGGAAAATAATGTTTTTAATAGTAATTTTTTGGAGAATGTGTGGTTAAAAAATAATAATTTTTTTTTGAGTTCAAGTGTAAAGTATTTTATTTTGTGAATGTGTGATTGAAAATGAGTACGAGTAATAAAGAGTTTTAATTTAAAGAGAATCAAACAAAAACTTAGTTAAATAGAATCAATTTGAACTTGATAAATGTATGTCGAATATGATAGAAGAATCCGACTACACACAACATTAAGTACGAACATTGACTAGAGAACTAAAGGAGATCGATAAATGAAATTATATGACCTAATATCTCCTTCATAATTAAAACCCTAATCCGAGTATTGTTTGCATTTTGATAACATTAATTTACTTATAATAATTTAGATAATTAATCACAAACTATTCTTTATTTATCGTCAATTAGAAGTTAGAAATAATAGTAAACGATGAATCATTAATAATTTTTGTGGGAACGATTATCTGGACTTATAGATCTACTATTCTACTTGTTCAATATCGTACATATGCAATAGTCAAAACGTAACAATAGTCTCATCTACAAGAAAATAGAATATTTGCTATGAAGTTATTATGATGGCTATACTTTCCCCAAAAAATGAATTTTTATTTATTTATTTATTATTATTATTATTATTATTATTATTATTTTTTTTTTTTTTGACAAATGCAAAAGTCCCTAGTAAATAATTGACTACATTTTTTACGGTACATGTTACCAAAAAAGATGTGTGTGTGATGGTTTTATGTATGTCGTTCTTATTATTTGCCGTCGTAATAACTAATTTTTGTATAAGTTGCGTTTAATTATCAAAACAATGACACTTTCTTTATCTAGGTAATTATACGGACCCTGCCTTCACCCGTAAAGTTGTGAAAGCATGAAATTCTTCACACGTTAATATTTGGCTCTCTTATTTCCTGTCCATCTCTCTATCACAGTCTCATATTTTCTCCTCTGACGCAGACAAGCATTTACCCACTTGAGAATCCAAATTTTGATGAAAATTCAAAAATGGGTGAACTGAATTCTGAGGTAGAGCAATCACTTACCCACTTGCATTCTCCACCTGTAGAATTTGAGGAGAAAAAAAGGGGGTCTGTGTGGAGACAATTCGATTCTAGAACATGAAGATGAACAAAATAGAGTACGTTTTGTAAGTGTTATACCCTAAGTTCAATTAACTTTGGACATACACATTTTTTTATATATATAATCGATTCATATTTATGGCAAGATCTATTATTTAATTGAATTAATATTCTAATAAATTAAATAATAGAATCTGTAAATTCAGGTCTAGTGATTTGTTAATCACAATGAGTTGTGATTGTGAGATACAAATACATATGATTGAATCTTAAATCGTCCGTGGTTATATGTAATAACAAGATACAGATATCTTAATAACGGATAGACCATTACGTGCAACATTTCTTACTTGTGAAGTAAGTATGTGGTCTCAAAACCTGAAATGTGGTGACACTTGAATGAACACGTGGATGTTTTGTTATAAAACAAAATATTAGAGACCCACTGAGAGATTCCACATGGACAACTATCTGAGATTCAGTGGTTAAGCTCTAACGTTCAGTAGTGGAATTCGTCATTTGACTTGAGGTCATCATAGACTCATAGTGTCTTATATGAGAACATTCATATTTTGGTGATGTCAGATATTGCTCTGTCAATGGTCGCTAATAGGCATCGTTTAGGTATGTCAAGAATTATATGAAGGTTGTGAATAATCAATAGATGATTCATCACTCTTAGATAGTAAGAGATTATAATATACATTTCATTCAGTTAAGTTGATAACGAAATCTTTGGCCAATGTATACTCACAAGTCGAAAAGGAGTTTTCAACTCATATTGACTTAATTGTGGGATGAAATATATGATCGATAATTAGATGGAAACACATCCACATCCATATTTCATAATTGATCGGATCATATTGACCAATGGATTATAGTTTCATGGTAAAGGAACTAGTTTGGTTTTATCATATCACGTGCCATTTTTCGTTACATGTATTGCCCAACACATTGCTAGATGTCAAATATGAGACGACGAATGTGAATTGGTGATAAATTAAAATGAGTATTTCAATTTATCGATTTTCATTAGATTAAAATAATAATTCACGTCATTGGACATTGTGATCGGGAACATGATGGGTTATACACAAAAGGAGAATCAGAAGAATGAGATTCGGCAATTAATTAATTAACACAAGTTGTATAATTAATTAATTGATTTGCTTGTTAATAGACCCGAATTAATTAATTAGATTAATTAAATATTGGACCGGTTAAGTTTAAGAGATATGCTAAGCCCACTAAAACTTATATTAGTAAGCCATTATGATTTCAGAAAAATGAATAGAACACAATTCATTTTCTTGCTAGCGTAAGGAAAGAGAAATTTTATTTTTCTCATTCTTGCTCACTGTGTGAATTTTCATTGAAGGTTAGACAATTAGACATCTGTGAATTGCAGATTGTGATTGTTTGTGTTCCAAGAATTAGCAAAGGAGTCTGCTGAATTCATCAAAAGTATTGTTCTAAACACGAAGCAAATCCATGGTGGGAATTGAAAAATCATTTATTTTTCGATGTGCATGTTAAGTAAATTAACAACATTTCTTCCACCACCACCAAAATTACCACAACTTTATAATAAACAAAAAGTAACTTAACTAACCTAATTTGTGGAGAACTATTAGGATTAAGTGGTTAGAAATTTCGATTTCATTTTGATTATTTAATATTCAACTAAATCAAATTCATTCAGCCATTTTCACATGTATTAACAATCGAATCAACCAATTTTACGTAGTAGTATCTCTCGAGTAAAACTAACCCTTTTCACATGTTCGAATTTACTATATCTCTATATAAAATCATGTAAAAACATTCAATTTTAGGAATTCAATCATGATTGAATAACCTATAAAAGTATCTCTTGAATCTCTTATAGCACCCATGCCATTTATTGCACAAGCTGGAATCATACATTACATCTCGATAATTGTACTATCCCTAAATCAATCAATTGGAGATCAAGCAATTTACGCATTAAACACACAATATTATTATCACATAATCAAGTTGCATGAAGTTTTTGGAATTAAATAAATATTAAACCTAGACTACATCTTTCCTACTAACAACAAATTATTTAACCAATCATAATTGAAAAACTAAATATGAAAAATATCACCTAATTTAATACAAAGAATAAAGAAAAGAGTCTTAGCGGTTGTTATTCCTTGTCACCCAATTTCCAACAATGGATCGTCAATCTTCTCTTCCAATCTTGAATATCTCCAGACCAATTGTATTCTTCAACCTTCAAATCCCAAATTTAGATACAAATCTTGGAGATTCCATGTATTTGGATATATAATTACGCCTCAAGATTGTATTTCTAGCATCCCTTAATTATGGAATAAAAGATTCATATTTATAGACCTAAATTAGGTCTAAAATAGAGTTTCAAAAGGATTGAGAACCATAATTTAAGTCCAAGTAAGATATCTCAAATTGGTGTGATTAAACTTTTCTTTTGTGATTGGGTCTTTGTTTCCTCTTTTAATTCAGAGTGAGTCCTTAAATTTTGCAATTGAGATCCTTCAACTTTTAACTTCTTGATCCACAACTTTCAAAATATGCCCAACTTTATTCATTTTTGATAAATTATTGCCTCTTATCATCCATTCTCATCCAATCTCGGGGTTTCTCCTAAAGTAACCAGTTTGCTTCATGAACCATGTGAGAAAATTTATAGCTTTATTGTTATACATATTGCAATTACATAAAAATTTCACAATGATGTTTGTTCTAAATTACATAGCATTGCTTCTATTAAAGTAAGGTGACCCGAATTCTGTTTGGCCTGATTCGAAGAGCTTGCAGTGCGACATATGTGGTGAAACTAAAATTATGAGAAAATGAAATATGACGTGGTAACAGACTCATCACTTAGCCCACCACCGATCCCCATGAGGGTGCGGGGACGGAGCTCATTCGGTATGGACCTACTTTATTATATATATGATGATATTAGGATTTCATCGGATCATCATTCAGGGTAGCCACACCTCAAGTGTGTTTTTTATTCTAAAAATGACCTCTATGTATAGAGTTTCAATGTGAATTACAATATGAATATAATATAATCTTCTAGAGTAAGTAAGTTAGCCATCTAAACTTCTAGATAACACTAACTAGTCATTAACTATTATCTATTATTTACAATACTCATCTTGAATGACTATTTACAAAATAACTACATTGTTAAAATCAAATATGGTAAAAACTTAGTGGGACAAAAATATTAAACGTACGTAAGAAAAAAGAGCACTATTAATTATTAAAAACTTAAGTAATAAAATTCTACATCGTTAAAACATTGTCAAGAAAACTCGATTGGAAAAAAACTTTATTCAAGGAAAAAGAGTATAGGGACACCCCTAATTTCAATTAATGAAAGTCCTTATATCTAGTTATTGATATCTTGTGCGCCAATATCCTCAATACACCATCTTCCAAAACTTGTATAAAATAATTCCAGTAAATCATGTTTCATGTTGTCCTGTTAAGGCTCCAAGCAATTCCATATTCATGCAAAATATTCATTTATTCTGTGCGACTTTGATGAGCATGATGGTCTGTCGGAAAATTGATTTCGTTGCTCTCTTCTTGAGCCTCGTATATAATTTATGATATGTGATAGTAAAATTATAAAGTTATATATTGAGTGTAAATGTCCTATATGTTATAAACATTCATTAAACAAATAATATGCCTCGTTAAAATTTTATTAAGAGAATCATTTGGAAACAATCCTAATAAAGAACAAAGAGTATATTATTCTTTTGAATACACTATAAAATATTTGAATGATTCCATACGAGGACCGAACCTCATGGATGAGGCAAGGCAGTTAGATGCGTTGTAGGGGTCTTTCGTACAAAAATCTTCCATTGTTGATTGATATGACCACTCACTGCAGCAACTATTCTACTAAATTAAGATGCCAAGTATATATAGTCCTTAAATGTGAGACCTAGGGCTTCGAATGGTCATAAAATTAAATGCATTTGAGCCTGAAATTGAGAGATTGACGCCAAAGACAAGGTGCCTCGACCAATAAGATGTGGTTACATGTCTATTCATCCAACAATTAGTATTGATCATCTCCTACTACAAAAAGTTCACACGTTGTGCCATTTGAAGGTAATTTAATTTTATATTTTCAAATTATAATTTTGCTCTCTCGTTTTACTTTCTACACACTATCGGATCCCAACCCCTTTTCAAAGTTTACATCTTTAGCACGTTTCACATCCTAATATATGTATTCACAAGTAAACTGGCTTGATCGTCGGAGTTCTTGCGGCCGCCTCCTCTACCATCGGAGAAGTTCACGTGCTCTAACGGTTTGTCCAAGCATGCGAAAGAAGCTATGCGAATGTGAAAGGAGTCACGATTTGTTGGTTACCTCATCCATTTAGATTTTGGGATCAACAAAAATTATTTTTAAATTTTTTTATAGATCACTTTTTAACCATAGCCTAACATGATACAAGATTAAGCATTCGGTCTAATGTAAACGTTGAAATACCGGGAGAAAATGACACATTGGAAAAATAATTTAAAATGAAAATAGGCCAAACGTGGATTATCTGCATGAGTTGATTTGTGGCTAATAAATGGGGACAATGGATGGGGCATTCTTGGTGGGAAAACAAACAAATTCAGCATCTTACAACCCATAGTGGACTATATTCAATCCAATTTAGCATACTATGTATTTTTCTTAAACTTTATCAGCAATCTCCATATCTGTTTAATGTAAATTTTTTGAGAATAAATTTTGTGAAAATTAATTATTTAGAGAATATATTCCTAAAAAGCAAGAGAAAGATATGGATCCACGTACAAAGAAAATATATTCAAAGAATGTATGATTAAAAATGAGTTAGAGGAAAAAAAAATAGTCACTTCAAATTTTTAATCATCATAAAATAGAAGAACTACACGTCTGCTTGTGAAATATTTAGAGCCCGTTTGGTACCGATTAAAATCCAATTAAAATTGAAAATATAGTCATTATTGGGTCTCACTCGTCTAATAAAATTTAACAATAACTGCTAGTTTTTCAATTTTAATCTGATTTTAATATTTACCAAACGGGCTCTAAAGTATATGTTGTTGTGCTTAAAAGTAAATTATTATTCTTTTAAAAGTAAGATTTGAGTTTTTTTCTTTAAAAAAAAATAAAAATTGATCCCGTCTAAATATTGTGTGGATAAAAAAAATATTTGACAACTTAAAATTAATTTTGCCAAACATGCTAAGATTCTGTTATCTTCCCTCCTTCAGTTAGTGGGATCCATAATATCAAATACTAGCCGTTGGTGAATTTCTGATACAAATTTCCAATGGATAATCTGGAAAAAAAAAAAAAAATAGAATTGTTAAATTTTTTCCCACCACCCAAAATCTCACCCAAAAAACCCATACTCAAAACAAGAGACCGAGAATGAGGGTGTGTTGTGTGTCCCTTCGTGGATAGAGAAACACTCAAAGAGGAAGAAAATGGCATTAGCAATGGCTCTCCGGCGACTTTCCTCCACCGTTGATAAACCCGCAAAGCGTCTCTATAATGGCGGCGCTCTTTACTACATGGTGCCATATTCTTTTCCATTTCTTGATCTTTTTTTATGAATATTTAGTTTATGTTTTGTTGAAAGAATATAATTTGTGTTGATTTGTGGGGGTTTTTTTTTTGATAGTCATCTTTGCCAGATGAAGCAGTGTATGAGAAGGAAAAAAATGGTGTCTCGGTAAGCCTAAATTTTTATTTAACTCGTATTTTATTTCGATATTTAGTTGGTTTTGTTTCTCGTGTTGTGATTGTTGAATTGTGTGGAATCTAATCATATTTGTGAAGGATTTTTAGAAGTTGCTTATTTGTGTTTGTAGAAGACGTGAGAAAGGCTTTGTATTCTTCCCTAGCAACAAGCAGACGTAACTCTCATACTGTTTTACTTTGCTTGTAATTGACTTTCATAATTCCATTCAAGTTTTTATTGCTCGTCTCAATCCTTAATGGTGTTTTTCTTCGCTTTTTTGTGTGTGTCTGAGTGTGTGGATGATTGTATTCTTTTGTAGAAACAACTTGATGTAACTCAGTTACTGAGGGTGAACTACTGTAAATCTATGTTTTGATTTGCTAGTTTTTCGCTTTTCAAAGTTCCTTTCACATTATTATTGCTTACGTCTTCAAATTGTCGTTTAAATTGTTAATTTTCAAGTGTCGAATTGCAGTGGCCAAAGCAACTGAATGCTCCACTAGAAGTTGTTGATCCTGAGATTGCTGACATTATCGAGCTCGAGAAAGCCCGACAATGGAAGGTACTATCTATCTATTTCAATTATCTTCCAAGATAATACTGTATTCAATCAATTTTATGCACAAGATTTCTTAAGAACATGACTGTATTAGCATATTGATTTGGGTTCATATTGCATCTGTATCTAGGGACTGGAACTTATTCCTTCGGAGAATTTTACTTCGGTCTCTGTGATGCAAGCAGTTGGTTCAATTATGACTAATAAATACAGTGAAGGATACCCTGGTGCTAGATACTATGGAGGAAATGAGTATGCTGAAACCTCTATATATGCACCTAATTGTTTTATTTTCACCATTTTGGACTAATTTTATATGCTTCTTATAGGTACATTGACATGGCGGAGACTTTATGCCAAAAACGTGCTTTGGAAGCATTTCGGTTGGATCCTGCGAAATGGGGAGGTGATTTTCCTTGATTCATTAATAACTCCGAGATATATGTTCAAGTTTGTGAACAGATAGATGTTTCTTAAACTGCTTTATCTCAATAGAAAGGAAAAGAAGGGACCTTATCGTGCATTCATTGTTTTGATGCAGTGAATGTGCAGCCTCTATCAGGATCTCCGTCAAATTTTCAAGTTTACACTGCATTACTTAAACCACACGAGAGAATTATGGCCCTCGATCTTCCTCACGGTGGGCATCTTTCACATGGATATCAGGTGTTTACAGTTTCCACCATCTCCGCATTCGATATAATTCATATCTTATCCATTGTGGCTTAAAGTTTACTAGGTTTTTAGCAAATTGGGAAAAAAAAAACGTTTGGTTTAGTTCCAATTATGTTACGTTTATAGTATAGCCTAATCTGTTTTTTCAACGAGTACAGACTGATACGAAGAAGATATCGGCAGTCTCTATATTCTTTGAGACTATGCCTTACAGATTGAATGAAAGTACTGGCTACATTGACTACGATCAGGTAAATTCTGCTTCTCCTGTTGTTTCATTAATATTTAATGGTTGTATCTTAGGCAAATTCAAATCTCATAATCTGATGTTCTACGGATTCATGGACTCTATGTTTAGGAAAACGCTTAGTTTTATAAAAATTGTGAAATCTGATGTTCTACGGATTCATCTCTTAGTTTCTATTCTCATACGCAGATGGAGAAAAGTGCTTCACTGTTTAGGCCGAAGTTAATAGTTGCTGGTGCCAGTGCTTACTCACGTCTCTATGACTATGCACGCATTCGAAAGGTAAATTATTTTAGGTTTATATGATCCATTCTTTATTACAATGTTTGGAAGGATCTTAGTCGGACGAGGTGTTTATGTAATGACAGGTTTGTGACAAGCAGAAAGCAGTTATGTTAGCAGATATGGCACACATTAGTGGATTAGTGGCAGCTGGTGTTATCCCTTCGCCATTTGAGTATGCCGATGTTGTTACGACAACAACCCACAAATCACTTCGTGGGCCTCGTGGTGCCATGATTTTTTTCAGGAAGGGCGTAAAAGAGATCAATAAACAAGGAAAAGAGGTTAGTTCTAAAAACGAGTCCTAGCCTAGAGTTTCATCCTTGTATAACCTGTTGAAGACTGAATTTAAATAAATATACTTCTACCTCTTGCCGTCACTCATTTATGAAAATTGTGCATATGTTAGGATGAAAATATGAATCCTAGTCTGCACCTGAAGG
The DNA here is from genome assembly GCA_019097785.1 of Fraxinus excelsior. Taxonomy (NCBI): domain Eukaryota; kingdom Viridiplantae; phylum Streptophyta; class Magnoliopsida; order Lamiales; family Oleaceae; genus Fraxinus; species Fraxinus excelsior. Next base: position 4,671,636 of record CM032636.1, read on the forward strand.
GCCTCGCTGAAGAATAAGTTTAGATAAATAAAATTGTCTCGTCTATAAAATCTTACGTTTTAGATGAAGTGGTTCGTCGTAACTAATTTTCGTCTTTACCATTTTCATCTTCCCTCTCGTGCTGTTGCTGGCAAAGTTAAATGTCGTCTTCAATGGAAGATAACTAATATCAAGTAAATTTTGAAGGTACTGTACGACTATGAAGATAAAATCAATCAAGCTGTCTTTCCGGGGCTTCAAGGCGGCCCTCACAATCACACTATTACTGGTTTAGCAGTGGCGCTGAAACAGGTTCGAGGCTCTAAACTCAGCCCCAGTTTGGTAGGAATTAAAATCAGTATTTTAGTAGATTTTGATAGAATTTAACGAAATGTATGGACTAAAAGTTGTGGACAATAAAATATGTGGTTAAAACTAATTATTGACTTTAACTTAGATTAAAATCTAGATTTGAATCGGTATCAAAAACGGATTCGATATAGGGTATCTAAACGAATGAAGGAAATTCATATTATCCTTCTTGATATAAATGCAGGCCACGACTCTGGAATACAAAGCTTACCAAGAGCAAGTCATGAGTAACTGCTCAAAATTTGCCCAGGTACGATTTACTGAGAACTAAGTCTTGTGACTGAAAGATCTTATGCATAAACTATATTGGTAGTTACAATTTCAAACCATACAATTTACGAAAATCATCATTTACGTGTTTTCATATCCAATGCTAAAATCAATCCGTTTGTACAGACTTTGGTCAAGAAGGGCTATGAACTCGTTTCAGGTGGAACTGAGAACCATTTAGTTCTAGTCAATTTGAAAAACAAGGTAAAGTTTAACATTTTTTTTTTTTGGAGTCAATTTGAACAGCTACTAAGCAACTTTTTTTGGTTTTTCGTTTCTTCAGGGTATTGATGGTTCCAGGGTTGAGAAGGTGTTGGAGTCTGTCCACATTGCAGCAAACAAGAATACAGTTCCTGGAGATGTATCTGCAATGGTTCCTGGTGGCATCCGAATGGGTAAGACGCTTGTTTATCGGTCAGGATTTCACTATAAAACTAGTTTCCCGAACTAACTAGTTTGATGAACTCGTATTTCTCAGGAACCCCGGCTCTTACTTCTCGGGGATTTGTTGAAGAGGATTTTGTTAAAGTTGCCGAGTTTTTCGATGCTTCCGTGAAGTTGGCACTGAAAATTAAGGCTGACACTCAAGGTGCTTTATTTGCTTACTTTTATTACCATATCATAATCTATGAGTACATATTTGATGCGATGGTGATGCTACACGTGTATAATACGGTGATCATAACAGTGTCTACTCCTCACATGAAGGGGGACCCACTTCGAATAAAATATAATATATCTGAAGTGGGTCCCCCTCCAAGTGAGGGGGTAGCACCACATTATGTACAAATAGCATATTCTTTGATGCAAAGTAATAGATAAGGGTTTTGCTAAGGGTACATAATTTTTGTATATAGAGGGATACATAACACTCACATGTATCCCTCTACGTACAAAAATTATGTACTTCTAGAATTATCCAGTAAATAATACCCACCCTATGTGAGTGTTATGTCTAACAGTGGATCTAGAATTATCCAGTAGATAATACCATTGATAAAGTTTTAACTTTTTTTTTTCCCTTAACTTACTGTCTAGTCCTTGATACCAAACGCTCCATAAACTCGTTCAATCTTTCAAATAAAATTTCTTTTCGAGTATTTGTCACGTCTAAAGCTTCTTTTTTCGCTTCATCTTTTACTTCTCCCTTTTTACTCCAGGGACAAAGTTGAAGGACTTCGTGGCTGCTATGCAATCGAGTGCCTCCGAGATTGCAAAACTTCGCCACGACGTGGAGGAGTATGCAAAGCAATTCCCAACAATTGGATTTGAGAAAGAAACCATGAAGTACAAGAACTGATCAGGTGCAAATAGGGGGCCAGAAGCAAATAATTCCTTTTTTTTTGTGTGTAAGATTGTGTCGTTTATTCCTCTGGACAGTACAATAGACTTTGATTTTTAACTTCTTTTTTATGTTTGTTCAAAGCATTACGAAGCATGCCACCCCCGTACATTTAAATTTGTTTATCGAATTTTTTTTTGAGCAGGAAACAGGCACTATATATTTCAAGACCAAGTGATCTTCAGAATCACATAGGTGAATGGAAATGAAATGAAGCTTATGTATAAAATCTTGCAGTATTTTATTTCCTATTTCGACTGGTGTATATGTACATTGTCCAGTGATATTTGAAGCAATAAACTCAAATTAACTTATAAGCAATAAGTGATTGTCATGTTTGATCAAAGTTTTTAGCTTTATCTATTTATTTATTTTGTGAAGTTGATAGGGAGATATTCCTTGGTTAGAAGTTTATTTTCCTTAACTTGTTAGGATTTATAGCTTATTGATTTTACGTAATTATACCATTCTTATAAGGAATCTAGTACCCTAATTGGGTTAAAAGTTTGTTTCCTATTTAGATAACGTTTTGTTTCATGCTTTTCTATTTAACATCTTCGTTATAACACTATTGTTTGATGAATAATAATCAAATCAATGAAGATTGTTCTTCAAATATCCGCGTAATCGTTTATTTGTTCAATAATAATGTTTTTGTAATCCGATGATATTCATGTTTGCGCTTTCGAGTGCACCAGTTGGTATCGGAACTCAATATATGCTCTTGAGAATGTATTGAGGAGGACATGTTAGACGTAGTGATACCAAGGTTGATAATGGAGACTGTGAATATGAACTAATACAATTTGGGAACAACTAGAGTTTGTGGCAAAAGATGTGGTCAAATTGGTTGACCTCTTTGGCAATCGACGAAAAGCACGATGTGGTGGACATAATGCATGCATTGCAATTAGACAAGACCGGCAAGATGGTAGGGCTAGTTGCGAGTTGGACAAGGTTGCAAAACTCGAGGATGGAGAGTGTTCCAACGGCTTAAGGGTCAGTGTAGGTTATGGGATTGGTGAGCAACTGTCGAGGAAGTCGGCGATTTAGATCATTATATGAATGGTGAGATAGAGTCTGAAACACTTCTTTTTCTCTCTTTAGTCTTGATCAAAAGTTGAGTCAAGTGAAGACTGTTGTAATTTGTAGATTATTCCCTTTTGATTTAATCCAATTTCCAGGCTCAGTAAATCAACCAATCGACACCACAACACAAACCAATCGATCCCAAACAACAACACCTTCCAAACCCGAACTTGGTTGCTCCAATTGTTCAGCCCACTTAGGACTATGGTGAGAAATTAAAGCCAAGGGGATAGTCACAAAGACTAGCCAATGAAAGAAAAAGAACGGGTCTCTCCAATGGAAGAGGCACAAAGCCAAGAAGCACAAAGCTATGGACAAACCGATTTTTTCTCTCAAGCAAAAAGGGGTCGGCTGCTCTCTTAATTTCACACTCTAATGGTAATTAGCAACTAACATTAAATAGGTTAAAGGTATGTTTAGGGTTTAGGCTTTTAGGTCAAACAAACAGGGCCCAATAACAAGGGATAAGTGGGCTAAAACATTAAAGCCATCCAGTCGTTCGAGTCGGGCCATGAGTAGCACTAATACAATTAGGCTACTTCAAATGGTCCAAGTGGGTTACGTGATTCGATTGGTCCGATTGTGGTGTCATCATATCATTTCAATCATCGGCCGAGGCCTATGAAATATTATCCAACTAAAATACCGATTTAACATCATAGCCCGGATTTATTGGGTATCAAAAAACCCAACATAATTAATTCAACTTCAATTGTCAAGATGGGGGCAGCTCCAGTGCATCTGGTTCAATTCTCGGTTCGATTATTGATCAAGCACAAGCCACATCTATGGAAGGTAGAAGCATGATGGAGAACATTCATCTTGCTCAAGAGCTTCTAAGGCAATACAACCACAAAAGAGTTACTCCTAGATGTCTTCTTAAAAGTGATCTTAGGAAGGTATATGATTCAACTAATTGGGATTTTCTTAAAAGTGTGCTTGAAGGCCCTAGATTTCCAACAAAGTTCATTGGATGGGTGATGGAATGCATTACCATGCCTACTTACTCTATTTCTTAACGGTGTGTCCTTTATGGATTCATTAAGGGAATGATGAGGCTTCGTCAAGATGACCATTTATTACCCTTTTTGTTTGTTATTTGCCTTAAATATTTCTCAAGAATGCTAAAGGGAGCAACCGATAATAGCGAGTTTAACTATCATCCTAAATGTGGCCAATTGAAGATAACTCACTTAGTATTTGCGGATGACTTGATGTTATTTTCTATGGGGGATATTATCTCGATTGGTATCTTGATGGAGTGCTTGTCCAACTTTGGAGACATGTCGGGATTAAGGATGCATGTGAACAAATCTAACTTGTATACATGGGAAGTTCATGGACAATAGTTAGAGAATATTTACCAATTAACTAATATGGTCAATGGTTCTATGCCATTTCGTTATATGTGAATACCATTTGCGACGGAAAAAGTTGAAAGTTAGTTCTTATGACTCCTTTATTAACAAATCTCGGTCTATATTGGAGCATGGTCAAGGGTATCTTTGTTTTATGCAGGGAGCGCAGAAATATTAAGAGTCATTCAAGGTATTGTATGTTTTTGGCTCTCCATTCTACCTATTCTGGCCACGGTTGCATCAAAGATTATTAGTCTTTGTCATAACTTCCATTGGGGATATAAGAAGCCATTGGTTGCTTAGAGTAGTATTTGCTTGCCGAAACATGAGGATGGGCTTGGATTTAGAGAAATTCAGCCCTTGGTATTAACTCTTTGAGACCCATTTAAATTACATTCTTATTCTCATTTTTTTTCTCATTCTTCATTTGAACCACACATTCTCCAAATAAAGTAATATTAAATACAAATCTAAAACTTTTTATTACTTTTTCACATTACATTCTCACGTCAATCACTATTTCAAAAATTCTATTCTCATTTTAATAAGATTCAAACACACACTAAATGTTGGAACTCAGCATTCCTTGCTAAATCTCTTTGGAACATTCATATCAAGAGTGACAATCTTTGGGTAAAGTAGGTAAATCAATTTTTTTACGTGGGACAGACGTTTGGGAGTATATGGTGAGGAAATAAGACTCTCTATCGTTTAAAAGGCTGCTCGAAATACGTGACCGAATGTCATAGCCTGAACACACCGTTCAGGTCACAAGGGACATGTTGGCAGAATGGACAGCTGCAGACATTTTCAGCATTGTGGTTGCTTATGAATATTTTAGACTAAAGGGGCCGAAGCCTGGGCATCAACTATTTGGAACGCTTCTGTCACCCCCTAAGCATGCTTTTATCATGTGGCTTAGAACTAAGTCCAAGTTGTTAACTAAGGACAAACTAAGGCACTTAGAGTTAGATTGAAATTGCAGTTTTTGTGGAGTTATGGTGGAGACAAAACACCACCTTTTTTTCACATGTCAGTTTAGAGCATCTGTATGGGGAAAGATTCGTGCGTGGCTTGGCATTAGACGTTTTATGTCTGCACTACTTAGTGCATTGAAGTGAATTAAAAAGGAGGCTCGAGGGACATCTTTGCAAAGTAAGGCTAAGCAAAATTGCTCTTGCTAGCACTGTTTACCATTTATGGACGACACGGAATAGGAAATTTTTTGAGGATTTAACACTATAAGTTGATAGCATCGTTGGACGGATTAAAACACATGTATACAAAGTTATGTTATCTTTGTATTCGCATGTTTTAATTCATTTTGAGTCTTGAGCATTAGGTCGTTAGATCTACTCGTTTGTACATCTTTTCATTTTGATTGTCAGAGTATGCTCGGTGTACTTGTATACGTACTTGATCTTTATTTGCTCGGTGTACTTGTATATGATTTTTGATCATTATAGTTTACATTTGCAAATTTAAAAAGTACAGTTGCAACCTAGTTCAACGCCAAAGATAAATTATCAAATAAGCAAGTCTATGGTAGCCTAATTGCCTTACATATTTGCGAACGATGTCCTCCCGATCACGAGAACGAGTCCTTCAAGATAAATGGCCAACATAGAGACGTGTTGTGCTAGCATAGCGATCGTGATGATGAGACATTTTCACATAAGAATTGCTTGTTTAAAAGCTTTAATTAATTTAAAAGGCATTAATCAAAGTCGATATTTTTATCGATTCTGCTAGACGAACAGAAAAGCCACACCAGAAATCGAATAGATGAGCTGACAAGAAGAAAAAATGTTTAAAAATAAATAAACCTGTTCAGAACACGTGAAGCCACTTTTCTCTCACTTTCTCACTTTCCTTTTCCCTTTATCTTCCACTCTCTATATTCTCTGTACTTCTAGTAGAATCGATTTCCCTACCAATTTCCCGTCCACGATTCTGGTGTTTCCATTTCCATTTCCATTTCCCGTGAATCCATCAAACATCGCGAAATCTGTTGGGTTATCCGGTAAAAGGCGAAAAAAGTGAAATCTATTTTGTTATCCGGCTCCGTTTTCATCATCGTCGGATTCCGTTGATGTCGTTAGGCCCGATACATTCGCCGACTGCATAGTGCTCTAAGAAGGTAAGTTATTTTTGTTTTATATTTTTTTGGCCAGTAGCGATGTCGAAGAGTTTTTTTCACTCTGACTGGTCTCATTGTTGAAGCTACGAAATCCATTTGTAGGAATTTCATTTTGGAGAAAGGGTATTTTGAAAAAACTAGGCTACTAACAGAATTAATTTTGGCTTGCGCAAGTATTGATAATACATAACCTATTCATTATAAATATTTAGATGAGAGCGTCTAGCATATAAAATTTCATTTCGAAAAATAAAATTTTTTGACTTATGTTTCGAAAATTCCAATTTCGGGGATTTCAATGCTGCCTTGTTGCTATCAAATTCTTAAACATAGAATGACTAGGTTATTACAGAATGCTTTTCTTACCCTTCAAATTCTTAAACATAGAATGACTGGGTTATTACAGAATGCATAGAATTACTCCTTTGGTAATAGACATCCTTCTTATTTGATGCAGAAATGTATTAATGTTCTTAGTTTATGAAAATTTAGTAGTCTTACATAAAAGATGCTACTGCAAATTTCTAGATTATTTTTTTGTAAGAAAATAATTCCCAAGGCATTATGAGTTCTATGTAGGAACTTGCACAATAAATGGATCGATATGATTTCGATGGTTGTGGTTGTATTTAATGTAGGGATGAAGGGCAGGAATTATGGTGTTTGTCACAGTTGTAGGTGCACGGATCATTTCTTTGAAGAATGCAATAGAAAACGTCGTTGTCCAGAGTGTGCACATGGGATCCAGAAATGTTTTGAGGTCGAGAAAGAGGGCAAGAACAAAGGATGACTATTCAAAACTTGCAATATTGACTGGGGATATTTTGACTGGGTTAAAGAAGATGAAGCACACTGAGACTAGTACCACTGACCAAGAAGCTGACTGTTTGGCGAGCATGTTCGAAAATCTAGCTCGAATAGCTGAGAAACAAAACATTGAGATATCATTTAATGTGACATTCCGCAAAGGAAAAGATGCCTCGGACGACAATGGAAACTGAAGAGGGTCGGCACGCGTAGTAGTTATATTTGTTATTGCACTTTTGTAGTTATGTTGTTATTCAAGGAAGTCAATTCTATTATTGTACTCTATCTAGAAAAGAAGACTTGCTTCATTCTTGTGTTTCTATGTCCACACATGATGAAACTCTATCATCAAGTTTTTTCCTGTCTTGCAATTCAAAAACAAATGCACGTGTGTTGATACGAGAATGAGGATTAATTCGTGAACTCTTTTATATATAAAACCATGAGATTTCCTTACTATCAAGAACCTGTCAAGATGTGTGGTTTACAATTGCCCAACCCAGAAGACATAAACACAATGTTGTGTAACAAATTGTATAATTATAATGAGTACAAATACTGGAAAATCTTAAAAACCTATGCATATAATCATCTCAGAAGTTTTTATCTTTTTCTTCTTGCATTAAATATAATATCGCAGAAACCAGTAGAATAAAATAAGTTCTTCCATTCAAGCATTGTTCCCTTGCCTTTTCAATTCTCCTTAAAAATGAAAAATCCGACTTAAACAAATTGAATACGAAAATGTTAATTCATTTGAAGGAAATTAAATTTCACATTTTCGAATCTAATGTACACTATATATCTTCATAGGCTACTAGGGCCACCTTCTTGGAGGGAAGTTTGGATAGTAGTATGGAACCGAATGACCTACAAAATATATGTACCGTAAGTACGCGTACGGGAATTCATCGATATGCAAATGTAAAGATTAAAAAAATTGGAAAACCTTGGGAACTGAATATGATATTTGTTGATGTCGGACATATGTAATTGGAGGAAGGCAAGTGTTCCTAGAAGGCATGACTATCCGCGTCGCCCTACAAAGAACTCAATTAAATCATGTAACAAATAATCACCATAAACAAAGATGTGGTTCAAAGAATGGGCTAAACATCTAACCAAAAATTGTTGTGAATACGTGAATGGTGTCCCCATACACTGTTGTGGACATGACTGAACGATGGGGGTAAGAGATGGTGTATGCTTGTGCCTGGAAGGCGGCCGATTTACCTTCGTTGAGGTCGACTTTGCCTACATGTACTCACGATGTAAATAATAATTATAATGGAAGATTGTGTTAGCCACACAAAAGACCAACATACCTTTGCTTTCTTCGAAGACGACTCCAACGGACTTTTTCTATGAAGCTTCTTCGGAGCACCCTTTCTTCTTGACGTTATAGGATCCCGTATGCTTTCGTTCGCGTTGTTCTCGGATTCGTTGCACTGTGAAGCAAACTGAATAGTGTGGTAGGGGACGACATTACTACCACTTCCTGATTTTATTGTACTCAACTCCATTTTTTTATTAATTAACCACTCCTTTATCGCATGGGACCGAACTTCATCATCAGCAACGAGGTTTGCAACCTCGGTAAAAGTCTGACACATATTGTTGTATCTCAACTGCGCAGGAGTACTAACCAACCCATCATAGTTTACTGCGACCCTAGTGTGCTCTCTACAAACATCTCTCCTCCATCTCCGTAATATGTACCGCTCCGACAGTGAGGACACATCATTATGAATCAACACAACGATAGCGTGCCGACATAGAATTCCACGAAACTCAAACAAGTGACAACTGCAGACAATTTCACAAGTGTCTCTCTGGAATGAGAATAAGCACTTCTTTATCTTCCGACGATCGTCGTGCCTGAGAACTACCCGTACTTCATATATCGTCCCTGAATTTCCCTCCGTAGTAGAAATGAGATCACAGTAGACCTTCCTATTAAGCTCCACTTGAACTTTTCTGAACTTCGCAATGGTGTAACATTACTGGTACTGTTTCTCCATTTCAAACATTGTCGTACACGGTACCATCTGCGAAAATGACTTAAAGTCCGTCTGAAACTCCTTCTCAACCTTATTCATCAATGCTCGTTCATATTGTTCAACAAATTGCTTGAGTGATGTCTTCGAATAAATATATCCGTCGAAGAACGCATTCATACTTTCACTTCGCTAAGTTGTTGACATCCCTGCCCAAAATGTGGTCTTCAAATAGAAAGGAACCCAACGATCTCTGTTATCAAACAATCCCGACAACCAATCATTACCTTGCAACTCATACGTGTCAATCATCGCTCTCCAACCTTCTTTAAATTCTTCAACAAATTGCGAATCATACACTAATCCATGTATACTCGAAAAAAATGGAAGCCTTATGAATGTGATAACCAAACTTTTCTGGCAACTTATTCAAAATATGCCACAGACACCATCTATGCCTCGTCTGTAGAAAAACAATCTGAATTGCATTTTGCATGGCCCTATCTTGATCGGTAATAATTTCATGTGGAGCTTTTCCATGCATGCACTATAGACATGTCCTAAATAGCCAAACAAAAGTATTTGTGTCCTCTTTAGACAACAAACCACAACCGAGCAGTGTAGATTGACCGTCATGATTAACGCCAACAAATAGGGTAAACGGCATATCGTACTTATTAATTAGATATGTGGTATCGAATGTGACAACGTCGCCGAACTCCTTATATGCTTGCCTTGACCTATTATTTGCCCAAAATACATTCTTGAGCCTATACTCATCGTCTACATCCATACTAAAGTAGAAACCTGAGCATTGTGTTTGCATCTTCGAAAAGTAGGCTTGTATTGTTGCGACATCTCCTTCACCAAGTCTCAATCGTCTCACTTGTTCAATATAATTTCGGCAATCCTTTTCCATGCAAGCTATACTGTCATAGCCACCTACTTCAACCACTGCAGCATTGAAGCTCTTGTGCAAGGGAATTCCTACTATATCATTCACTTCAAGCTTTCGTTTCACATTGAACTTAATTCTAGATTACAGCTATACAACCTCGATTTCGAAGGACTTATTTTATAATTGTGCTCGAGAAATACTATGTTAATTCTCCAAATTCCATGAAAGTCTGAACAAGAAGTTATCCTATCTTTACAATCAATCTGAATCGTTGGTTGGGGCTTCAAAGAACCACCTGTAGTTGTACTTCTTCGGCCTTCACGGCCACATGTGAAAGTCACGTATTTAATTTTCCCATCGTCTCCGTTTTTTGAATTCATTACTTTGACCGAAAAACCTACATGATATGCATATTCTTTGTAGAAATCCTACAATTTTTTTTCATCATTGAACATCATACCCACCTCCGGCACCTTCGAACCATGTTCTCCTAACGTAACCTCATCCACTGATATCGTATTCATCGCAACGTTCTTGTCAACAACTGTCTCTACGAAACATTCATCAGTTATGTCTTCCACAGAACCTCCTAATGCAACACAATAAGCTGTAACATTTAGCAAACCAAATATCACTTTAAGTTGAATAGGTAATTGCAATATATAAAGTTAACACCTACTTAAATAGCTCATTCTATTCCATTAAATTGTCTTAAAAACATAATGGAATCATGTTTCAAATATATTACAGATTTTCTTGTTCACGAGGAATGAGCATGAGGAAACGATTACCAAAGTATGTTGTTAATAAATCGCAACACAGATCATCAGCTGCTAGTTCTTTTAGTGAAAGAGTCCACGGTAAAAAAAATCTTTGATCATTTGGTCCGCAGTCTAGGTCTAATTTTTACGATCTAAATTTAGAATTAATTCTATTTCACCATCACTACAATATAAATCTTTGAAATCCATCATTTCCTATAACATTTTCTAGGTTTAATTTACAATATAGTAAAGTAAACAGGGTAGAGAACAAAGTCACTCACTTTGTTCTTCTAGATTCGGTAAAGACCGATTTTGGCCGTCACCGGAGTTGTGCATCACCATCTCCCTAAAGCTGAAGAGTGATGGGTTAGCAGCTACACCTTGAGGTCACCGGTGAGCACCTACGCATTGAGTAGGGGGGAAATGGGTCTTCTTGCGACGGGGAGCGATCGACAGAAAATGGGTTCTGAGGAGGGACGAAATGGCACTTTTTGCGGCGGGGAGAGAGTAACAAAAAGTAGGTTAAAATGGGTTATGAGGAGGGCATAAATCGGCGGGGAGAGAGCATACCGGGATCTTGGCGGGAGGGAGAGTTTTATCACTTCCTCTGTTGACAATCACTTTTGTCTTTTCGTTTATTTTCCACTTTCTTTTTCTTTTTCAAAAATAGAAAAGCATTTTTTTGAATTTCTGGTGTGCTTTTGTGGCTAATTTATGTACATAGAGCTTTTTCCTATTTTTATGGGGTACATGGCCTAATTTCCTTATTAAAATAGGGTAACTTACAAAAATACCCCTATAATTAAGAGTTTTGAAAAATCACATAAAAAGTATTTTGAAAGTAAAAAGTATCGTGTAAAATTAAGTGTCACTTTTTTATATTAAAAAGTGACATTTGTCATTAAAAAGAGTGACACAATAAACAAGTGACAAAATACCAATTAAAATATTGGAATCAGTTCAATAAAGTTACTACACTTTTCATTTAAGTAAGTTATTATCTCATACGGAGAATATAATGTAACTTTCACTTTAAACCAACATTGTTGAGGGATTATTAAATCTTAATCCTACAAAAAAAAGTAACATTGAAAAAAGTGAAAAAACAATAAAGCCCTATTTGATTGCGAAAATGTCACATTCGAGGAAATCGAATTCCGAGCTGTTTGATTGCAACGTGGAAGTGGAAATCGAATTTCGAGGTACAACCACGTTAAGCTATTTTTTCTTTGTTTTCATGGAAAGAAAATTCCTATAGATTTGGTAGGTTTTTATTTTTCAACTAACATGGAATTGTAATTCCTTTCCACATTTGCCTATCAAACGAACTCTTAAAGAAAATGACAAAAAACCAATTTAAACCTATGTTTATCACTCCATAAAGTGACAGAAATTTAAAATAAACATCATGAACAATAAAAAGGAGACCGAAATTTCAAAAAAGTGATGAACATTATTAAAAAAGTGGCAAACACTAAAAAAAATGATAAACTCAAAAAGTGACAAAATTTTTTAGAAAGTAACAAACAATAAAAAGTGACAAAAATCTAAAAAATGTGATAGAAAATTAAAACAAATTAACAAAAATTTCTAAAAAGTGACAGAAAAAAGTGACAAAACAACTATCAAAACTTTAAACGATATCATTTTCTGCAAAGTCAATCACTCCACCATTGTGTATTAAATTAGATAATAAATAACGATATAATAGAATGATGATACGAGATATTTTACAATTGTTAAGGAAGCTTTGTTCAAAATTTTTCATATACATCATTTGAGGCACAAATCTTGTGACTGCTAATAATTTATCTTAAACGTTTAGCTATTGAAAATGTTTATCATTACACGTACGGGGAATTAAAAGGTGACATAAACGTCACTTTTACTAAAAAGTGATATTTGTCATTAAAAAAGTGACATAATTTTTTTAAAATAATAAACAATAAAAAATTGACAGAAATAAAAATAAATAAGTAACAAACAACAAAAAAAAAGTGACAAAAAAGGCGCGTATGATGTCACTTTTATTAAAACTACTGTCATATTTTTGGAGGTTATGTTAGCGTATATATAATAGATGAAATTAAGAAATGAGGTTAATTGAACCAGAATTTTTAAAAACTAAATTATGAAAACTTTATAATAGAAAAAAGAAAAACAAAGAACCATGGCAGGTATATAACGAACCTAATATTATTTAGAAAAAATACACGATTGGCAGATTAAGGGACCGTCCCTATTAAAAAATTGGTATTATTTAAAGAAAATAAGTGAAGAAATACACACACCTTAGGATGTTCCACACACAAATATAATTTATCTCTTTATCCTTTTTTTTTTAATCAAAATATATTCCCAAACCTGTTTTTCTGTAATTGAAGGCATATGTAAAATCTATTATTATCATTTCTATAGGTCCTTCAGATGTTGTTATTTGTGCCCTTGTTTCCTTATTTAGAATGTGATATTTTTAGTTCGTGGTTATCCTGTTTGTATTTCCTCATTTGTTTCCTTTTTATTTTATCTGTTTGCTTTAAGCTACTTTTAGTATTCATGTTACAACATCATATGAAGAAGCGATGAAGATATTCAACAGTATATTCAACTCAGACGATCACGGAACACGAATTTGACTTTCTACCGTCAGCCGCACCATCACAAGGCAATTGAGATTCTATTACCACTGACTACATGGCTTCCAAGTATCCCTTCAAAGTGTAACACAAGCAGCCTATCATCCTTAATAGAGGTTCTAGCATCAACTAATTTTTTTTTATAGGTAATTCTAGCATCAACTAATTTTTTTTTATAGGTAATTCTAGCATCAACTAATTGAAAAGGTTTATTGGAACGAACAATTGAAAAGATATCAAAATCAGATAAAATCTACATTGGAGATAACCCCAATTTATAAGCTATAGTCACGAATACTTTAGGATTACAAATAACAAAGTAATTGAAGTAATAATCAGCCAACTTGCCATTTCATCTTCCTTTGGGCCCATATATATTTATTAATTCAACAAAATGAAGATAAAAAAAAAAGTAATCTCCAGGGGAAAGACCATCAATGTGGTAAATGAAATCTCCCAATCTTGCTGATTGATATATGAATGGATAGTCACCAACACTACTGATTAACTCCTCAATTTGAAATGTATCTCTCCCTTCAAAGAATTTGTCACCCAGAAAGCTTATACTGGAATCTGGTTCAATGGAGTCCTTGGCACCAACATTAACAAAAAGCACAATTTCCTCTAATTCTGCAATGGATTCAGATCGGGATACTCAGTATTTAATACGTTCATTAAACACATTGAAACCAGCATAAAAGGAATTTTAGTATACTTAAAAGCATTAAAAAATAACGAATTTTTTTTAAAGATTTCCATATACTTTTTCTTGTTTAGCTAAACAACAAACTTGTCAACCAAAAATTGACGACAAAATTCAGCAACCCACCTTAACTTGTGAATTTCCATTATCTCAGATAATGACATCAATCGTTTAATTTACTCGTATCTAAAAACCCTAATCTTGATTTAGAGTGATCGTAGGTATAAATATCATAAAAAGCCAACCTGAACAATTAGGTTTTAGGAATCCATTCATGACTAATGTCGAACCATTGGGTCTCCTTTTTACGCTCGAGAGATAGAATTGAAATGAGGGTGAAAACAAAAAAATGGCTCATTGAACAATATAACTCAAGAAATTGTTTTGAAAAATGTAACAGCTTTTCAAAAGGGTTGGAATTTAAGAGAATGGATAGTAAGAGTAAAATCAATAATCTTTCTAAAACTTATAACAATTGTTTAAAACAGTTTTACTACAAAGGAAAATTATGAACATAACAATAACGATTAATGTAGAATATAATATAATTATAATAAGTGCACAAGTTAAGAGGTAGAGGAGTGGTTAAATTATTGTACCTGCAAGCATTCAGAACTGCTGAAAAGATTACAACAGTTAGTTTTATTTCCATCTCATGCATCTTCTGGAAAACTCCCAAGACACAGATAAAGTCTTGTTTACTTTTCATATCCCATTTTTCACAACCTGATTTTCCATAAGCCATCTGCTTAAAAATTTGTACAATATTTATGTTTCAAAATAGTAGATAAGAGGTGTGAAAAAATACGTAGAAAACATTTATAGTTCTAAGTATGTATGAATGAAAGAACTTCTTTGTAGACAACATTTTTAGTACATGTAGAGTGCATAGTTTGAGTGTTTGAGTAAAACTTTTAAACATTTGCTTGTTTTAGCTCTTGACAATGCTACATAAAGTTGACCATGACAGAAAACTGGTTCGGGTAGATACAAACCAACAAATTCAAGTGTTTGACCTTGTGCTTTGTTTATTATCATTGCAAAACATGGTCTGATTGGAAATTGAGTTCGCTTAAATGGAATTGAAGATTGATCACTTTTCAGATGTATAAAAGGGATTCTTGATAAGAAAACATGTTTTCCACAATATTCACCAAATGTGATTTCAGCAAGAATGACATTTTTATCAAATTTTCTACAAGTAAGATGTGTCCCATTGCATAAGCCCTCAGTTGGATTAATATTCCGCAATAACATTACAAGACAGTTAATCTTAAGTTTCAATTCATGTGGTGGTATTTCATTTGGGGTCAAAGTATTCAAGAAATCTTCCTGTAAACTTTGTTCTGTTTTGTCAACTGACTCATCAAAGCTATAATACGTGTACTTTGACCAGGAATTTCATCAAGTAAAATTTTGTTAATATGATCAACACATTCATTTCGAGGCGTCAGAATGACTCAATTTGCCATTGTATGTAAATTATCAAAATACATTTCTATGTTCAGGAATACATGATTTATTAAATTCTTGAGGGATGTAATCTCATCTTCAAATGGTACAATTATGTCCTTAGGAAGTTTAATGCAATGACACTTATGTTTTTGCTCTATTCCATTCCCAATTCTAAGTAAGTAATCACAAAATGCTGGATCCAATTTTGCTCTCATTTTCTCAATCAAGGATATGTGTCAATATAAAGGCCATAGGTCAGAGAACATTAAGCTAGCCTTCATAATGCCATCTTTTTTCCCCCTTGGTCCTACTGGTAAAACTTGTCGAAAATCTCCTCTTAAAACTACGACTTTCCCACCGAAAGGCAAATTACAATCGGTAATATCTTTAAACATTTTATTAACAGCTTCAATAGCACAACAATTTACCATAGGCGCTTCATCCCAGAGTATTAACTTCGACATTTTCAACAAAGTTCCTAAAGCAGATTGTTTACTTACAGAACTTGTTACTTGACCAACTGTTTCCAATGGAATTTTAAATCTTGAATGAGCCGTTCGTCCTCCAGGTAAAAGAGATGCAGATACTCTAGACGATGCAGTAGCCAAAGCAATACAATTTTGTGACCTCACACCAGCTAAGAGTGCTTTATATAGAAAAGTTTTACCTGTTCCTCCTGGACCATCAATGAAATAAACTGCACTTGAATTGCAATTTACTTTTTCCATGATAGTATCATACGCAATTTTTTGTCCATCATTTAATCTTGCTGCACAAGCGTAACCCACTTCAATATCTAAATTTGTCGTCTCTTCTGCAATCATTCTTGTCAACCTCTCATTTTCATCTATATTAATATTGAGTGACACTATTTCATAATCATTTATATTTTTACCCAATGATTCTAGAATAGATTTTATGTCTTCTAATGCATGTAATTCAGCAACATCTGGAGGTTTATTTTCATGCACGTAATCGTCTGTCATATAACTCTTAAATTTATTCCATAGTAGTTTTGGATGATCAGGGTTACAGAGTATAAGAAGTGTAGCAAACAGACGTCTTAAAGAAGTAGGCATGTTATAAACAATAGCTTCAGATAGACATTCTTCACAATGATTATCTCCGCTTAACAAGCCATGTAAAAGTGTTGCTTCTCGATATATACTTACAGTTACTCCATTTAAAGTTCGTAAATGATGAAATGACGTTGGACCTCGAATATGATTGAGAAGTACACGTAGGAAATATCGTTTGCCTTCAGAAGGATTTGCTGAAACAATTCGGCCTATGACAATATGTTTCTTTCTGGGAGTTCAAATTTTCTTAGATGAATTCCAAACGAAATGTGCTGGAAAATTTCGGTATAATAATGTACGAGCAAATTCATTTGTTTCATTCACTCTAAAAAATTCTGTTAACATTGTTCGTCTTGTATCTTTATTCTCAATATTAGTAGTTAAATCGTCGTCGTCATTATATCGCACTTGTTGATGATTTAGAAGATAAAGTTGTAAAGAGTAAACAGTTAGATGAATTTATGCCAAATTAAACGATAAAATCCTCCACAGTACCTCAGGTGGAGATATCCATCTAGCAGATTGATAAACAGAAATTTCATCAATTTCTTTCATTATTTCAGTTGGTGCAATTGAAAAATTAATTTGATCATGTCCTTTGTACACATATTTATACAAATATTTTACAGATTTAATAGAAGAGCATACTTCGACATTTAAGTGGCAATCAAATTTTGCACTTAAATAAGGATTGTACGGTACAAACCATCGGTTGTCCAACATATGACCGCTAACTTTAACACAAATACCATTATTGCTACGTTTATACAAAGGGTATGAGGTGTCACCAAATGTAGTGACATTACAATAATCCTTAGGGAATTTATTTTTGCATTTTTTGTCAGATTCCATACATACATTTTTGGGATTCAAATATTCACAAGGATCATGCATATTATGTTTAACAATAACGGAATGAAGATGAGGATGTCTGGTTTGGTCAGGAATTTCACAACTAATTATTCTATCAACATCTACAGCAGAACAAATTTTGTGTCCAGATTTGAAAATCAATAAAAAATGTGCATGAGGAATACCTCTTTTTTGAAATTCAATAACATATATATGTGCAACAACA
Source organism: Fraxinus excelsior (assembly GCA_019097785.1). Lineage (NCBI taxonomy): Eukaryota > Viridiplantae > Streptophyta > Magnoliopsida > Lamiales > Oleaceae > Fraxinus > Fraxinus excelsior. Next base: position 4,689,603 of record CM032636.1, read on the forward strand.
GGGCCTAAGATATTTTTTTTTTGTATAAATTATCTTTCAACTCTTCTAATTTTGATCTAAATATACGTGCAATTAAATCTGGGCGATTTTGAATCTCATCATTGTGTTTTAGTTCTTGCTTAATCTCTAACCAACATGTAATAGTCAAAAATATATTTGGCTTTCCATAATGTTGCACAATAGTCATTGCATCCATATATCTCCTTAACATATCTCTAGGTCCACATGTAAAATACTGTGGCAAAATAAATTTTCTTCTAATGTTACAACCTCTCGTCTCTCCAGTTTGAACACTGTCTACAATACCCTAGTAAAATTCAGCTCGAATTTGTTTTTGATTATTACGAAAATAGTCTAATCTTGCAGTTTCAATCTTAACATACATATCCACGATATATTGCTGAAACAATCGACCACTATGAAGCAAAACAGACTTACCGTAAGGCCGAATTTGCAGCTTGTATGAATAATATTCTCGACAAGAAACCTGATATCGGTGCTTCGTTCCACTAAGCACTACAAAAAAGTGATCATTCATTTATAACATTTACATGATACAAATGAGATAAATATGGAAAAAAAAAATTTGTTTATGAACCTTTATTTTCGTGTTCAATAAATCCAGCTACAGAAGTTACTGTTGAAGGTATAGCATCAAATTCAGAAGTACGTTGAACAGAGATCGTCATACATCTCCTAATCCCTTCATGCCAACCAGATTCCCTGTATGGGAAAAGCAATGGATACTGCAAAGGATCATAACAACCGTAATAATAATGGACTCTATGTACATCATTAGAATGACCATGTATAATAATATCACGAACGCGAACATTGGCATTCGTATCGTCTTCCACCCATATAGCAGCTACTTGAGATACTGTAGGAGTGTTAAAGACGCGTTGATCAAGTCCTGGATCGCATCTTATGTGTATTTCATGGTCTTCCAAGTTAGGTATATTAGATAAAGATCGAAAAAATCTACAATATGGATTTACCTTCAAAATTTCAAGTAAATAAATCAAAGTATCTTGAACAAAGTTTTCTGAAATTTGGATACGATTTTGAGTTCATTGTCTGTGTCATAAAAATATAAATGCATATAAGAAGGCGTATTGTCTTGTGGGATAAGTTTATTTACATAATGATATATTTGCCCTTGTACTCGAAATGTGTAAATACCTTTGTACGATTTGAAAATATTTTTGTCATATTTAACACCAAATGAAGTAAAAGCAAAATGATTATTATATCCTCTTACAAGCTTCTTGAATTCCATATTTTTGGATTCTTTGGACGTAAATAAGTTGTACAATTCAGTGGGCGAATCAGGAATAGGAAGATGAACTTTTCCATTAGAGCAACAGAAACCTTTACTTTCTCTGTAAAATTTTCTTGCATTACAATGTTTACAAATAGTGCACATAGGTAATACATATGAAGTGGTTGGTATGTTGAATATATTAATATTTTTTTGTAATCCAAAGCTGCAAAGATTAGGAGAATCTTGGTTTCTTGAAGTAGAAACCTCAACATCTTGGAAATCATGATTCATCATAGGAGATTGTATTCGTACAGAATTGAAATTATTATGTTCAGATGACATAGGACCGACATCAGAATTATTATGTCCAAATGCTATTCTTTTGCAACGATCAGTGCATCCAGTACGAAGCCGTTGCCATCGCTCTCGTTGCCTTTTGGTTTCTTGTTGGCGAGAGGACATTATTTCGAAGTTTAAAGGAGCAATAACTTCATCGAAATTCCGAACATCCATGACAACAATATACGAAATAGTTGAGGCTAAGAGCAACCAAGAAAAAGTGAAGAAAAATAAGTGGGAATAAAATCTCCATTAAATATATTTAACTTATTTGACATATTTTCAACTAATGCAAACTGTCCAGTACAGTCGAATAATTACTTATTTTCATACTTAGAAATAATTAAGTAGCCCAAATATACAAAAAAATGGAATCAAAGAAAAATACCCACCAACCATAATAAAATGAAGGATTAGAAAATGGAATGACAATAATCCATGGTATTCAGTTAAATTAACATCATCCATATTTCAAATACAAAACAAACTCTTTAAATTGAACATGTCTATCTCTATTCCATCAGCCACAAAGAATTTCAAAAAAGAATGCATAATTAAAAAGACAGAATTATATAACTAATTCAATATATTTAGAAAAATACATGATTGACAGATGAAGGGATCTTGCATGTTCAAAATTTGGTATGATTTGAAGAAGATAAGAGAAGGAACACACATATCTTATGATGTTTATTTGAAAACTTCCACACATAAATGTAATTTATCTTGAAGTATTCTATCAGCTCTTACAACACATAAGGCCTATTTTCGATTTGAACTAATTTTTTCAATGCAACAAAGATATGAAAATCCTCACAGTCTTCTTATATTTGCAGTGTGAATTCGAACACGGAAAGATGGATTAGTTATTGTAAGTTAAAGCTCAGTTCCAATTGCTTTTGTGAGCTCGATGAAGATATTTTTTGCACTAACAGTCGGTAGAGAATTGAGGTAAGGAATTTGGATTTGATATTGAGGGTAAAGCGTGGAGAAGAAGTTGTTGGTTTTTGCCTTTTGGGTTCCTTAAGGATAGGGTTGGGAAGTCAACAATTGTAGTTAAATCTATAGGAGAAATTAGACATTTAAAGGCATTAGGGTAGAAATGGGGGAAAATGTAGATGTTTGAGTGATTTATTTATTATTATTATTATTATTATTATTATTATTATTATTGTGAATGTTATGTACTTTAAAAATTATTGACAAATGTGTAGTGATTATTAATTAATAGGAAAATATATATTTGTAAAATTGTAAATGTAAAAAAATAAAAATTCTGAACATTCTGTGTGTGCCCACGCACGGAGAGTGTTTCTCCATGCGGGCACAACACGGAGAGAAATAATACTCTCCGTACGCGCATGGAGAAAGTGAATTTTTTTTTTCCAATTGAAATTGTGTCTTGGGTTCTTCTATCACAGGAAAAACAGATCAAATGAAGTCTCTTCAAATGGTAGATGGAAAAAAAGCTGTGGAAACTACATGAGCATATCCTAAATGAAGTTGCATGTTCATCATGGGGTTCTTCGTGGAAAATCAGTAGCCATAAAAAAGACGAGCACAGTTGTAACCAAGGAGATTGAAATTATGTGTCTCTGCGGAAGATTCAACCATCACAGAGGAAGGGGGAAGAATGGGCTAAACTGGTGCTTTTATTAACCAGTGCTTTTATTAACCGGTGGGAAGTTATCAAATCAAATGTGTAAAGTGAATGATCTCATTATGGCAGAATGAACTAAATGGGAATTAACTATTACTTAACTACTTATAAAATCTTAAACATGGGAACATAATTGTATTGAAAAAAATATACTAAACATGCAAAAGTAATTATAAGGAAAAATAACTTGTACACAAAATAAATACTTACGCTGGAAAGCAATATAGGGTGAAGGAAATCTCAAGTTTTTCTGCAGCAAGATAAAGCTGAGGGGGCTGCAAGACCAAACAATATAGGGTGAAGGAAATTGCAAGTTTTTTACACTGGAATGGAAATATATTTTTCATCATACATATATATATATACATTTACCTCTCTAATAGCACAAAAAATAAGCCACCGCCTTTCACCACCGTCTTTCACCTTTCACCACCACCTACATTCTTGACAATATGTCCATGATGAACAGTTAAGGAAGGATACAACGGGAAAATAAAATACTTCACAAATGAACAGTATTTAGCGGTTTGATAAGCCACCGCCTTTCACCACCGCCTACATTCTTGACAATTTGTCCATGATGAACAGTTAAGGAAGGATACAATGGGAAAACAAAATACTTCACAAATGAACAGTATTTGACGGATTGACTCTTTTATATAAGTAGGGAACTGATATTTGTCACTAAAGAAATGACAATGTCACTTTTTATTAAAAGTGATGTTTGTAATTAAAAAAAGTAACAAATAATAAAGAAGTGCAGAAATTTCAAAAAAGTGATTGAAATTTAAAAAAAAGAAAGTGAAAAACAATTAAAAAGTGACAAAAACTTAAAAAAGTAAAAAACCATCAATCAAAACTTTAAAATTATATGATTTTATGCAAATTCAACGACTCCGACTCCGACTCCGCCTCCACCATAACCCCCACCCATAGTTAAACCCAACACACCAAAAACGCGTTAACCATTACATATAGTTAGAGGTGGGCAAAACCCGACTAAACACGTCCAAACCGTCTAAACCGAACCAATCTGATCAGGTTGAGTCGATTTTTTTGTCGTTTTTACACGGGTTGGGTGGGTGGCGGGTTGAGTTATAGGTTAACTTATGAAAATCAAATAGACACGTCCAATCCAACCTAACTATATTTATGAACTTTACAAGTGTTATGGTGTTAGTTGGACGAAATTGATTAAAGCAACACATGATTAAAGTCGAATTGCTCAAATTAAGACATGATAAAAGACTCACATGTATGAACAAGGAAAGTAACAAATTTCTACATCATTTGATGTCTCCAACTAGAGTTCCTAAAAGTACCCCATCCTCAATTACAATGCAGTGACTTGAAAAGTATTCCTAGCAGGATCAACTAAGGAATAATTACAGAAGCACTTGCAGCCCATCACTCAGTGATACACCGGGTGTATACCATGCATCAACTTCTATATAAAAATAATACTAGAATAGAAAAGATTGTGTAGGGGCACCGTAAAACACCTCCAATGAAGCAATAAGAAGTTCAAATAAAGCTTTCTTCAAATACTCTGATATTAATGTAGATAAACAAATCAATATCTAGTATCAAAACTATTCAAAATGCAACATCCAACATCTATCTAAACTCAAATTCAGTATAAATCCCAAATAATTGCTTCCCAGGATCCAAACATATAACTAGAAAAATGTCAAGGCCTAAACATACCCGACCCACTTTAATCTTTGTTGACAAGTTCCAAACCAACCAACCCAACCCAACCCAACCGATACTTGATTGGGTTGGGTTTCAACCTTTACACGGGTTGGGTTGGGTTAAATTATTATCAAATCGATCATATTGGGTTGAGGCAAAAATCGACGCAACCCAACTCATGCCCATCCCTACATATAGTCATGTAAGAGATCATGTAAAAAGTTATTCAGTAAAGTTAAAACAAATCCAAAGATTATGAAGGTGAAAGTGGAAGAACACACGCAGCCTTCTGCTCTTAGTAGTACACTGAGTATTAATTTTAACGATCCAGATTAAAGGTCAAAGTACGAGGAAGACATTGCGGCACATTTCAACTTATCGTTCAAGTTTCGACTAACAAGAATTTGACAAAAAAAAAACATGGCAAGAAATTCGGCAAAACCAATAAGGCCCAGTTTGACTTGGGTTTATTTTCCATGGAAGATGGAAATTAAATTCAATTTTCACCTTTTTGCATGTTTGATTGCCTAAATTTTCCATGGAATTGGGTTTCCACATTTTCTTGATTTTTTAGGAAAAGATTTTCCCATGGGTTTGGTGGGAAAATCTTTTCTAGGCAACCTTTTTTTTTTAATATTTATTTTTTGGAAATGGAAACAAATTCTATCTCCAACTGTAACAAATTTTATCCCTTTAATGAACAATTTTCATGGAAAACAAAGTCAAACAAACACCAAAAGATCCAAAATTTCAATATTTTTCAGTAAAAAATTATATCAATCATACACAATTAATTGATAATTCCTAGTAAAACAAGTTCTAAGCAATTCAATTCCCTAAAATTTATTTTCTTTCCATCCAATTCCATTCTTGCATTCAAACGGACCCTAAATTTTAAAAACAAAACATTAACATAAAAAGAGCAAGGCAACCATTGCATCCACAAGTGAGGTATTTATTAGACCTCGTGCAAATGTATTAACACCGATATTATCCTTTGCCCACTCACAAGCCAAACTCTTCATCGATTGATTCATTGGACAATAAACATCTTTATACAAATTATGAAATTGATGTAATCATACCATGATGATCATCAATGTTTTGAATGCTATTCATACAGGGTAGCAAACAAAGTTAAAAATGGGGATTTAAAATTAATGACGTGTCATTGTCAATTGTTTGGAAGGAAACCCAAATTAATCTTTTTGGACTTGGAGGAAACCTAAATTCTAATCACACCCATTTCCTCTCATGCTCAGCGTGGTTGTTTCCATTTTCCTTTTTGTTCGAAGACATAACTCCCACTAAAATTCCAATCGCACCCATTTCCTCTCCTGCTCATCGCAGTTGAACTCTGGAGGGATTTTTACTCTTATTTGGGTTTAGGGCGAACCGCAGCTCTGTTCGACCTGCACGTCTCCGAATTTTTCCCAACACCATTTTACTCATAGAAATCAGTCTTTAGACAGTAATTATAAAGGTACAATACAAATCAATGATGGAGGTGAAATAGTGTTAATTTGAATATTGTTCAGACATACTACGGAGATGATAGTGATTTATGGCTATACATGTGTGGTTTAATGATGGTTATGTGTAATTTATGTTATGCTTCTATTGAGCTTTTGAATTCTTACTTTTGCTTTATTGCGAGCACGTCTATTATAATTTTAAAGGCTGATATCAACTTCTTGTCAAAGTTTCATGTTCAGTAAACAGTTTCTAGATCTTGTTATAATACTTCTTGTCAATGTTTTTCATGTTCGGTAAACAATTTCAAAAGTTTTTGATTTGTTGAGTTGCACAATTATAATTAAACTCAGTTCTGGTGTATTATGATTTTAACAAAGGAACAAGTATAACTTATCTTTTTCTCCTAAAAATTGAAAACTGGTATACAGTGATCAAATTTGACATGTCACATTTGTAAATTTATTACATATTTATTTGTTGTTAACTATACCAAATGAAATTATAATTGTTTTATTTGTTGAATAAAAATGGCCATTACTTTTTGTTGTAGCAGAACAAAGTATGGATGACGTGCATGACAAGCATGATGATGTTTTGGTGCAATCTGAGAGTACAAAGTCCGTCAACGTAGTGGAAGGTGAAACATCTAGGGGAGTTGGTGTAATTGTGCCCGAGGTGGGAATGTTGTTCAAAAATGAGAAAGATATGTATGATTTTTACATGAAATATGCTTTCACAATGTGTTTTCCAATTAAGAAAAGAAATTCAAAAAAGGATGATGATGGAGTTTTGAGATATGTGACGTTGACATGTAGCCGTGAAGGTGGAAAAATACGAAATATTAGCAGTTCTTTGAAGCCGCAACCAACTGTAAAGCCAGAATATCTAATCTTCTAATAGTTTTGAAAATTAGAGAATTAACGCGGTAAACCTCGATCACAATCATGAAACAAGTCCTTCTAAATCTAGGTTATATTGATGCAACAGACAATTGAGTGCAGCTATGAAACGGAAGCTTCAGGTGAATGACTTGGCAGGAATTGCATTCCATAAAAGTTACAGCTTTGCAGTTGTAAAAGCATGTGGATATAAGAACATGACTTGTATTGAAAAGGATTGTCGGAACTATATAGAATGAGCGAGACAATTACAATTTGGAGAAGGAGATGTGGCAAAAATTCAATCATATTTTTCAAAAAATGCAAGCACAATGCTCGGGATTTTACTTTAGTGTTGATTTGGACGACAAGTCGCGGTTACGAAATGTATTTTGGGCAGATAATCAGTCTAGGCAGACGTACAAGGAGTTTGGCGATATTGTTTCATTTGATACCACGTACCTCACTAATAAATACGACATGTCATTCTCCCCTTTGTAAGCGTAAATCATCACGGACAATCGACATTGCTTGGTTGTGGTTTGGTGTCGAACGAAGACACGGATACGCTTGTATGGTTGTTCAAGACATGGCTTCAATGTATGCATGGTCAAGCTCCACATGGTATTATTACCGATCAAGTTAAGGCAATGCAAAATGCCATTTAGATTGTTTTTCCAAATACAAAGCATAGATGGTGTTTGTGGCACATTTTGAAGAATTTGTCAGATAAGTTTAGCCACATGAGGATAAGGGTTCGATATTTGGGGTTATACACATATTGGTATATGATTCACAGTACATTGAAGAATTTGAAGACGGTTGGAGAATGATGATTCATGCGTATGGGTTGCATGACAATGATTGGCTATCAGGATTGTACAAGAGTAGGGAGTGTTAGGTTCCTTGCTTTTTGAAAACTACTTTCTGGGCTGGGATGTCCACTACACAGAGAAGTGAGAGTAAAATGCATTCTTCGATGGGTACGTGCATTCGAAAACCTCATTGAAACATAGTACGAACGTGCCTTGAGAAGTAAGGTTGAGAAGAAGTTTCAGGCTGATTTCAAATCATTCTCACAAATGGTACCATGTGAAACACAATTTGAAATGGAGCAACAATTTCAATCAGTTTACACCATTTCAAAATTTTGTAAATTTCAAGAAGAGTTAACGGGAAAGGTATATTGCGACGTGATGTCTACTTCGACCAATGTTTTGATACGACGTATGAAATACGTGAGACTATTATGTACGAGGGTTGTCGGAGGAAAAAAACATTCATCAGATCGTTCATAAGAGACAAATGTGAAATTGTTTGCACCTGCTACTTGTTTGAGTTTCGTGGAATACTTTGCAGACATGTGATCACTGTATTGCTCTAGAATGACGTCACACATGTGCCGGATAGGTACATTCTGTTGTGGTAGAGGCGAGATGTTCGTTGAGCCCACACGAGGGTTGCAATAAATTACAATGGGTTAGTCAGTACTCCGACAAAATTAAGATATGAAAAGATGTCTATTGGTTTTGCAGAGGTGGCAAACCTTGCTGCAGATGATAAAAGCCATTCACGCGTGATAATGGGGTGGATAAAATTTCAATGTAAAGAGCTTATGACCACGAAATTGAGTACATGAAGTAATTGCATTTCCACAACATACTATGCAAGTCCTCAACGTAGATAATGATGTAGGAAATACTTCGAGTGTAAGTGTACTTGATCCAAAACATACGTGAAGAAAGGGAGCCCCAAGGAAACTTAGACGAAAAAGCTCGTTGGAGACTGCATCAAAGAAAGTGAAGGTACGTTGGATAGAGTATTTTAAGATTTGCATATGTTTAAAAATAAATATTACAATTACCTTTTATGTAATGCAGTCTAGTTCGACCTCAAACGCTAGTAAGAGACCGACAACAAGCCTCAGTAATATGGTTGATGGAGGAATCAACGTTCAGGCACCTTAACAATAACATTCCATGTCGACACCAATGCCATTTTCCGTTTCACAATATTTCATCCCAACCCCATTTTTCATATCATAACATTTATCGTCCGGACAGTTGATTCATCCATCGTCGGCAAACTTTATGTATAATTTACGAGGTAAACTTTCCTCTTATTTATGAGTTCAAACTTCATTGTTCATGATTCCTTTAGTAACCGTTCATATTATTTTTTAATGTAGGGCAATCTATGTCGTTATACTATCCAGTCTTACCTTGTGAGGATGGCAAAGGCTCGTGACTGGGATGTTTACTTGGCATCACTGGTTTATCATGATGGAAGATAATTGTTTAGTTTGTAATGTTTATGCAAGAATGTTAACCATTAAGTTGGTGCATTTCAGCCAGATTGTTGGTTTTGTCACTGGTTTCCCCTTATTATGCTAGTTTTGTTACCCATTAAAAAACTAAACAATTCATTAGATTCATATTATGTTGAAGCTTCAATAGCTTCATATTATATTGGTTTTGTTACCTTTGATGGCAGTTTTTGTTACCTTTGATGGCGTGAAGCTTCATATTCTAGTTTTGCTTTTTGATGGTAGTTTTTGTTACCTTTGATGGCATGAAGCTTCATATTCTGGTTTTGCTTTTTGTTATAATGGATTTGCCTTTTGCATTCTGGTTTTGCCTTTACCAAGCATGGCTTCTTTGCATTTTTCTGGAATTGAGCTATAATGACAGGACCATTTTTCTGGAATTGAGTTATAACTTAGGAGCATTTTTTTTACTTTCACCTGGAAGAATTGCATAAACATAAAGCTTCTTCATCATTATTAACTCATTTCACATTTGAGAATGTGGATGCCTACCAAGCATCTCAAGACCGTAAAATATAACCTTTACAGGAAAATAAATATTCAAAGCTGTTTGTTGGAAATGAGGCTACTGTTTTTTTGTGACTATGTATTGTTATTGAGTAACTTATCCAGTTAAGATATAATCGACATTCGCTGAAAAATAGGAATACATTTTAGAGATTTAACACACGGCATCCATTATGTTACTGAAAACGTAACATTACATTGGCTTTTGGCGCTACTACAAATAACACAAGCTATTTCGAAAATGTACTCATTAACAAATATGAAGAGTTCATACACAAAATAACATTAAATTGGCTTTCGGTGCCACTACAAAACAAATGCATACAAAAGTTCAATAGTCAGGCTGGCTGCTTCCCTTTAGCATCCACTTGTGTGATTACTTTTTAAGTCAGGATCGTGACGTTCACTGAAATCTAGAGCTCTTCATCGTCACTTATTTGAACTTGAGTCTGGAACATACAAGACATGTCTTCAATTGTTTCATTCTTTGCGGGGTTAATCGAGTTTGTGCTATCGCGTCTATATGGACTGCTTGATTCTTCCTTTTCAACCCACTCACAAAATTCACAATTGTTACTTCAGCAAATGAGTAATTTCCCTTTATTTTTATTCTCCTCTCCACTACAACATATTTCTCAAACCCATGCTTACATAGTGTGCAATGTCGTTTCCTTTTGCAATCGGCAAAGAAGTGATATTTAGCTCTACATAGTGTGGCGTGGCGTTATTCTGACTCCAACTGTGGCCGGAGTTGGTGGCTTCAACTTACCGATCTCCACATTGTCATATGTGCTTAGGGTTTCGAATTTGGGGGTGGATTTCTTGGCTGCGATTTGGGTTTGTGGAGAGGGCCTCCATTTTGTTTTGTAGTAGTTTTTCAATTTTTTTGACAAGATGTTTCCACCTCAGCCTGTTTTTGGCTCTGTTTCGAACGCCTGGACAAGGAGCGCGATTGTACCCTAATACCCCAACTATTGAAAAAATAAATGCAATGCTCCCACTTCTTGATGCCTTTAGTGAGTGGTAGAAACGTTGACTCAAGTGGAAGAAATACTCGAAATTGGCACCCTTAGCATCTTGGTATTAATCGCTTATCTCTGCAAAAAATAAAAATAAAAATAAAAAATATCAATCAAATAAATGGAAAAAAATAAACTCAATGAAAAATTCAAATATTTGATTGTGTAGAATGGAAAATGAAGAATAAGGTTAAAATAGATCTTGAGAGAAAACTTATACCAAAACTTGACCTTGGATTGAATAAATAGAGAGAGAAATGCGTGGTTTGACAATAACTAATAAACTGTGGAAATCACTGAAATCGGCAAAGAGAAATAAAAAATTTAAGGTGCCTACGATGATGATTGACGAAGTGAAAAATGACTTTTTCAGCTGTGAGTGGGTATGTCGATGATGATGACGATCGACAGAGTGAAAAAAGCCTTCTCCAACTGTGAGTATGTTAGGGTTTTGTTATTGCTGTAAATGATTTCTTTTCATCCGTTTAGGCACTTTGAGAGTATAATTTCTTGTTGATTAAAAGATCAATAATAAACTATTTATTAAACATATTATTCGATTTTATTGATTTTAGGACTGAACCTAATTTCCTCATTAAAATATGGGTTATTCTACCATGTCGGGGCCAAATGGACATTGCCTAAAACATTGATTCCATGTGCCTTACTAAAGTATCCCATTCGAATTTGGAAAGTTCGAGTTCTAAAAAGCCCAAACGTCTCGTCAGCTCGCAAAACCTTTTGGGGTAATTATATTACCACTACAAATTTTATTAAGTGAACCACAATTTTTACTATCTTTCTTTATGAGTTTCTTTTATCGATATTGCTGGAAAATTTTATTGGGTTGCCTATGTTTTTCTTTTTGATAGACCCTAAATCTGTTTTTCACCTGTGAATTTGTAATTCGCACCACCTATGTTTGATTAAATTTTCCAGCAAAACCTAATTTATGAGGTTTTTGAAGCTTAAACAAATTGATGGAAATCTCTAATGTAAAACCAATGTTTTATTGCTGAATTTATGTTTTCCAGCAATATATAAAAACATTTTATTTATTTGTGAATTCGTAATTCTCCACCATAGACATTTCAATTGTGTTTGTTGTAGCAACAAATGGCTGACTAATTGATTGGCTTCTCATAAAAAAAGAAAAAAGTTGAGTATGAAGAAGGTGACTGTGAAGTACCGAAATTGACTGTAGAAGAAATGGTGTGGTGTGATTATAAATTTGTTCATTTTTAAGTTTTATTGAATAGTGAGTATAATTGTAAATTTATTGTGGTGTATTAATTAAAAATATATTTTAATTGTGTTGTGATTATAATGTGGTGTAGTAAATAAATTTTGTAGTGGTAATTAGAGATGGGCAATGGGTTGGGTCAAAACCGACCCGACCCAATATACTCGGTTTTGGACTATTTTACAAATCGACCCGACTTGACTCATATCCTAAACCAACCCGTCGGGTCGCCCCTTTTAATTTCATCTCGGTTCCCAAAAGACAGGATTCATCAGAGAATTAATGGAGGAGAGGAGAAGAGGTCAAGAACAAAAATGAAGAAGGTCCGGTACACCTACAACTGCACCATCCAAAGCCCAATCTTGTATTACATTTTAAGCAAGTGTGGTTTAAAGCCGTGAAGATCGATTTGTGTTACTCTTATTGTGACTATGAAACCACCAATAGTGTGATGACACCTTACTCTTGCCTCCATCATTTTCTCTTCTTCTTTCCTTCAAAAACATACACTTCGAGCCCATTATCAAGCCGGCCGTAGTTGACTCCGTACGGTGGCTCCGGCAACACATCGTCTAGGTTAACGTTGACCAATTTCACTGAACGGAACCCTTGTTTCTTCTTACTCAAGATCTGCTGCGATTCTACGAGCAACAAATCCATGATTTTTTGAATTTTCTCACACTATCAGTGAGATTTTTTTGCAAATTATATGCATAGTTAGCATATTATATACACGGTTGGGACTTTTGAGTTTTAAGGAAAGAAGCATGGGAGAGGATTTTGTAGGGAGGCAAGGAAGGCTAGGTTTTGAAATTGAGAGCGAGGGTTTCAAGAGGCGGATTGATTTTTGAGGAAATTACAGCCACACAAGTTTTTAAAATACCATTTTCACAAATGCAAAATCAACTTTAATAATACATAAATTAGGTTTTAATTATAATTTTTTAATTAAATTTTATTTAAATTAATTTTCGGACCCAAATTTTTCATTCACTCCCTTCTCCCTCTCTCTTTCTCTCCAAAATCGACATTTTTCTCTTTCCCATCTCTCTATCCCCGCAGCCACCACCTTCGCTGGCAACACCACCACTAGCACCACCTTGTCGGCACAACCACCCTCTCTGCGTTGCCAGAGACATGCTATATCCTCCGCTATTTCCCTCTTTATCGTAGATCTGTGTTTTGGTTTTGAATGTGGCGGATATGGTGGAGTTTTGCGATTTTTGGAGATCGTGGTGGCAGGAGCGGTGCGGTACTTATGTTGGTGGTTTGTGGTGGTTTTGGTGATGTTGGGGGGTTTTGGGTGGTCTGGCTCCGGCGACGACGATGAAGATGGTGATGGTAGGTGGTCAATGTTTAGATCGGTTTGTGGCTGTCGCGGCCATTGCTATTGTGACCGTGAGTTGGTGAATCTACAGGCAGTGACGGTGGTGAAAGGGGTGACGGTGTGGCGGTGATTTGAGGTGTTGACTGGCGGCTGTGGTGGTGGTGGTTGTAGTGGATTAGGGTCATGGTGGGGGCCCGACAGAGGCAGTGGTGGTGGCAGTGATGTTGGTGTAGTGGTGATGGTGATAATGGTGGCTGTGATGTTTGAAACAGTGATTTTGTTGCTAAGAAGTGATGGCGGCAACGGTTTCTGTAGTGTTGGTATTGGTGGTGGTGGTGCGTTTCTGTAGTATTGGTGTGGGCGGCGGAGACGTTTGTGTTGTGTTGGTGGTGGTCACAAATGATTTGTTGATTGTAACCAATAAATTGGTTGGTATGTGACTAGTAAAGAATAAATTGTAACCAATAAATACTGTGTGACTTACAAATTTATTAATTTGTGATCAATAAAAGTAATATGTGGCCTATAACTTGATGTTTTGTACTATAAAATAAGTTGTGTGACTTATAAATTTTGTGATTTGTGACCGATGAACGAACTGTAATTTATAAAAAAAATTTAATTGTGACCTTAAAATTTTTGATTTGTGACCAAACTGCATAGACATGTGACCATTATATATTTATTAATAAAATATATAATTAATTAATTAATTCATAAATAAATTTAATGAAAACCTAATTTTTAAAATTTAAAATCTCTATCCTTAATTTTGAAATTGTGATACTTAAAACTTGATTTATGTATTGTTCCCTTGATTTTTGGCAAGGGAAATACGGTTTCAACTTTTGATATCGGGTTGGGTCGGTTTGTAATGTAAACCGGCCTGAGTGTCATAATTTTTAAAATAAAACCAACCCGACCCATTTCGTTTTAAAGTAAAAATAGACCCAATCCGACCCGATTCGGATCGAGTCAGTTCAGGTTCGCGGTTTCTAGGCCAAGCCCTGTTGGTAATATAATTACGCAACTTTTTGTGAACTTTATAATCGGAGGCTGTGTTTCCATTTTTACACCCGAACGTTTCCCTTAATTGCGTCCACGTCTCTTTCCTCACCTCTATGCCCTGTAGTTGCATTTTTCGCACTCACTGTATCTCTCTCACTAGTCAGTAGTCACCTAGAAAACGTCAGAATACAATCGCCACCCGATCATTTCTTCATCAACTGTTACAAGAATGACGTCCTCAATCGAAGATACCGAGAACAATCCTCTGTTGAAAGATTTCTATTTTCCGCCGTTCGATTCCATCGAGGCCAAGCACGTTTGCCCTGGGATTCGCGCACTGCTAAAAAAACTCGTAAGTATTTATTATATATATGTGTAATTTCTGCATTTGGATTGATGAATTGTGGTTTATTTGGATTGGTAAATTGTAGGAATGTGAACTAGAGGATCTGGAGAGAACGGTGGAGCCGACGTGGCAAAAGCTAGTAGAACCGCTGGAGAGGATAGTTGATAAGCTGTCCGTGGTGTGGGGTGCGGTGTCGCATCTCAAGTCCGTTAAGGATAACCCCGAGCTTCGCACTGCAATAGAAGAAGTTCAGGTGTGTTTACATTTTATATGAATGTTGATTTTGAACGTTGTGTGATTTTTCAAGTGTTTTTGGTGCTAATGTGTGTTTGTTTTTGGTTTTGTAGCCGGAAAAAGTGTCATTTGAGCTTAAGTTAGGTCAGAGTAAGCCGCTTTACAATGCATTTAAAGCTATTAGAGAATCATCAGATTGGGAAGGGCTTAGTGACGCTCGTAAAAGGATAGTTGAATGTACGTATGGCTCAACTTTTAGATTTTTGCGTTTATGGAAGATTAGTGGTTCATTAGTTGAAGATTAATTTGTTGAAGCTTTTGGATTTTCATTTGAATTTAACATTTGTTTGTCACTGACCTACTCATGCAGTGCAAATAAAGGAGGCTGTTTTGAATGGTATTTCCCTTGAAGATGATAAAAGAGAGGAATTCAATAAGATCGAACAAGTATGTTTTACTCTTGTTTAGTTAATTCATATATGAATGAAATTCTCAAAAATATCTCTACTTAAGTATGTTATCTTTGAAGGTCATTTCTGACCGAACTAATGTATTACACTGATCGACAAAATGGTCACAGAGGCAAAGCAAGCAGATGAAAGGGTAAAAATGATGACGTAGTATGAAAATATACTTTTATTGTGATTTAACGAATAACATACCCCATCTAGTGGAGAATTTATGAAAGTTGACGAATGATTTAATTTTCCTTTTAAAATCGCTATACCCTTTCATCATTGGCATTTTTTTTCATGATAACATATTTTTCTGCATGCTAAATAGCATGCCTGATCAATATGTTATCTATAGCTTTGATGCTTTTTGGTTCATCGTCCTTTTCTCTTTCCTAAATTTATGTGTAGGAATTGGCAAAATTATCTCAAAAATTTGGAGAGAATGTTTTGGATGCGACAAAGAAGTTTGAAAAATTAATAACGAATAAGAAAGATATTGAAGGATTGCCAGATTCAGCTCTTGGATTGGCTGCACAGACAGCATTGTCTAAGGTATTTGTATTGACCGTTGCTTTGTTTTTGGTTCTATCCTGTGGGTTGGAGAACGATTTTTCTCTTCATTTTTTGTTTCTACCTATATAATAACAGGGACACGAAAATGCTACTGCTGAGGATGGCCCATGGATAATAACATTGGATGCACCAAGTTATATGGCTGTAATGCAGCATGCTAAAAATCGATCTTTACGTGAGGAAGTCTACCTTGCCTATGTGAACCGTGCTTCTAGTGGAGATCTCGATAACACAACAATCATTGACCAAATTTTGAAGCTTAGGTTGGAAAAGGCTAAGCTTCTTGGGTATAGTAGCTATGCAGAGGTATGGCTTTCTATTTAAAATGTCTTTCTGGACATGTTTAACAAGGTGAATATTGTTAGGTAAGTATGGCAACCAAGATGGCAACTATTGAGAAGGCAGAAGAGCTCCTCGAAAATCTTTGCAGTGCCTCCTGGAATCCTGCTCTTCAAGGTAGTGTGTTATACTGAATTTCGTGATGAATTCATTTTTGTTTGAAAATAAAGGGCAATTGAACACTGTTTCTGTGGTGACAATAGCATAAATGTAGTTTTTAGCTGAGTAATGGTTGTTTTACTCATCAAAGTAAAGAAGTAAAAGCATTTTGTAATATCTTAATATGGGAAATTGATCTACCTCCCACTGAAGAATGTTGATGTTACAGTTGTTGTTTTGTTGGTAACACAATTTGAGCAGTAAATAGAACTAGAAGGTAAGGTAACGATTTAAAATGGGGTTTCGAATTTTTGAATAGTGTTTGACAGACCATATGAAGATAAAAATCTTGTTTCTATCGGTAATGAATATGAGGAAGAGAAGGATTATGTGATCACCAGGATTTTTTTTTTTTTTTTTTTCTGATCCAACTTGATTCCATTTTCTTAACATGAATGGATTTTTAGAGATTTATTTGGAAGATAATTGATTGATATTCTCTGTTTTAATCTTTGCAGATATGGAGGACCTCAAAGTTTTTGTGACGAACCAAGGTTCTCCAGAAGCTGATAACTTGAACCATTGGGATATCAGCTTTTGGAGTGAGAGGCTTCGTGAATTGAAGTATGAAATCAATGAGGTTGTGTATCTTTTTTTCCTTGTCTCTTCCTTGCCCTTATCATCTCAATTGTGATTGAGTTTATGAGATTTAATAATTGCTAAAGTCTACTACATGTTTTTTGTAGCTCCATGAGTGTGGCTGACTTTTATTTGTAGCCTTGGCCGAAATATTTATTTGATATTATTTTTCCTTTCAACCACTGAAGTATCATTCCTTTTTCATTTACATTCTATTTTGTTTACAAGGGAATCATTTAGGGAGATTGTTTATTCTCATGCTATATTTCACCAAACACTTGTAATGGTTGGATAGGACATTCGACCAAATTTTGATTGCTTCACAATTTCAAGTTGTATTTTTTCATATGGTGAATTTGCTTTATTATGTTTTCTATTTTTTGGTGTATTTATGTTGGGGTTGGAGAAAGACCTCACTGTCATTGATTTGCTTGAATCTCTTTGCTATCATCAACAGTGACACTGTTATCTATTGTAAACTATCTTACATTCTTACTTGTTCAGTTGGATTCTATTTGCTGTTCTATTTTCCTAAATGAACAAGCTCTAAGTCTGTCGTGCTTTCTAAATTCTACAGGAAGAGCTGCGACCTTACTTTTCATTGCCTAAAGTTATGGATGGTCTTTTCAGTCTTGCAAATAAGCTGTTTGGGGTTAATGTTGAGCCAGCAGATGGTTTCGCTCCGGTAAAACATTTTATAGTTTACATTTCGTCATTTCTTTCTTCTCACCCTCAATGTCTCGTTGTCTTGTTTTTTATTTTTTTTCTGGTGGATGAGTGGGTGATTTGGTGCATGATTTGTTGGCTAACAGAACTGTCAAACTTTTCTTAGGTTTGGAACAGTGATGTACAGTTGTACCGCGTCAGAGACTCTTCAGGGTGCCCAATCGCATTCTTCTATTTTGATCCCTATTCTCGGCCATCTGAAAAACAGGGAGGAGCGTGGATGGATGAAGTAGTTGGAAGGAGTCGCATCTTGTCGCTAGATGGTTCCTCTGTTAGATTACCTGTTGCCCACATGGTGTGCAACCAAATGCCACCTGTAGGAGATAAGCCAAGCCTCATGACGTTTCGTGAGGTAAGCATGAGGCTGATTATTCAAAGTTCGAATAATTTTGATTTCCTTATTTCAATTTGTCTCCTTCCTCTCATCCTATGACGCTTGGACTCTCCAAAAATGGAGATGTATTCGTGTCAACATGATATGACACGGATACTAATATGGGATATGGATCAGATCTTTTGATTTGAGGTCGAAGAAAGGGAGAAGACAGCTGCTTTTTGGATTTGTGTCTACGGTTTTGCAAGAGTCAAGGAAGGTATATGGATGTAGAAGAAGGTAGACAAGAAGACGACTGCTTTTTGGCTTTAGGGTTTTGCAGGAACAGAAAGATGGTGGATGATTGCAAAAAGAAGATAAGAGTTGGGGAAGACGAGGCGGCTATTGGGTTTGTTGGTTAGTGGGCTTGTAGTTAGCTAGTGCTTTAGGAAATTGAATGTTAAAATTTAGGTTATTATGAGAATAGGATTTTGGGCTTATGGATATATGGGTCTTAAGGAAAATTGGGTATTTTGTTTTGATAAGGGAGCAGTTTTTTTGTTTTTGTTTTTTTTTTTATGGAATTTTTTTCGGAATTTTTTTTAATAGGTAAAAACAACAGCCAAAAGATGAACTAAATTTTTATTTTGAGTTTATTTATTTTTATTAAATTTCTTATTTCTTATATTTATCAGAACTTTTTATTTTGTAATTAGTCACTGTTTGGTACACATTAAAATTTTCATTTTCATTCTTATACTCATTTTCAACCACACATTTTTCAATAAAATAATATTTTCCATCACATTAATAACTTTTCCTTCTTTTTCAACTACACATTCTCTGTCAATCTACTACTTCAGAATACATTTTTCCAAAATAATGTGGCTCAAACACACCCTTAAAATGATTTAGTGTTCTGTTTTTTTTGGGTATTAAATCTAAATTTATTACTATAACATTTTTTAAATAATATATAAGATATTAAAATTGATTTTTTTCTTTATTTTTTTTTAAACGAATTTATTTTGACTTTAAATTTAAATTTATTTCAAATTATAATCCAATTATTTAAAAATATATTTTGTAAGGCGTATTATGTACCCGTATCCAAATTTCGGATTCTTTTAACTGTATCCCTGTAACTTAAACTTAGAAATGAGAAGAATCTGACTTCTAGATATGTATCCGTATCCAACACCCGCACCCGAGTCCGAGCATCATAGCTCTTGTTATCCCGTCATCCCCTCGTGGTGCCAAAAAAAATAAAAAATTCCATGAACTAGGAGTAGAATGAGAATCATGTAGCCCGATTCGATTATTTTTAATGGAAAAGAAAAAAACAAATAGCATGAACTAGGATGAAACTTGTCATCTCTATGCTATTGTTTGCACTTGGTTGGAATCCTTAGGGGAGACAATAATGAAGCAATGCCTGCAACAGCTGATGTTTTGTGTATTTCTTGGGTTATGAGCACTTTCTACCTGTTTTGAGTACATCCAGTGCACTTCTTGTTGTGGTTGAGCTTTTGAAGTATGAGAATGGTGATGTTAGGAAAGAATCTATGGCTAGCTGGTGCACTTCATGTGTTCAGGAAAAGGAAGAACTTACTCTTCAGTACCATGTTATAAGTATGATGGCTATTGGGCTTTAGCTCTAATATAAATGTTCTGCAAGTATTCACTGTTCTGATTCTTAAATTGTGCTATTATATATTTGATTTTGATTGCTGGATGGAAATGGTATCTGTAGGTTGAGACTGTCTTCCATGAATTTGGTCATGCACTTCAGCATATGTTAACGAAGCAGGATGAGGGTTTGGTTGCTGGTATTCGAAAAGTAGAGTGGGATGCCGTGGAATTACCCTCCCAATTTATGGAAAATTGGTGCTACCATAGGTACTTCGCTTCTAGCCCTTTTTATTTTATTTATTTATTTTTATTTTTTTTGCATTTTCTTTTCTTTTTCTTTTTCCTTGTTAAGTTAAAAATATGCATTTAGTACACCTTCAAATATATTTTTAATCCTCATCAATTTGGATCTCTCAAGGTTTCCTTCCCTACAAATTGAAATAGGACGGTGCAGTACACTCATTTGCCCCGTTTAGTGTCCTGTTTTAATGAGCATCGATACTCGTCTTGTGTTAAGCACAAGTGACGTGTTATGTTGAGGCCCACCGTCTACCATAAGTTTATCCACCAATAAATTTATGACACGTCATCGGTGCTTAACATAAGATGAGCACCGGTGCTCAGGAAATCATTCTTATATATATATATATATATTGTATTTCTTTGAAATCTAATTTTTCTTTTTAAATAATACTAAACGAGGCAGGGCAGGGCAATCAATACGTGCTTGGCTAACTAACAGAGTGAGAAATTCGCGCCCTGTATTGTCCAGTGCCTTGTAGGTCTCGAGTCGACCAATTTTTTTTGCCATCCCTAAGTGACCTTACTTTGTTTGGCAAGTTATTTACTTCCATTTTTTTAAACTTTTATTCTTAAAATAAACAAATGCATGACTATGTCTCTCATCCTTTTCCCCTCTAAACTCGAATATTTATCCATACATTTGACCAAAAATTTTGAATTGGAGAAGATTCCTTTTGATAGTTCAAATTAGGGTAATTTCATATTAGATGCTTTCATATATAATGAGTCTACTACAGTGACAGTTTCTCTAAAAGAGGTCTTTCTTATTTTTCCTTTGGCCGAATATCAAATATTAGCTTTTTTATCTTCTCCATTTGCCAAATCAATTTGTCACTAGAAATTATTCGTTTACAAATTTATCCATCAAACCATCACATTCTATGGCATATTAGTCTCTAGGTAATTGACAGAAAACCCCGTTAAAAACCCAAGAATAGCTAACCAAGAAGGAGGTGAATTAGTTTTTAAAAATTTTTCTAAAATAAATTCAAGTCTTAAACAATATGCTAGCAATTATAACAATTCAGCAAATATGCATAAATGCAAAGATAATTAAGTACGAGTAATTTGAGCAATATAAAGACGATAAGTAAAAGGGAAGAGAATGCAAACAATATAGTTATGGAGATTTGATCGCAAACACGATCTACGTCCCACGTTACCAAGCTCTCTATCATGAGTGGTGCAATCCAACCCTTTACAAAGCTTTCGATGATTTACAAATAAGGAGAATCGATCCTTTTACGACGTCGAGCTTTCCAGAACCTCAACACAATCCACAATTCAAATAAAATCTTCTCTTAATGAACGATAAATTCAAGGTTGAGTACAAAAGAAGTAAGCTAACACTTTAATAGATAGCAATGAATAAAGTTCAAGAGTTAGATTTAAAAAAATTGATAAATGAAATGATTTTCAAAGTTGAAATCAATCAAAAGTTTTTCAAAACAAGAATGATTTGATAATAATAAATAAGATGAGAAATCAATGCAAATTTAGCTCAAAAGAATTTCAATTGAATGCTCTAAAGTCGTCGTAATAAATAACAAGCGAGTTGAGGGAAAAATGCCAAATTTTCTGTCAAATCGGATGACTAGTCCGGTCGACCATCAATTTTCGGATGGCCAATATAATCGTTTGCAAAGGAAAAATTAGAAGTTAGAATGGTCAAATTTTGGATCGTTGGAGTAGTACCGTCGATCGCCCGGGCAGTTTGGCGGTTCTCGTTTTGACGCCGTTTGTTCTGCTTTGAGAGTTTTGAAAAGTATGGTCTTTTGGAGGAGCATTTTTTACTAACTTTTCAAATAAAAAAATATTCTACAAGTTCAAAAGTTATTTTTCACTCGATCAAATTATCGTATTCGAATCGTTTTTTAATGTACCAAGTTGTTTTTAGTGCATGGAATAGTTTTGAGTTATTGTAATTCATGCCATATATCAATATGTTAGTACCTTCACATTCTTAGTTAAGAAAATGTGAATTTGATCTTACTCCGAAGTTTAAATCTTAATTTCTTGAATGTGGCTTCGATTTTGACTTTCTTCAAGAGTCCGATTTGTGATATAGCTTTTGATCTTTTGACGACTATTGATCAATTTTCTTTTCTACGCGTTGAAAGATTATAATCACTTGAATTCAACTTGTTTGTTATAATCAAAATTTCGAGATTTCAAATTAACCATAGGTCAACACCCGTGCCCTTTGTCTCTATTGTATAATAACCCCTTATCCTTTCATTTTGGCGATAAATTTCCCTAATTGATAGAAACCCCATGCCCTTTGTCTCTATTGTAGAATACTCCCTTATCCTTTCATTTTGGTAAAAATTCCCCTGCATGGTCTAAAGCTTGCGAAACCTCTATCGTCCAATTTCATTGGTTTAGACATTAAATCAACTTAAAAGGGCCAAAATTTAAAAGCGATAATTGCAATTGTGGGCCCAAATCTTTCATTTTTTGCGGTTTATACCCAGACCTTTCATTTGTGCCATCCGCAGTCCCAAACATTTCGTTTCATTACAACAAAAGGACAAATCGACAAAATCCGTCCATTCCACCATTAGTTGAAAAAAAAAAAAAACCATAAAAAATTGACATCTTTTGACGATTTTTGACTAATTTTAAAAGGGCAAAATTGTAACTTTACATTTCCCGCGTTGAATAATTTAAAAAATTAAATAAATATAAGAAACAAGAGAGTAAAATGCTGTCCTACGTCAAGGGCAGTATTGCCCTTATCATTTACTTTTGATAGCTATTTAGAATTTGGACATTATCAATATAAGCTTTTTCAAGTATCTTTATATTCTTTCGATCATACCATGAATCAATGATATTTAACAGGCTCTATGTGTCTTCTTCGGTTCCTTGATTTTTCATCAACTTTCATATGAAAGTGACTCTGGTTATTATCTTTTATGGCCTTCTTAGATTTGCCTAGAAGATGAGCGTTTATCATATCCTTCTTGAAAGATTACATATGCCTCATAATTTGCTTTCCTCTCATCAATACATGCCTTGTCCGGATTTTTGTCTCAACGACTCTTGTTAGTGAATGATATAGGAATTTTCTTGTCAGAAACTTTATCATTATCCATCTCTATTTTGAACAACTTTCCATCAATCATTTTTTTTTTTCATTAATTGCTGTTGATTTGAAGATGTGCAAATTTCCTAAGTCCTGCAATCGTGCTCGCATTTATGCAACTTTCGAACATAAATTATCTATACAGACGGGTTATTCATGTATAGGTACAGAAGTTTACCTCATTTTTACTATAATTTTCTGCAAGACTTTACATCGATGCTAGAATACACTTGCATTCTTAATTTGATAATAAGGAAATCCTGTGGCCAAACTTTGTGGGTGACCCTAGACATCATTGCATCATTTTTGAAAAGTTGAACTTACGGAAGAACAGTTTTTTTTAAAAAAAACTTTTTGTTCGTAACAAACGAGGTTTTGTTGGTTTATGAGCTTTACAAGTTTTTGTGACTTAAAATTTAAAAATATAGTATTTTTTAATTGTGTTGTTCATGGTGCATGACATAAATTAAAGTGGATGCTTGATGATTAAAGTAAGCATGTTGTTGCAGAGATACCTTGATGAGTATCGGTAAACATTATAAAACTGGAGAGTGTATTCCTGAAGACATATATCAAAAACTTCTTGCTGCTAGGACCTTCCGTGCTGGCTCTCTAAGTCTTCGGCAGGTTTGTGCTTTTTTCTCGTTGAGTTCTTTTCGGCCTTTCTTCTTCAGCTGGTTTTGCCAGTCATTGCTTGGTGTATCGTCAGATATAATTAGTCGAAGATCTTTTCATTATGGCCTAGACTTATGATGGCATGTTGCTAAATGTTTCAAGACAAGACAGCTAATGACAAAGCTAAAAATCTGGCATTGCCAATGGTAATCTGTATATTTTAGGATTTCTTTTACTGCTGAGGTTGGATACAAGTTTTTTTTTAAGATCAAGCATTTAACTCCACTCCACATTGACTCTGCCTATTACTCAGGATCCACAGATCACCTGATGTTATCTTTCTAATTCGGTAACTTGTAAAACTGATGGGAATTCTAGTAGAGATATTGCCTATGTTTGACCCCATTTTTTCAAAAACTCATTTTCAACCACACATTCTTCCATAAAATAATATTGCATATAAACCGAGATATTTTTCCTTATTTTTTAACTACACATTCTCGAGAAAATCTCTATTCCAAAACTCATTTTCCCCCAAATTTCCATTAAAATGGAGCCAAACAAGGGCATTATATTGAAAACGTTCCAGTTTAAATACTTTAGGAAATATAACGAGGGTTTAGTATTATAGATTTTCTAATATATTATTGGTTGTTTCCTACTTAAATTAGGTTAGTTTAAACACTATATAAAGGGAGCTTATGCATTGTAATAGTTTGACTTGATATTGAATAAACTCATATTTCTCCCTTTAATTTCTCTTGATTCTCTCCCTTTTTTCTCTCATTTTTTAAAGTCTCATTCTTGTTCATTGAAAAATTCTTCAATTACAATAATTCAATTGATACTTTTGTTTATTAATGTTCACAAATAGAAGCTTTCCTCCTGCTGCATCAATGAATATGAAGTGGATACTGTAACTTCCCATTAAAACTTATCAGCTTCCTTCTCTTGCATACTGCAGCTTAGATTTGCAACTGTTGATCTAGAATTGCACACCAAGTACGTCCCAGGTGGTTCAGAATCAATATATGATGTCGAGAGGAGAGTCTGTGAAAAAACGCAAGTGCTTCCTCCACTTCCACAGGACAAGTTCCTTTGCAGTTTTAGCCATATATTTGCTGGTGGATATGCTGCTGGATACTACAGTTACAAGGTTTTTTTTTTTTTTTTAAATCTGTTGAGCTCTTCATTCTTCTTGGTATTGTAAGTTTTGCCTTTTAATGTCTCATTTTGATCTTTTTTATATGGTCAAATTCTGCGCAAATGACTTGGAAACTAGGCTTGCAGCTAAAAGCATGCTTGGTTAAGCTGAAAAAGTTTACTTATAAGTAAATAAGGTTTGAAATAATAAAGGTTTTTTATTGGTCAATGTTGGAAATAAGTA